>WBMY01000517.1:0-84379 GCA_013397315.1 Donacobius atricapilla
CTGGCCCCAACGAGGAGGCCAACCTCGGGGCGGGCCGCCCCGGCGCCGGTAAGGGAGGGCTCGGCCTGGGTTGGCCCGGGGGCGGCCGCTGCCTCTCCCCGGTCCCCAGTCCCTCGCTGGCCCCCGGCTCCCACCTCCCGCGAACAATGACCCGTCGGGCCGAGCAAGGGCGGGCGGGCGGCAGCCCTGGGCTGTGCCGCGGCCATACCGAGCGCCGCCCGGGCCCTCCTTTACTGCCGGTGCTGAAGCGCCGGGGAAGAAAGTCCTTTAGAAGAACACGGCCTCCTCCGTCGCTGCCTGTTGAGCTCCAGCACTGTGTAGCTCCATGCAAATGTCCTTTAAGAGTGCCAGAACGCGCCCTGCAGCTTCTTGTTAAACAGTGTGCGATCAGCTTGCTCCTCATTGCCCATGTAAACAATATCGTGCAGAACACTCCACCCTCTATAAGGGCAGGAAGTGCCTTTAGATCTTACAGCGTTGCGTTATTGTGTTGGTGTTGCAGACTGCGTGGCTTCTCTCGGGTTTAAAACATAAGCTACTGACGTGAACCTCCCCCCTCCATGGTAGCGAGGGAACTGTGGGACTGGTAGGATTTAAGGAAGCAACTGAATTCAAGGCTTTTTCAGTAATTGTTGGGAAAGTGAGTAAAATCCCGCATAACTAAAGTAATTTTAGGTCTTCATGAAACTGAGGTGAATTAAGGAAAACTTGCTGTTTCTAGGGTACTGCATTTTGTCTTCTTTAATTAAAAGGAGCAGTTTATAGACACTTGGATATCAAAAGATCTGTGAAATACTAGTTTACCTGAAACTGAATTATATGACTGGGCAAGTCCTTCTTTTCTGACCTGTAGTGCTGTGCTTTTATTCAGCTCTTAGAAAGAGTACAGCCTTTAGGTGGACTCCATCAATGCATGCACTGGTTGAAGCACTGTTTAAGTATCTTTGCATAACTGTCACAGAAACCAGCGGCTGCAAATGGTCTCTTACCGTTTTTGGGAGGGCTGCCACATTTGTGTGGAGCCCCACTGAAGTTACTGACTATCCATCCCTTCAGACTGCTTTTGCTTTGAAGATTGTAGGGCTGAGCATTAACTTAAAAAATGCCTTTACTCTTCTGATGCTCATCTTAAAAGTACCTTCTGGTAATTCCCAATGTGCAAATGTCTGTCTGGTAGCAGACAACAGACAGTTGAATTCATTACTTTTGTGATCCTCCAGTAACTAGAATTTTGCAAAGGGCTAGAGATAAACAAGTGGCTTGAAAATTTGCTTTATGTTGATTTTTTTACTCCATCTATGTCTTTTTGTATAACTTCTCCCAAAATTTTGCCTTTTTACGGTTTTAACATTATTTTCACCTCAGTTATCTAAATTTATGTTTCAGAATTACCGTAAACTCATTCAGTAGTTGGTTTGAGTTGTTTTTTTAGATATTAAAGTACTCCCTGTTTTACTGTTCACTTTCTTCCTTTTTTCCCTGCAAGAGAAGCATAATTTTATATCAGTATGTACAAACTCAAATGCAGTCCAAAGTGCAAATATTCCTGGGGGAATAATTTTTTTATATCCTGTGTTGCTGAGCTGCCATAAATATTGTGGTTTAGTGCTTGTATTTTTGTGATGCAAGTGCAGGATAAAATTAGTTTTTCAGATCCAGTGCATGGCATTTTCTCCTATTTTGGGATTATCACTGCTGTATGATATGGTTTTGTTTTGTGTCTTCTTTTTTAGAGCAGTTGAACAGATTTGCTGGTTTTGGTATTGGCCTTGCAAGGTAAGAGTTGTGTTCAGTGACAAAGATATAGTGGAACTCTTACTTGTCTTATAAACCGTACATACACTTTATACTATGTTTTTATTCCAGTAGCCATAAGTAGTTGAAATATGTTTAGAAACCTACTACTCCCATTTAAGTTTCTGTTTTCTTTACCTGTTCCTCAAAAAATACTTAGGTGAACGTAAGAAACTGTTTTTCATATGAAATGCCCAAGATCTGTGTACCCTGTCCACGTAATCTGAAAGTAGCACCAGAGAGCTTTTTTGATATTTGCGACTTTTATTAATTTTTTTTGGCAATGCGAATGTTTCCTAAGAAGGTGAAAATGTCTTCAAGTATATTACTAAAGTGTCCTAGGACCATAATATTCATCTAACCAAGTGGTCTGAATGGCCATTTTATTCTTTATTATGGTGACCCTGATTATTGGTAGTATTTTTGAGAAAGTGGTGGACTTTGAGATACTGATGTCCAGGGAAACTTTTACCTCTTTTGTTAGTAGGAAACTGCTAATTAGCTGAATAGTTACAAAACTGCAGTATTTTTCTGTGTCACTTGTACTTATTTGCTGGGAGTTCAGAAACCTGCCACAGATGACCCTGTAGCTTGAAGTAGGTGTAAAAATCCTGGATGTTCTACTGTTCTAATCCATGTTCCAGGTTTGAACAACATAAAAGGTAAGTACTCTGATCACTCAGGCACTTTGAGATGAAAAGAATATTTTCACTGAGTGGCTGCAACCAGGAATTCTGCTTTGGAAGTGAGAACTTTTCCAAAGTTTTGCTTGAAATACAACTTCTGGCAGTCTTAGGAGAGTTGGTTTGGGTCAGAAGAGTTTGAGGTAAGTAGTCAGCTATTAGTACCCGTCCTTCTCTGGCCCTCCTAAGGAGAGTCTTGATTAATAATACAGTATGCAGAATTAGTATAAAACTGTGAACAAATCCTCTCATAACTGTGGTAGCTTTGTACTCTGATAATTTAAGGAAAGTGACATTAATAAATTTTGCATGTGTTTTGCTTATAAAAAAATATGTGCATACTACATATATCTAGGGCTCTGTCATAGTAGATGTATATGTCAGATTTTGTGTAACTTGTTCCTTGGGAGACTGTTGGGTAACTATCAAAAATGCCTTGATAATTCACTAGAAAGTATATTGCTTTTCCAAATACCAATCAGTTGCTGTTAGCGAAAATTAACAAACCTTTTCTAAGGATTTTTTAGTCACTTCTCATGTATTAAATACAATTTTCTTTTGAAGCCTCTTTACAGAAAATGTGTTGGCACATCCTTGCATTGTTCTACGTCGTCAGTGTCAGGTATGTCTTTTATATTACCTATTCCAGTCAAAGCTCCTGTGTAAGGTCATATCTCTGTATTTTCATATTCTGTATGAAAGTATGTAGTATAGGAAGCTTTGCGATTTTTTCAGGGATTCTGCTACATTAACAAGATTTTACTTGTAGAATACACATTTTCTATTCTGCAGTTTAGCTTATTTTGAAAAATCTTGCTCATTTTTGTTTTGCGCAGTGGAGAGCAAATCACAGCAAGGAAGTGTTCTGGGGTCTGCAGAGCAGCTTTCAGATCCCCATTTACAAGCAGGATGGTTTGTTTCATGGGTTCAGATTTATGTATGGTTTATTGTTTAAACTTTCAACATACAAATACTTAAAATGGCTGCCCATTTCCCTAAATCGATGTGAGAACTTACTCGTATTTTTAGCTAATCTTTACTGAGATAGAATTCTTATATTTAAAAGGTTTTATCCTTCAGTAGTTTCTGCAAGTGTGTTTCTAAGACTGTCATTATTTATATTTTTAACAGGTTAACTATCATGCACGGAATTGTCATCTCACACCATTTACAATTGTCAATATTATGTACTGCATCAATAAGACACAGGTTAGTATTTGGTGCCAAGCTGTGTCTGAGCACTGAGAATTCCTACAGCATGTATGTACATTGAAATCTCCAAGTGTTTACAGAGATAGTGTTGAAAAACATGGCTATTATAAGGGTTTATTATTTTTATGGTTACAGAAATGTGTCAAGAAAATCAAGTAAACCATTATTTTTTTTTAAAGTACAGTGCTTAGTGGGGAAAGATTTATGGATATTAGAAAACAAAAGGCCCCAGAAACTAATTTTTTTAATTAGAGTTCTAAAAGAACATTAATCGTTATGTGGATAAAGTTATTGTTGAAGTGACTCCTTCCAAAGATATTACTGAATACATTTCCAGTTCTGCAGGGGAATGGCAGTCTTTAAACTCAGATCAGAAGGCAGGAAGAAATTCTTAATTCTGAACTTCTTATGGATGTACTTTTAATATCTCAAGCTCATTTTGTCCATAGAAAATGGAGTTAAGTTTATAATATAGAGTATTAACAGTGGGAGACATGCCTCCAAAATTATTGACAGGTCTTTGAAATTACAGAAAAACAAAAATTTCTTCATAGGTTAAAAAAAGAGTTGTTACTTGAATTTAATGACAAAGTTGAATGGTAGAACTGTAGCCCTGTGTGGTCTGAATTTACTGAATTTTTTAAATTAATAACTTGAAAATATTTTTGGATTTTATGTTGCATATTTCAACACACAGGGTCCAAGAGCTCTCTGGAAGGGAATGGGCAGCACTTTCATTGTTCAGGGCATAACCCTGGGAGCAGAAGGCATCATCAGTGAATTTACACCTTTGCCGAGGTATTGCATGTTTTTTTTTTACTGCTTCTAACAAATTCATAAGTTGTTGACTTATTTTCAAAGTGTTAGTAAGGCTTTTTGGAAAACACTAGTTCATGAGAACAACCAGACATTAAATAGGTGTTCCCAAACACAGTGTGGTTGTCTTGAAAAAATAATCTTATAACCCATAAATAGTGAGGGAATCTTTCTGGGAACTTTATTTATTTGTGTCGGCTTACTGTTCTGAGTATAGAAACAATGCAGCAAGTTGGTCTTTGGTATTCAACTCTGTAACGTAAAAAAAATCACAATTTTCTTCTTTTATTTAGGTTTTTATTGTGTGGTAATAGCATACCTAAGGTAAAAATTCTCAGTCTTACTAATCTAAATACAGAAAACTTGTACAGCTAATGAGACAGCACTGACATTTTGCTGAATATTTGCACTGCATTTGGTAGGTGGGAGAGCAGAATGGCCTGCATTAGTAAATGAGAAGACATGGTAAATGTGGGTCCACGTGACTGGCAGATTTGTCTTCTGCCTTCCTTGACCAACAGCTACATGTACCTTGTTCAGTATTCTCATAAAAAAGATGTTACAACTAAAAATTACTGACTTCATTTAAAGCAATATTCATCATTCTACATCACTGTGTCAATCTTCTGCTACAGAAGTTTAGTAATTTTTTTACTAAAAATATTCACAGACATGGAAACTACTCTGGGTTTAAAAAGAAGAAATATGGTTAGCCTGAAGCAAATACTGTTATCATGCATGCATCCATACTAACAAAAGCAGGCATTTTCAAGTTCAAAAGCATTAGCAAAAGCATTTCATATTTAAGTTGTATAAAGTGTGTATTTAAGGTTTTTGGTCAGCTCTGTTTCACAGGTAATTGAAATTTCCAGGTATCTGCTTTCCTCCAAATGTGTTTTAGATAGAGCTCTAGGATATGCTTAAGTTCATGAGATGTGATATAGTGTTTATATCTTCCTAGCTCTGAATTCTCACAAATGTGAGCAATGATTTTCTACTTGTGGGCCAGTTCAGCAGCTGGGGCTGCTGCCAAAAGAATCAAACCTTTCTGCTGGACCCAGGTCATTCCTTCCTCTGTGCTACTCCCATCTTTGTGGAAACACAAAAGTGATCTGGCTAAGTTATCTCTCATACACGTACCACCCCACAGGAGGTTTCTACTGAATGCTCTCATCGTTTTTAATGATGGCTTACATGTTTGGGTGTTAATGGGGAGGAGAAGGTTATTGCTTGTAGCAGCAGTGCCAGCAAATCCGATTTAAAATGTTACTTAAATACATTATCAGCCTCCAAAGAACACGGAGAAGTGAAATGTCAATTGTATATTACAGTTACATGAAAGAATACCCCTGTTTTAGGAGAGGAAATGGGTGTGAACATTTTGTACTAGACAAACGTCGCATAATTGTTCTTCCACTGCAGGGACAGGTATGCCTTGTGGATTGACAGGTTAGGCTTTCACACATTAGTTGGGCTAATACATCATTTAAGTATTATGGGTAAGTGGATGTGATCAAGTATCTGAAATATATAATGGTAAAAATTATCTTCTGTTCCTGTTTCGTGATTGACCTATGTATTTCAAATGTGGTAGCTAGTAACAACACACAATTCTTCAAAAAGAGTAAAATCTTGCCTTTCTTGGATTACAGTTATTTTAACTACAGGCAGTGTCTGGCTGTGATTCCTGGACAACACTAGAAGTTGAGCATTTTATAACTTGTTATTAAAAATGCTAAGTGTAGTGTGCCCAACACTTCAGACAAGTGTTTGTACCTCATAACTAGAGTATTGACCATATGCATTGTAAGTACATGTGATATTTGAATGGTATCTTGACTTAGGTCGGTTTACAGTTCTGTCGAGTGGAATGTAAACATCTGCTATTTGTATTTTGAAGTGTATAACTAAAAGTGTGGACAAAAGATTTAGTTATGTTTGTACAGAATTACCATGCAACTTCTAGTCTGATCTCTTGTACTTGATTTGTTCTTGTCTGACTGTGCCGGTATATAATTTAGATTTTTGGGAAAGAAACAACGACAGGGTAGACATAACCTAAAGAACAGAAGAGTGCAACCAAACCAAAATGAAATAAAAATGATTTCTTGATAAAGGAAAAGTCTGAAGATTTTTAGGTACTCCAGTGTTCCCTGAAAATTGCTTTAAGCACTTGTACATAAGGTTGCTAAATAAATGCAGAACTGGTTAAAGACAGTTATTGTGAGTGCTGCAAACATCTTTTAAATTAATAACTGAAACCTTTTTTGATAGAATGTCTGACAAGCCCAAACAACTAGAAGAAGTTAAGCATGATTTACTAAATGTTTTGCTGTGTCTTTCCAATCTGAGAAATGCTTCAACATAAACAGTAGAACACCAGTATGAAAACTGGTTGTTCACACTCATGGAAGAATTGCTTGAGAATTACATGTGGGTGATTTTTCATATTGTGGTTAATACTTCTCTTTTTAGAGAGCTTTCACATAAATGGAACCTCAAGCAGATAGGTGGACACCTTTTACTTAAAGGGTACGTATAGTATGTGTGTCATATCTTATTATCTAAACATAATAAAACTGCCAAATGGACATAAGTTTTCTCTGCTGCTATGTTTACTTGACAAGATGCTAACAGTACTTTTCAAATGCTGATTTTTTGAACAGTCTTGATAACTTACACCACTTCCACAGGTTCTCTTATACTAGATCCCTGTGTGTTTAGACCCTAATCAGTCTGGCGTGGAAATAGAATTTAACTAAGCTTTTGACTGAAGCTTATCACAACTTGCTGATGTACATTTTAGTAATTGAGTTATGCTTAGTTAATTTTCTCTCAGGAATAATTTGGTAGATAACTATCAACTTTCAGGTGCCTGTATTGTCATTATGTTAATTCTTATATGGTTAATTTCTACAGGTTAACGCATGTGATAGCAATGCCTTTTTATTCTGCAAGCCTGATTGAAACTGTACAGGTAACTTACATCTATTTGGAACATTTAAAAAGATACTGTTACTCTTTATAGATTAGATTATGTGGAGAAATGAATCTTTGAATTCAGGTTTGTGTTGCAGTAGTTGCATTTGTTTTGCTTGAGGCTGTATGACTTAGCTGAAATGGGTGTTCATCATGAAGGGTATATTAGTGTACTATTGTTACTCTAAATCTAGAATTAGAAAGGACATTTAATGTCAATAGTTGGAATATGTTGCATATGAAATAGGGACATGCTGCATCTATGTGTTCCAGCAGATAAAACATGAAGAAGTATAAAGTTTTTTTGCTAGAAAGCAACTTAATATGAAAGCAATTAAAAAAAAAACAGAAAAGCATCTCTCTCAGCCTTTTAGGTAGACAATCTTCTCTGTAATGGATTGGTTATGAAAATTCCACTGAGATCTGAGGATTTTAAGATTAGTAGCTTCAACTGTGTGCAAGTATTTTAGTGAACAAGTATATGTGTATATGTGATGTATGAAATATGTTCTTGAGTTACTGGAAACATCATCATAAGCTTATTGGAAGCACGACGTGCAGGGGAGCAAGTTGGTTTGCCAGGTTTGCGTTACATTCCTGTGCTGCAAGAGGACAAGGACCAATGACGAACCAGAAGAGTTAAAGCTTGTTGGATTTCCTACTAGCAGGTTTACGGACTTTGATTGTCTTAATTCTGATAAACCGTGTTGTTCAACAGTATCTATTTGACACTTAACCCATGTCAGTACATTCGATCAAAATAGCTGTAAATGGTGGAAATTTGTAGCTGTCACAATTGTTCGTCATTAGCATCTCAAACCTCATGGTGGCGTGTTAGGCCAAAGCAAGAATGGTTTTGAAGCGCAGTGACTGTAGTGATGTGGGACAGAAGAGGAGTCAGTAGGGGTTGTGCTGCTTAACTTGTACTTGAAGTCTGCAACAGCATTATCTTCTCAGGCATTCAAACTAGTTTCTCTCCCACACAGAAAAGACCATGAAGGGTCTGCAGGCTGTTTAGTACCTCAAAATACTGAGGAATATTCTGGTGGTTTATTCTGGCATGAGGTCAGGATCACACAGACTCAGAGACTTGGATATTTAGGAGAACACTGAAATCTTGAATTTTGGATGTAAACCACATGATAAAGCACTGGAGTATAACCATTAGTAGGGGAAATAATGTTCTTAACTTAATCCTATACTCACAGGTGGAGTGTAACAGAGTAAATAATTATTACATGATTTTTGTACATGAACAGAATTATTTCTTCACTAAGAGACAGCAGGGGTAAAGAATATTACTTCTAATGCATATTATGCCATGAAAACATTCAAAACTGAACCTGTTAAATTCATGTCAAAATTGTCCTTTCAACACTAGCTGTGCGAGTGTTTACTGTGTAGATTCAAGTTCAAAGGTTATAGTCACAGTCTTTAAAGTAAAGGAATTTTGAATTAAATAAGTACTTCCTGGCATTTTGCTCCAGATGCAGATATTTGAAGTTCATGACTGTTTTGCATTCTGATTCTTTCAGCAGTAGGCTGAAAAAGTTGAATTTCTTTGGTAGAAACGCAGGTGACTGCAATATACATTAAAAATCCTCACCTCTTTAAAATGGGTTCATTCTTTACAAGCAGGCTCAATTGAATGCTGTGAAGAGTGTTACAACAAGGAACTTTAATTTGTACAGCTGTGTAGACACAGTGGCATGCAAGTGTTCATCTCTTTTTATTTTAAAGTTCAGCAATGATGAAGTGTCACAGTGGATGTCAGGATGATTTTGAAGTGCTCTGTACAAGTTGTAACTTCTCCTTTTTGCTTGTAGAGTGAAATTATTCGAGACAATCCTGGCATCCTGGACTGTGTGAAAGAAGGAATTGGCAGAGTTGTAGGCTTGGGAGTACCCCATAGCAAGCGTCTCCTTCCTCTGATGGTCCTGACTTTTCCCACTGCTCTACATGGAGTTCTTCACTACGTCATCAGCTCCATCGTCCAGAAGCTTGTCCTGTTTGTTTTGAAAAGGGATAATTCCCACAACCTTCCAACTGAAAACTCCACTTCTGTGCAGAACATGCTGGATGCTTATTTTCCAGAACTTATTGCTAGCTTTGCTGCCAGCCTTTGTGCTGATGTCATGCTTTACCCGCTGGAAACAGTTTTGCACCGCCTTCATATTCAAGGGACACGCACAATAATTGACAATACCGACCTTGGCTATGAAGTGCTTCCAATCAATACTCAGTATGAGGGAATGAAAGACTGCATAAATACTATAAAACGAGAAGAAGGAATGCAAGGTTTTTATAAAGGATTTGGAGCTGTTATAGTACAGTATACCTTGCATGTGGCAGTTTTACAGCTTACCAAAATTATTTACTCAACACTGCTTCAAAATGTTTCTTAGTCTGTCCAGGTCTGGATCTAGCACATTGGACATGATTGACTTGGTAATCTAGTTACTGTTTAAATGGCTTAGAAAATGAACTTCGGGGAATCCACGCTGTGGATTCTCCTTACACTGTAGAACAACTTGTTTTAAAAATGGGGATATAGTTTTTGAAGTGTTATTAAAAAGGACTATTTAAAAATTACAGACACAAATTGAGTATGTCATATGCAGTCATACAAAGGGGATCAGATTTCAAATGTGATTGCATTGAGGATTTACTTTTCCTCTTACCAGTTCTCTGACATAAGGAATGGATATGAATTGTTAGTATCTGCTTTGTAAGCATCACATCTAATATTTAATATGGACTGTTAGCCAGTGGAAAGGAATTTATTTTCTTAAGTTTTAAGAACTTGAAAGTAGGGGACTGATGGCTTTACTGGTCTTTTAAAAATGTTTCCAACTTCACTGTTAGTGGAACTGTGAGTAAAATAGAAACTGTATAAAAGTGACTGAAGTAGACTAAAATGTTATCATTTACAGGTACAAAAAAGACTTTTGTGCAGTGTGGCAGAAGATGACAAATCTCTTGCTTTGTATAAAAACAACGAAAAGTAGGTGTGGGGCAAAGTTGCACGGAATGCAAGTTTGGGTGTCATACAGTTTGTTTGCAGGGCTTACATTAACTTAATGTGTGAATAAAGCAAAATAGAAACAGATGTGTGCATGTGTAAGTGCCATTTTTAGTTCACTTTCCACTGATAACTTCAGGGTTTAGTTTTACTCTAATGCTCCATATGAGTGTAATAATCATACAGATCTGTGTAGTAGTGGTGTTCAAAGTGTACAGAAAGCCTAAATAACAATTGGCTGTTCCTACAGTTTCTCTTTTGTTAGATTGGAGGGGTGTGTATAAAATTGTCTCCTTAAGTATTTAGCACTGATGTATGTAATTTAAAATCTCTGCTAGTTTAAGTATTTTGTGGAGCAGAGGTAAGCCTGTTTATGTGCAAAGGAACCACTGAAAATATTTTTGCCCACTCCCTCTTCAGACACAGCCTGAAAATGATTTTTAATCATTCTAAATAACCTAATGCTTGGTTTCATCAGTAAATATGGAGGATGGGGAGATGTTTTTTGCTAATAAAACAAGCATGTGGAAAGTCACTTTTGAATTTTGAGAGGCTGCTGCTTTTTTCTCATTCATGTGGCAGGTCTGTTTTTGTGAATGCTGTAAACTGATCTGTGTTTTAATCATTAATCATTGTGTAGTTATCACGGAAAGTAATCATGGCAAAATAATGCAAATACGTTGCTCTTTGTAAGTTCTGACTTGAGATCAGGTCTACCTTATTATTAATGTAACTTTCATGTATTTTAAATGCCTAAGTGTTGAAATGGAACATAAGGTGAACTTGGAAACTGGTTTATTTTGAAATATTGTTGATTGCAATTTTAGTGTATAGTGTATGAAATAAAATGAGAATCCACTGTAAGTATTACAAAATAATTCACCAAAGAAGCATGTGTGTTATGTTTTGCTGTATAGACTTCAAAGTGGCATTTTCAAGTTCCACAACTTTCTTAAGTGCAAGAACATGATGAATTAAACTACGTGCAAGAGCTTAGGTAAAATACTCAGTTCCTGGGTTGATTTCTTTTAAAATATCTATGAGTATCAAAATGGCTGTGCAGAGAATCATCCAGACTGGAAAGGACCTCAGCAGGTCACGCAGTCCGAATTCCTGCTCTAAGCAAGGACAGCATTGACTTGTACATGCCCTAGTCCAGTCAAGTTTTTAATACATGAAACTGGCCTTTTCAAAGTTGTTAAATTCAGCTGTAGCCAACAGTTTTATCACAATTGCCTTGACGCAATAACTAAGTGCATCTTGCAGTCCCAGCACTGTAAAATTGACCAATCTTGTTTTTCTAGGAATAAAATTTTAGGGCATTTTGCTGTGTGAAATGGAGGACTTGCCTTTATATATTCTTCAAGAGGGAAGATGAGTTCTCAAGAATGGCTCTAGAGACTGCTATAATACTGTGTCAAAGACTTGATTTTGTTGCTGGCAGTTTTAGATTTGTAGCCTAGGTTCTCAAACCTGTAACTTTAAGCAGGGTGAGAAAGAGGGCTGTCAGTGTAAAACAGCTGTTCTAAGGTGGAAAAAACCTTTTGCTTTGGACAGTTATTTTTTGGTTCTCTTCCCAGCAGTTAGAATGAACATGTTTCAATTTTTCATGTATAGTTTTTTTATCTTCCAAAACAATTAAAATACATTTTGCCCGGAGTTGCTGGGTTTTTCCCATGTAGAAATGTAAATTAGTATGGGCTGAAAGAAGTAAAAAAAAATTTAACCTTTTAATTCATAAGTGTTTCTGGTTTTCATTTGGATTTTAAATCTGAAGTACTCAAGTTTTAGCTCACACGAATGATCAGTAGGTGGCTTCAGCAAGAGATACCACAGAAAACTACACAATTGAACTGGCTGTGGTGGAATATGAAGAGTTATGCACTCTCATGCCTGATACAAACAATATTTCGTACCTTATTTTTCTTACTACTTATTTTTTTTTTTTTAATCTTCAGACATTTCAAGAAGGTCAATGTTCTTGAAGAAAGACAGACTCCTAATGTTTCCCCCATTGAAGAATTACTTGGCTTCTTATCCATGTCTCTTACAAGGAAGGCCTTCATGTGCAGTAACCGACAACAGACCAGGCAGGAAGCTTTGAACTTGAGGCCTCCTGGAAACAAGCAAATACCTGTGTTCTTTCATGGACAGCATACAGATCACAGGTGGCTTTTAGTTGTGTTACAATGGAGCTTTGAGATCCAGGGTTGGTGCCAATACTGAATTCTCCAAGATTGTTTCAGCTATGTTCATTCCTTTTAGCAGATCTACTTTGAGGCATGCATGAGTTGATCTGCCTCTGGGCAGTGTTTGTAATAATGTGAAATGTCCAGTTTTACAGATTTATGCAGAATTTGTAAGACTCAAAACTATGTTTTTCTTAGGTCCTCTGAATTTAGCAGCAAGTTCAAAGCACATATATGGAAGATATTCATCTCACATGGCCATTCAGCTGGATATGTGCCTGCAGCTACAAACACAGAGTAGAATCATAGAATATCCTGGATTGAAAAGGACCCACAAGGATCATCAAGGTTCAGCACATGGCACCCCAAGAATCCCACTAAGTGCCTGAGAGCATTGTCCAAACATTTCTTCAAGTCAGGTGCTGAGACCATTTCCTTGGGGAGCCTGTTCCAGTGCCCAAACACCCTTGAGGGCAAGAACTTTTTTCTAATACTCAACCTGAAACTCCTCCAACACAACTTCAGGCCATTCCCTTGTGTCCTGTCACTGGTAACCATACACGAGGTTAAGTGTCTGCCCCTTCCTCCTTTCATGAAGTTTGCAGACTCCAATGGGGTCTCTCCTCAGTTTCCAGGCTGAACAGACCAAGTGACCACAGATACTCCTTATAAGGATCTTTCAGATCCTTCGTCATCTTTGAACACTTTTTAATATCTTTATATCTTATATTGTGGCACCCAAAACTGCCCCCAGGACTCAAGGTGAGGCTGCCCCAGCCCAGAGCAGGGTGGAACAATCCCCTCTCTTGCCTGGCTGGTGATGCTGGACCTGATAACCCCCAGACAGGATTGGCCCTCTTTGCCTGCCAGGGCACTGCTGGCTCATGTTCAGCTTGCCATAAACCAGGATCCCCAGGTCCCTTTCCACTGTGCTTCTCTCCACCCTCTCATTCCCCAGACTGTCTGTATATCTAGGGTTACCCCATCCCAGGTATAGGGTCTGGCATTTTCCCTTGTAGAACTCCACACAGATGATTACCCAGCCCACTGATCCACTGAAGTCTCTCTGCAGGGCCTCCCTGCCTTTGAGGGAGTTAACAGCTCCTCCCAGTTTAGTGTCACCAGAAAAGTTCTTTAGTGTGCTTTGTTAGTCCTGTGTCCAGATCATGTATGAAAATGTTGAGCACAGGGCTGAGGATGGAGCCCTGTGGAATCTCACTAGTGACAGGTCACCAGTTTGATGTCACTCCAGTCACTGTAACATTTTGTGCCTGACCTGTGAGCCAGTTGCTCACTCATCACATGATGAGTTTATCCAGCTGTGGACTTGACACTTTGTCCAGAAGGATCTTGTGAGTGACAGTATCAAAAGCTTTACTGAAGTAAAAAAAAATTACATCAACTGGTTTCCATTGATCACCCAGGTGGGTTACCTTGTCATAAATGGAATCACATTTGACAAACAGGACTTTCCCCTAATGACACCATGTTGGCTGTGACAGATGACAGGTGTCCAGAATATTCCTAAAGCTCCTGAGTGATAACTTGATGGTACCAAGGCATCACAGGTAGTAAAGGGGCTAAATAGGAAAGATGCCCTCCTTTGTTTGTTGCTCATTAACAGAGGAGGTTTGGTGGCCAGAGAAGGTGATTGATGGCCATCTTGGCCACAGTGACATGAAGTGATTGAGTTTAAAATCTGTTGACAGGAGGAAAAGTTTCTCAACTGTGGACATGAGGAGAGCAGACTTCAGGAACTAATAATGAAGTCTCTGGAAAAACATTTTAGAAGGTGCTAGAAGTTCATCAGTGCTCACCACTTTTTGAGCACGACTTCCTAAATGCACAGGAAATTCCAAAATGTTGGAAGTCAAGCAAGTAACGCAGAAGGCTGGCTTGGCTGAGCAGGGACCTTTTGGAGCTAAAGCAAGAAAAAGAACGTATGGGGCCAGTGGAGGCAAGGTCAGGTGACATGGGAGAAAAATAGAGATGCTGCTGTGAGGGAGAAAAATTCATGCAGCCAAAACGTGACTGGAGTTGATGCTGGCCAGAACTGTGGGGGTCAGTGAAAAGAGTTTGCTTAAATCATTAATGGTAAAAGGCAGTGCAGAGGTAAAATTGGCCCATTGCAGGATTAGAATGGTCACCTCCCAAAGAGGGACAGAGACAAGGCAGAGGCGTTTAATGCTTTCCTTTCCTCTGTCTCCAACACTGCTGATGGCCTTAAGGGGGTCCAAGTGCCCTGAGCTGAGGGACCATGACTGTGAGAGTGACTAACTCCAGCTGACCCTGTGCAGCCTGTGCAGCTTCTGTTGCTCCAGCTGGATCCCTACAAATCTATGAGGCATGATGGGATTCATCTGAGAGTACTCAAAGAGCTGATGATGTCATCATGAGCCTCTCTCAATGATTTTTGAACATTCTTGGGAATCCATTGAAGTCTCAGTTGACTGGAAGCTGGAGAACATTGTCCTTGTTTTCAAGAAGGGCAAGAAGGATGACCCTGGAAACTAGAGGCCTGCCAGCCTCCCTTCAGCACCTAGGGAAAATACGGGGAAGTTTATTTTGGAAGTTACTGAAAACCACCTGAAGAGCCTAATCCATGTGCGTGATGGAAATGAGGCCTGTCTCTCCACTAATACACAACTTCTTGCTGAGCTCTAAGACTTTTGTTGGTATAATTCAGGGCTAGTAGTGGTCACTTTCAAACTATTTACCTTTTCAAGGACAACCAAGGAGAAGGGGTCACACACTAAATCTTTTGGATAAATGCTTGTTGCTATGAGATTCGAGAGCACCATATAGTGGCATCAATCCCTCACTTAAATGGGCAGAGAGGTGGTAAGAAAATGAGAATAAACTGTTTAATTTTGCTTCAGAATATGTAATACATATCTACAGCAAGGGCAGAAGAAGGGGAGACCTTAAAAACCGAATGGCACATGTTCTTCAAAAACAAATCTGAACTTAAGCGCTTGGAAAAACTTGTATCTTCAGATTTTTTTTTTTTTGATAGAATAAAGATAATTTATTCTTTATCTTCTGCGCTCCAGCCTGCCCACCAACAGTCTGGCAAATTTGGAACATAATTTTGGGGCAGAAAAGAAGCAATATTGAAAATGGAATGTTGAGACTGTCCATAAATGCAGAGAAACAAAAGTCAGTGATTAATGTTCTCAATCGCAAAAGCTTAATAAAAGGTAGAAATGTCCAGATGTTTATACATAGTATCTATGTCCAAATGTATTTATGTGTGTACTTATGTCATATTTATATCAGGTTTCATTTGGAGTGACAAATGGCTATTTGAGCCTTTATGTGTCAAATGATGTTTTCAAAGATAAGCTAAAATCGAGAAATGTGTTAACCCTGATATACCTTTTATTTTTCTCCTGATACTTGGAAACTGACTCAACTAAAAAGCCAGCTCTTCTTTCAGCTTTTTCAATAGGGAAAAAGAAGCCTTCTATATCTTCCATTCAAATTGAGTCACCCTTTCAATAGATGCAAATAACATCATACAGTGGTCTAATATGACAGTTGCTGATTTTTTTTTGTTTGTTATTATTCAAACTGCTAATTAGTTGGCTGAAGTACATATTGCCTGCAGCAGCTTGATCTGGGTGAAATACTGTATCACTCTTCTCTTGTTTTTAAAACATAAGGGCAGAATGTGACTCCTGCCCACCAAAGTAATAAAATCAGAAGGGATGTTTTAGCTTTCACCTGAAATTCTGAGTCTTGCTCTTATTTCACAGTCCTTTGCTTAGCACTAAGGCAAGTCCAGAACAAAGGGTCTTTTTCCATAGAACTTGACTCTGTTCTGCCAAGGTGCTTCATGTCTTTTCCCAAACTGAATTTTAAAAGCAACAGACTTGTAAATTGGTGTTCCTGATTCTTGGTTTCAGGATGTCTTCAGAAAAGAAAAACAGTAGGTTTGCTTTTACTACAGCAGTGAATGTAACTCAGTGAAGTTTCTAGTATCTGAAATGTGATCCTAAGTCTATGTATGTAATACTGCAGCCTTTGAGTATAAGTTGTAGGAGGAATGACCAATATGCATAGATGCCTTGATTCTTAGCTCCTAGCTGATACCAGCTCAGTTCAGTACCACTCAAAGTGATGTGACACCTTTTATGTCCACACAGTCCCCTAATGTGTTTATGGTCTCTGTAGGTAGATGGATCAGTGTAAACCAATGCAAGCATAGGCAGGATTGTCAGACACTCTTTCCATGGACTAGCTTTGTGTATTCAAAATGATACATGAAAAAGCCCCAAACAAAGGCATGGAAAAGAGGATTCTTGAAACCAAATACGTGCTTAGCATTGAGACCACCCTGACAAGGAGGTGTGTGTCACTTCAACAGCTACTTGAGAACAGTGAGGGGAACTATTGCAGTGAGGGTGGTTGGTGGATTGCTGCAACCTTCTTGAAGTGTCCCCACAAGGAGAGTTCTCCACCAGGCACACAACAAACACTACCCTCACATGCAGCAGCTGATTAACTATAACAGTAGAGGCAGGAAGGGTCTTTGTGTAGATTCCCAGTGGTAGTTTATTTCACCTACACACCAGAGGGATCCAGGGACAAAGACACAGTTAGAGAGCCCAGGCTTGTATGTGGGTAGAAGGGAGTGGAGCCAATGGTAACAACCAATCACCAAGAGGTGTGGGTGGGAGAAGGAAGTACAATGACCAATAGAGAAACACAAGGGTAAGCGGTCAGGGGTACAAACCAATGGGGTTACAATGAAAAAAGAACCTACCTGACCATATATGATCAGCCAGGGGTGTAACAGTCAATGGACCAACAGAGGGGTGTGGCACTGGGGTTGACTGGCAGCATGTCAGTTAAATAGGGGAGCCATAGGAGACGTTAGGGTCCAGGGGGCATTCTTCCAAGGCATAGCCCCAGGAAGCTCCCTAGTGGGCCCACAGGCCTCCACAACTCCCCTTTCTTTATTTATTAGAAAGACCTCTCCTATGGAATTTCTCAGACATTTAACTAGGCAAGAAAACATCAGTGAAACTATGACAATAACAACTAAAATCCCCCAAATTCCTTTTACAATAGACAAGACCCACCCAGTTAGTCCCCATTGTTTGAAAAGTTCGGTGATTCCATCTGCATTCTCTTATTCACTCCTTCAGCTTCTGGATGTTCATGTGGATTGATTTGCTGTGTGATGACAAGTTGAAACAGCAGTATTCCTCAAAGTCTTGGCAGCTATGTTCATGGGCAAGTAGTAAAAAATCAATGGCCGTCCTATTTTGCAATGTTGCATGCCTGGTAGTCTCCTCATCCACTAATAGATCACTAAGGGCGGTGGACATTGTGTTGGCCTGCTTACCAAGCCAGCACACCAGGTGAGAAAGCTCACCAAGGGCCTTAACTCTGGCCACCCAAGGTAAAAAAAAATGGAGACTGAGACCCCTTTTTCTTTACTTCAGTTGTTAATTTGGCTATCACAATTTTCATCAAATTGTTCATCTGATCTTTTTTGGCAAGCCAATTCACTCTTTTGCTTCCAGTCTTTTATTAATGTAATGTTGGGGGTGAGGGTGGTAAGCTGGCCAAGGCTGCAGGGACCCTCTTGTAGTCATGAGTGTATCCCTGCCCATACCCTGTCTCTGCAGATAAGAAACATCCCCGGGGGTAATACCTTGGGATGGAATGAGGGCCAAGATAAGATGGGGCTGGTGTAATTGTACCAATTTATGGGTGTGTATCTATTTTTGTAAGTAGGAGTTGCATTTTTCCTATATAGATCCAGCTATAGATCTACTAATTTCACTAAATGTCCAGTGCTGGTTTGGCCTCCTATAATAAAATTGAACACAGTACATAGCTTGAAAGGACCCCAATAAGTCCAGTTCTTGGGGTCCCTCTGATGCATGTGGCAAAATACTGGTCCACTCATCCTAGGTATCTACCAGGTTGGGTTTCTTGCCCGAGTATGAATAATCATTTCCTGTAAAGGGAATTCCTACCAGACGCATTGATAGGGGATCATTTACACTGCCCATAGACATGCATAGACTGTCTTATTGTAATGTCTTTGCTAAGGTAACCTAGATGTTTTGTTTGTTTGGGCTGAGGGACAATCCACATCTCTACCAGAGGGAAGGCAAGAAGCACCCAAACGGTTATGGTGATTAGGTGATGGTCTACTGCCATCAGAAACCTAGTGAGGACTCACAGAGAGGGGGTGGTTTTGTAAAATAAAAAACTAACTTAAAAAAGATTGTTTAGAAAGTATTTAAACTGTGAGAAAAACCCCCCTCCCCCCCCTCAAGTCTCCCCTTTCTTTATTTATTAAAAAATGAGAAAAAAAGAGACGGGGGAAATGGTAAAAGTAAATGAAGGAGGAACAAACAGAATGATATTAACAGAAAAGAGTGACTGGAAATTTAGTGTGAGGTTCTTAAACTGTGTCGTTAGTCTGCAGGTTGTTGAGAGGCAGCTGGGATTGAGGTTTTTTTCCCTTCCTCCTTCTCCAAGCTGCTCAAGTTTGTCTTAATTCTGTTTCTTGTTGTTCATCTGGGTCTTTGGTAGGTGCAGAATCTGGTGACATGATGCAAGGCTTCACATTTTGCCAGGAATCCGTTTTGGTCCCAACCCTGTGGATACACAGGCATACTTTCTTCCCCAAGTTACTAATGGGAAAGGGTCCATGATTTGTTTGATTTTAGGGTCCTTGATTACCACAGGTGGTTTTTTGGAAAGCTGGGTTTAACTTGAATTGGAGAAGTGCCTGATGATGGGGGGTTTTGGCTCTACAAATGAATTGTTTGGGAAGTTTATAACATATAGAGACTTACATAGTCCCTCAATGGGTGGTGATGTTTCACTACCCCCACGCTGCTGCTCAAACACCCTTTTGATGGTTCAGTGGGCCCTTTCCACAATAGATTGCCATGTTGGGGAGTGGGGTATGCCAGTTGAGTGTTTCAATCCATTGGTCTAGAAATTGTTTGAAACTTTTCGAAGCACAGGCAGGGCCATTATCCTTTTTAATGGTTTGAGGGATGCCCAGAGTGGAAAAGGCCAGGAGAATGTGGTGCTTTACATCTTTTGCCTTTTTGACCGCATGGGCTGTGGCTACAATGGCTCCAGAGAATGTGTCTATGGAGACATGAATGTACTTGAGCCTTTGAAAAGGAGCACAGTGCATTGCATCTGTCTGCCACAACTGCAAACTTTCTAATCCTTGATCTTAACCCCAGATCCCATGGATGGTAGGGTGAAGCTTTGGCAGCTAGGGCAGGAACCTATGATTGCTCTTGCTTGTTCCCTTGATAATTTAAACGTTTGAACTAGAACTGGTACATTTTGTTGGAACAACTGATGGCTCAGCTTGGCTTGGTTAAAAATGTCTGGTAAAGTAGTCTGTACATCCATCACCAAGGTGTCTACTCTCCAGTTACCCTCTGCTATGGTTCCTGGAAGACCAGTGTGTGACCTTACAAGCATAATGTGATAAGGTTGCGCTCTGTGGGAGAGAAGATAGACTATTTTGAGAGCAAGTGGAATAAATTTGGATTTGACACCTTCTTTACTAAAGAGTGCTCTGCCCTTTCAGCTATACCAGCTACATAAGCCGAATCCATGACTAGATTTAGGGGCTGGTCAAACCTTTCAAAATCTCTGATAATGGCTGCTAATTCTGCAGTATGTGAGATCCTTCTATGATTTGGACATCAGACTCCCAGTCCTGAGTCTTGGGATCTCTGCAAGTCATAACTGACTTGTGAGATCAACCAGAGCTGACAGTAAAAATGGTCAAAGCCTTTAAAGGAGCTTGACATTTTAGTGAATTTGGTACTAAGTTGAAAGTCTCATTAAATAGTTTATGTTTTGGTAAGTGAATTGAAATTTGCCCTGGGTAGCTGTCAGGGGTGAACCGGAGATGTTCATTGGTCTGGAGTAAAGCATCCAGACTATCTAAAGTCAATGGAAGATAGATGCATATAAAGTCACACCCCACTAGGGTCTGGAGGCAAGCTGTCGCTTTTACAATGAGTTGAGCCATCACTTCTTGTGGTGTTGTTACACCTTTGGTTGGCTGATGGGACATAAACACCCCTTCAATGATTAAGAGCTGATCTTTTAGAGTGGGATCCCATTGAAAAATTTATCCATGAAATCTGGTTGACTTACCCAGAACTGGAAATTGGAATGGTAAAGCAGGATCCACACAATGAGCCTGCCTTGTGGATAGGGCATGAGATACCTTTTGCATGGTTTCCTGGGCCTCTGGCATGATGGTTCTTGGCCAGTCGAGGTCTTCACAGCCTCACGGGAGGTTCAAGAGTGGCACAAGGTCCTCCATCATGATCCCAAGCAGGGGCCAAACCCAATGTATGCTGCCACATAACTGATGTAGAGCACTTAGGGTTCTGGAGTCATCCTTGATGGAGAGTTGCTGGGGTATGACAGTCTGCTCACTGATCCGGAGTCATAGGTAGGTCCATTGGGGAGGTGTGTTGGATTTTTTTCTTTGGCTATTTGAAATCCTACTTCTTCAACAGTCTGGATAGTGTTTTTGAGTACAAGCTCAACATGAGTCAGTTTCAGCACAAATCAATATATCATCTGTGTAATGTCGAATGATCACATCTGGAAACTTCTTACAAACAGGTGAAAGAATGTGTGCTACATACACTTGGCAAATTGCAGGTGAGTTTTCCATGCCTTATGGAAGAACCAGCCAATGGTAGCATTTGAGGGGGCCTTATCTGTTTAAAGATGGTATAGAAAAGGCAAACCTCGGTGCATCTCAGGGCTGAAGTGGAATATTAAAGAAATAGACTTTAATATCAATAATAGCTTATTTTCAGTCTCAGGGTAACACTGAGGATGAGGGTAGTCTGGGCTGGAGGGCCCTCTGTCCTCAGTGATGTCATTAACTTTCCAAAGGTCTTGTAAGAGGTGCCATTTGTCTTTACCAGGTTGTTTGATTACAAAACCCAGTGTATTCCATGGGCTGTTTGATGGTACTATATGTCCTTTAAGTAATTGTTTTTCTAGGAGGGATTTGAGTGCTTTTAACCTGGTCTCAATCAGGGGTCACTGATCCACCCAAACTGGGTCATCAGATTTCCACCTCTACAGTGGCCCCAACTAGAAATTCCATGGTGGAGAAAGGATTTCTAGCCTGGCTCCCCATTGCGATAAAATAGCCCGGCCTCACAGTGTGGTAGATGCTCTTATTATGAATGGCCTTACTGTTGTGATCTGGCCTTCAGGCCCTTCCATGAAGATGGTTCTCTTACTCCTTACTGACGTGGCTGCTCCTCCTATCTCCAAGATGACACCATTTGCTGGGACAAGCTCCCATTCCTCTGGCCATTCAGAACAGGTGATGATTGTAAAATCTGCTCTGATGTCCGCCATTCCTAAAGGAAAGACTTTATCCTGCTTGTTAAATAGGCCACATTCTATTACGGGTCTGTCATGACCCACAGTTTCAGCCCAGAAAGCAGTAGGATTTTCTGGGACAATATCTGTAGAGTCTGGTAATAGAAAAGCCTGAGTGATAGGCGTATGTTGAGGTAAAAACCAAGGTGGATCAGTACATACAACAGACACTGTGATTTCATCATTTCATCCTAAGATTTGAACTTCTGGTAACATTTGTAAATAGTCAAGTCTGAAACTAGACTCTCCAATAACTAGAGCATCCCTAGGGGTTGCCAAAGAGCTGTATTTACTGGTTGGAATACAGTAGATTACTTCATTGTAGAAATGGATTGCAAGTACACTTACTAATGTGCCTGGTTGGACTTGCAGGTAGGATTTCCAGAGTTTGAATCCCTTTTTATAGTGGGTGTCATCATAAATGACTTCCCTGCATGTTAACTTTCTGAGATGATTGGGAGAGAAGGGCTTGGCATTTGTTGTTGTCAAGCGGGGCCACCCCGTGCTTGGTGGGAAGTCTCCTGGACACTGCCCATGATTTGGTTGGTAAGCTGGCTGGTGGTAGACCTCTTGATAGGACTGGAATTGGGGACAGTTTTTGCAATGTGCTCTACAATCCAAGCAAGATGCAGATAGACAGTTTGAGGAGGGGTGCCGCTGTACAAAGTCAGTGTTACATTCAACTTGTATGTGTCCCCGTTCACCACATTTGAAACATATCGTATTTTCCTTGTTTTTGGTGGTGTTTTAGCTGCCACCAGACCCTCTTCCACTCCTTTGCTGACCACCAGGGTGACTGTACGTTCTACGATTGTCAGACATGTACAGACCTCCACTGTCTGCTGGATGGTGAGTTCTAGGTCTAAGGGGAGAGCTCTTAAAATCTTTTTATATTTATTTGCACTCGACATTGCCAGTTTATTAAGCAGCTACTCCCTTGCAGACAGACAGTCAATCTGTTTGTCTACTGTCTCTTGAGGCCTATCAATGAACTTTATGTATCATCCACTCCCTGGCGAATATTGGCAAAATTCTGTTATGGAGTGGTACCATCTGGGGTCGGAATAAGGTTGGTTGGGCAGCATGTTTTAGGTCTTTGAGAACAGCCCTAGGAATATCTTTGGCCTGATCTTGCAGCTTTTCAAAATCCCCCTCTCTGCTTAACAGATCAATAATTAAAGGGGCCCTTGTCTCCACATTTCTATAGTTCTTAATTTTAGCCTTTAGTTGTTTTTTCCACAGTGACTTCCACAAAAGGAGTTCAGTAGGTGAGAGGAAAAGAGACATTATGTGCTGGAGATCACACAGCACAAGTACACAGGCCTAGAAAGTTACACTGAGTAAATTTTTAAAGTAAGGTGACCTCCATCCATAGTCTTTGCAAGCTTTGCAAAGCTCTTTCAATTCCCCATAGGGTATTGCTTCCCATTTTGGGTTCCTTCCCTGTTTGAAAATAACTGGTGCTGACAATTTTTCTGCTATCTCCCGATTTCCATCCCAAGCAGCAAGCTTCCTCACATCTGTCCGGTGATCCTCAGGCTCAGTATTGGAGTTTGAGGAATCACTGGACTCCTTTGGAGAGGGGAGTGTTTTAACAAGAGAGGTGCAGGGCCTGCAGTTGACCAGCAATGTCTAAATTTGTGGGGTACCTGCAACTAGGATGGCTTTCTTCCAGTCACCATCATGACCACCTCGGATCCTGGTGGCATGGGAACCAGAAGAGTCATTGTAGCTAGGGGTGTTGAAAGTGTTTTCTTTGAAAGACAGAGATTTTTTTATTTCCAATACAATTAAAAAAAAAAACCCAAACAAACAAAAAACCCCCCAAAAACCCAAACAAACAAACACACCAAACAAAAAACCCAAAAAACCCTGGCAAAAAGTTTGTTGTGAAGCAGATAACTGCATAACCATTTTGATCTGCTTTGAAATGAACTAAATTATATTCACTTTGGCTAATACTTTTTTGGTATATAAAAAGCAGCTACTTTATAAAGCCTACTTTTATCAAAGGAATTAATGTGTCATGTCCTCTTAAGCAGTTTATTTGTATTGATTTGCCAGCATAATGAGTCTAGAAACTCATTTGCGTGTTTCTTCCTCTAATACATTTGTGTCTGATAAGTGCTCTCTAATAATGGAGTTTCCTCAATGTTGATCTTCATAAAAACTGTTGTTGAGAAATGCTTCCAAATACTCTACCAAAGGGAAAAGATTTGTGTATTTAAATACAGTTTCAATATACGAGGAAAGACCAGGAGAATTGCGATTGTTTAGCCTGGAAGAGATGCTTTGGGGTGACCTAATTGCAGCCTTCCACTACCTGAAGGGAGCTCACAACAAAGATAAAGAGGGACTATTTACAAGGGCATGGGGTGACAGGACAAGGGGAAATGGCTTCAGACTGAAGGGGAATAGGTTTAGATAAGACATGAGGAAAAAAATCTTTACTGTGAGGGTGGTGAGGTGATGCAATTCGTCACTCACACACAAACACACATTTACACTTTGATCAGAAGGCATGAACTAAAAACTCCTTTATTTGAAAGTCTGACTCCAATATATAGTATCTCTAAAAAGGCCAGGGATTGGGGGAGAAGGTTGACACCTCTCCCCATCCCATTAGTCAGGACAACTGTCCATCAGCTGTCCATATCTCTAAGACAAAGAATGTAAATTATTTTGAAACTACAATAACATTAGCCAGTGTTTACAGACCAAAGCGTGAGAAAAAACCCAAAACACAAAACTGTGAAACAAAAGAGAAGGTTGAAAAAATCAGAGCAAGTGAGTCTGTGGCACAGGTTGCTCAGAAAAGCTGTAGTACCCCATCCCTGGAAGTGTTCAAGGCCAGGTTGGATGGGGCTTGGAGCAGCCTTGTCTGGTGGAAGGTGTCCTGGCCTGCAGCAGATGATCTTTAAGGTTCCTTCCAACCCAAACCATTCTCTGATTCCACATTTTTTCCCAATGGAAATAAAAAGCAAGACATTTTAGGTTGTAAAGGAAACATGTAAAAGGACGTGCAGCAACTTACAAATTTTTGGATTTCCAAACAAAAATCAGTGTGCACTTGCTCTATTAATTAGTACAATATAAGTAAAGTTTAGAGTGTGCAATACAAAAAGTTGGAATCCTACTTAAGGACTAACTGGGAAGTTCTGTAACTGCAGCTACTTGGCACACTAGGGCTTCTGCTTGTACAGTAGGACAGCCATCAGCACATACCAGCACGTATCAGCACAAATATGGAGTCCTCTCATCTCTGGAAAGAAAAGGGAATTCAAAGCACGATGGTTCTCTTCTGGTGTACACCTTCCTCTGTCTTTGTAGCTGCAAGTTTTCAGTCATCTGTCAGATGTTTTCCTCCCCTTTATAAAAAAAAAGTCAACAGATATTCCTCACAGATTACAACTCTGCCAATTGTGCAGAGTTACCAGGTCAGGATAATTCTAGGTGTAATAATCATAATAAAAATGACACTGGGGGTGGGGCTTGGATTTCCTGGCTCTCCTGCAGAGCTGTGTGATGTGGAGGATGAGGTCAGGTATGCTAACAGTGATCTCAAAGGGAAGCAGAGCTGCCAAAGAAATGAGAATATACCTCTTCTGAAGTTTGTACAAACACTACATTTTCTCCTTTGTCCCTCCTGCACACTGTCCATGGCAAGTTATTTTGGGCCTGTGTTCTCCATATGACATGGAGTCCAAATGACAAAGTCGTGATTGATACATGTTCTTTTGCACAGGAGTCATCTTTGTTTCCTTTCTCTGTGCAAGTGTCCAGGATGGCTTGTTGACCGTTCCCCCTGGCTTTGTGTGCACCATGGATTGGTATGAAGTATTTGTCAATAGCTTCAATATTTAGGGAGGATAACTGAGTCTTCCATTTTGATCCTTGAAATTAAAATCACATGGAAACATCTGCATAGGAAGCACCTGCATAGTAAGATTTATTAAACTAATGACTGGTTTGGTTAGAAGGAGTATTTCTACTTGACTGGAGATACTTTCCACATACTAGAGTTTCTCCTCTCTTTTCTAGGATTCCTCTTTTGTTCTGCCTGGCTTTAGACGTAATTTCAGTGCCTCTTTACGTACTAGTTTTCTACCGTCTCTTCGGTTGCTCCACCTTTTTCTCATTTTTCTCTCTTTCTCTTTGGTTTTCACATGTGCCTTTTCTGTCTTTGTCCTGTAAGTCTCTCCAGTGAAATATCCAGTTCCTGGTTTTTTCCATGTTTCCTTAGATGAAGGGCACCCTGGCTACTCATTGCTGTGCATGATGCTGCTCACAGCTTGTCGTGGAGTATTTGCCGGAAATTATCACCAGAACATACAAATTGAGTGTTTCATAGAGACTGTTAATTATACTCTGCACTGATGAATTCACAGGGTGGTGAATCTTCCCTTAACACTTCATATGGATGAGATTAAAAGTCACGTAATTATTTACGTTAGTCTCAAATAATGTTCTGTTGGCAGTTCCTGCTGTATTTTAACATACAAATATACACTGTACATATATATGCAAATTGCTGCATTAGAGCTGCAACAGGAAGTATGTAGCTATGCAGTAACTCTATAGGGATAGGTTTGCAGATGTTAAGAAGTAAGAAGTTTATTTTGTACTCCTTGTAATTACTGAGGCAATTTTCTTAAAGGTGCCTAACTTTCTGCATTTGCAGTGTTTGTCTGCAATTATTTTACTTTAATAGCTGAAGCAAAAGGAAGGGAAACAACATTCCCAATATCAATGTGTAACAATCACAGGAACAAATTCTTGCATGCGATTATAAAAATCTGGCTGGGGTGCAGAAGTATTTGCTGAACTATCAGTGAGGAAAATAAAAGTTCTAATTTGCCAGAAGCCATTGCACTTACATTTTACTCCGAAGAGCAAAACACAATGTGCAGTTACTTTGTGTGGGACTGCACCTGTGAAAAATAAGCAT
This sequence comes from Donacobius atricapilla, assembly GCA_013397315.1. Classification (NCBI taxonomy): domain Eukaryota; kingdom Metazoa; phylum Chordata; class Aves; order Passeriformes; family Mimidae; genus Donacobius; species Donacobius atricapilla. The sequence continues at coordinate 27,067 of WBMY01000517.1, forward strand.
GTGGTTGAGAGGAGCTAGAACAATAACCATGTCTTTGGTCCTCAGTTACTTTTTGAGATCTATGTGCCTTTCTTATAGAGGCACCTTCGTTAATAACAGTATTCAGTACAGTCTCTTTTGGCTTAAAGCTGCTTCTGGTGTGGTCACAGGTGGCTTGTACTCTTTAGTTTTCTGCCCTCACTGTCTATTTCTTTTTCCACTAGAGGTCTGACTTAGCACCTTGCAGCTGGCTACTCTTCAAGCATGTGAAGCAATATCTTACTGTTAATGAAGTACTTTGATTGTTTAGTCCCAGACAGCAACTAAGCCTCACGCAGCTGTTCACTCAGTACCCTGTGGCGGGATGGGTAAGGGAATTGGAAGAGAAAAAAATTACAAAACCTGTGGGTTGAGGTAAGAACAGTTTAATAGGAAAAACAGAAGGCACACACATGCAGAGCAAAACAAGGAATTCATTCACTGCTTCCCACGGCTGAGCAGGTGTTTAACCATCCCTAGATGCGCAGGGCCCCCTCACAGTAGCAGTAACTCAGAAAGACAAACATCATAATTACTCTCAAAGTCCTTCTGTTACTTCCTCTCCTCATCCTCATATACTGAGCATGATGTCATATGCTCTGGAATATTCCTGTGGTCAGCTGGGGTCAGCTGTCCTGGCTGTGTCCCATCCCAACTCCTCATGCACCCCCAGCCTTCTCACTGGTGAGGTGAGAAGCAGAAAAGGGCTTGGTTCAGTGCAAGCCCTGCCCACCAATAACAAAAATATCCCTGTGTTATCAACACTTTCCAACACAAATCCAGAACACAGCCCTACACTAGCTACCATGAATAAAATTAACTCTACCCCAGCCAAAACCAGAGGAAGCACTTTGTCCATGCTAAATTAATCCTGGAGAATTACCCAGAGCTATAATAATATCATCAAACTGGTTAATCAGGCCAAGCAGAGCAACATCATAATGATGTTAAAATGGTAATTTTGGGGAAATTCTGTTTCTGGTTAATTATGAAAGAACTGATACTAATTAGATTTAAAAGCAGCGTGGCCTAGAGATTGATTAGATTAAAAATTATAGATGATGGAATTACATAAACCAGAATGCATTTCAGTGGGGAAAAAAAAGTTGTATTTATGCAACAAGTATATAACAGGGTGATCCTTGAAGGGAAAAGACCATTGTATTGTTCTGTCTTGTGACATTAATGTGAGGTTGTTTTTGTCCAGTGCTTGCATGCTACTGCTTACCCACTTCTCCAGATACATATACAACTCCTTAAATCCTTTTGTCTTCCACTCTCTCATTTAATCTGTTCACAAGTATTGTATGGATTTAGAGCTTTGGAACAAGTGAGATGGTAGTGTGAAAGAAACACAGCTGTAATTTCCTTCAAAAAAACCTACTGAGGTTGTTCAAAACATTACTGACTTTTGAAGATGTTTCTAAAACCCACTAGTTCTTTGACTGATGAGAAGAATAGTAGAACGTGTGTTCTTAATTTAGCTTTTCAACAACCTTGTCATCATATGAGCCACTGCATCAGGAGGAAGCAAGCACCCAAACATCACTTTACCATGATGCCCAGATAACCAGTGTATGCTTGTCTCTATTTAAAATGGATATGTTTTCCATTTTAAACCAATTTCTGCCCTTTCAACACACCTTCAGATATATATTCAGTGGGACTTTGCCTTTTCACTATTAGCCATAACAATGAATACCAGGTTCTTAGATACCAAGTCATAATTTTTGTGATAAGTGGGGTAGGATGGAAGGTTCTTTTTTATTTTCCCCATTATTCTACCTAGCACCTCGACCAAATCTGTGGGTGACACACCACAGATTTGTGACACGAGTAGGTAACAACCTGGTAGTATGTACAGAAATCGTACTAAATCAGGGATGGGCAGTCAAATATTTATAGGCACTGCCTGCTGGAGAATGAATGACAATTGCTGCAACAACTACAGCCCTGGAGAAGGACTGTTGTGTTGCTCTGGAAACATGGTCTGAGTCAATAACTCGCTGGAGAGCAGACCTGCCAGCTCTCGGGTGGGAGGGAGGCACTGACACAAGAAACAGGAAAGAAAGATTTGTGTATGTCATTCTTTAACACAATGGGGAGCAGGAGTTGATCAAAGGTCTGCAATTCACAAAGGTTTTTGATAATGGGTGACTGTCTGATGCCAGGAGGAATACTCACCACCTAGCAGGTAATGTGTTAGCATTCCTAATTTACTATTTCAGTAGAGGAAATTGTGTCTCTGAAGTGTTTTTTAATTTATTTTTTTATGGTGGAGGGACAGAAGCAGGTTATGGAATGTCTTGTATGAAATATGAGTATGATAGTCTGGGCAGAAGAAAGGGAAGTGAAGTTTCAGATGCAGAAGGATGGGAGAGGCATTTGCTTTTAACTGAGAGCAGAGGCACAGTCTCCCAGAGGTGACTTTGCATCCTGCCTTCTACTTTTGCAATGAGTTTCTTCTCTGTCATCAAGACAAATTCATTCATGATCTGCTCCCCGGAGTGCCCAGGTCAGGTTAATGGTTCAAATTATAATCTTTCCCCTCTTGTTGGTATACTGTTCAGTATGTCTGGACAAGCCATTGTGAAACAAATCCAACTGATTCCTCCTGCACTATTCTGGCCCCTTTCTCCTTCCAGTCCAATGTGTGCATTTCTTTGCATGTCATTTCCCAAATATGTAAGGAAGAGCATCAGTCTGTACCTGCATTCAGATGAGTTGCTCCTAACTTTCCTGAAAAAACAGCTTTAATGCCATGCTTATCACAATTCTGTGCTTCTGTCATCTTGGCACAGGAAAAGGTAGTGTGTCTGTCTGTTATACTGATACTGTACAGCCACAGTCTTTTCCCTCTGTGAAGGCATCAAAACATCACTACAATGGGAATTTGCCTTCTACTTTTCTCCGTGTTGACATTGCAACCCATCAAATGGCAATCTCTGAGAAACTTGTACTGACGTGGAAGTTTCCTCCAGAGATTGTGATGGAGTAGGCTTTGTCATCTGAAGGGATTCATGCAATTTGCAAAAGCCAAGACCATTAACTCTGTTCTTTACTATGTTTTTAAAGCTATTTTGTTCAGAATATAAGTTGTCTTTACTACCTGTAGGTTGCTGAGTATTCTCTTATAGAGTCTTTAAAAAAGTGTAAATGTCATGTTTACCACTTTCTAATCTTCAGATACCAAAGAATTTTTAAGTGGTGATGCACTGAAGCCACTTAATTCAACTACTTCATTGTGTGTCTTTATTTAATTGCTTGGGAATAAGTGTGGCTGTTGTTGCTATTTATTTTGTTTGCTTGTTCTGTAAGGTCTTTAGTTGCTGCCTAGGTTTGAGTTACCACTTCTCAAGAGAAGAGTTTCTGAAAATGCTGGAAGCCCTTCCACTGTGAACACATCCACAGACAACTTCTGATAAGGCCATGTTTTCTGCTATCCCTTTTACACCCTGCTGATCTGTTGGTGCCCTATGTTCTCTGACAGCCTTCGTGTTTGAGGGATATTGAGGTGATAGCTGATTATTCTTTTCTTATGTCCCTTTTGAAATATTTCTCTATCTCTCTAGACCTTTATGCTCATGTTTTTCACATTTCTTCTATCTCCGATAATGATACCATCTATTTTAGTTTGTAGTGCAACTAGAATTTTTCAAAAGATGCTTCTTAATACTTTCCTTTATGTTTACTGTGCCATTTGCTCACATTGTCTAGTTTTTTCTTTCCGCTGAGTTTTTCTTTGTAGAGTGTTTCTTCTTTGCTTCCTTCCTGAGTTAGGAAGTCACTGGTTGTGTTATACATTGACATCTTGGTCAATGCTGATACTGGCATTAGGAGTGGCTGCCTTACTCTGGTTTTTTCCTGTCTCCAGTCTCCAGTATGATAATTTAATTGATGTTCTCATTACAGGTTAGTCATTTCACGTCCTCATCTCATGGGTCTCAGAGTTCTGATATTTGTGTGGAATGCAACTTACTCTGATCCTTCATTTTCTTACCTGTGCATCACTTAGATGACCGTTACCTGGGGAGCAGAATTTTCAGGGAAACAACTATATGAATACCAAAACAAATTCCCTTCCACAGCTTCCTCTCGCTTCATTTCAAGAATTCAATTCTAACTATCACTGCTTCCAAATGAAAAGTTTCTTTATGTGTCCACAAAAAGGTTTATTGGTTGGAAAACCTCTGACAGTTGGGGATCAAGGTATTAAATGAACAGGAAAGTTTCCTTGGAGCAAGCAAAGGACTGGGTCTTTCTTTCATTAAGATCAAATGGATTAAAAGCCTGGAGACATGGATTCCCTACTGTAGGTCTTACTATGCACTGGGGAGATGCAGCTTAAAGAGCAGTTGACAGAGAGCAGTAATCAAATTCTACCCCAGCTAAATCTGCATTATCCCCAGCTAAATCTGCCTTTTCTGTGCTATGTATGTCCAATGGAATATTCTTGTTATAACTATGCTATTTACATGTCAGTTATGTAATTACTTTGTAGTCCTGAGGAAACTTGTGAACAGAGAGGAAGTGATGACTAGAGACACAACAGGGGTGGGGAATGGCATGAAGCTGATTCAGGGAAGGTTTAGGTTGGGTATCAGGAAAAGCTTCTTCACCCAGAGGGTGTTTGGACACTGGAACAGGCTGTCCAGGGCAGTGGTCATGGCAGCAGCCTGACAGAGTTCCAGAAGTGTTTGGACAATGCTCTCACATCTTGGAATTTTACACAGGATTTCTGGCCCATACACTGGCAGAGCATACTGTTTGTAAGAGGTGCTCAGTCCAAACACATAGAAATGACTTGCAAGCAGAGTTTTTGAAAGAAAATACACCAATAACCACTAGAAATTCTACAAGTTTGATTAATTTTTAATTTTAAATAATTTTAAGCTGTGCATTAAGAAAAAAAAAACCTCTGCAATTTATCAAAAAATATTTTACAATAATTTTTAATACCTTTTTTTATAACTTGGAAAAGCAAATAACTCAGTAGTGTGTTAAATGGTAGTAAAATTAGTCTACCATCCCAGAATAAGCAGATGAAGGAATTAATATGGTGAACAGTTAATATTCTTTTGATTATTGTTAAGGCAACATGATATTGTGAGTTTCTTACTTAGCGAGGTGTGTATGACTTGCAAGGTAAAAATTTAAATGTAGAGGTTATGGAAATCATTGTTATAATATTTAATTTCTAAGATGGTTGACTTATTCCCCACTATTCTCCTCCCTCACTGATCTAAAAGACTTACTGAGTTAACAACATATTGACCCTTGCAGATGATATTAAATGAATTAGAAGCTAGCATCACCAGCTAATAGCCATAAAAAATGTAAAAAAAAAGTATAAAAAAGTAAAAGTATATTTAAAAAAAGGCAGAAAGAAAAATAATTACAATTGGCCAAAGCTATTTTGTAGTTTTATCAAAAACCTGGGCAAATGTGTTAAATCATACCAGTCACCTTTTTAGGCTGTAGAGAAATGTCAAAGAGTCAGAAAGTTGCATATGAAGACTTTGTGCAGGAGAGTGGTCTCATGGCAACAATTTTCACTTCATTGTGTTCATAAGAAAAAAATTCACCTGACAGTAACTATCCATCCCTTTCAAGACAGGAGAGGTGCCATGCCAGTTTGACCCTGAAGGTAATAAAGTAACTAAGAGAACATAAACCCAGCTGTGGCACCAGGGCAAATACAGGAAACCTGTCAATATGTTAGCAAAAACACAACACCAGGACATTGAATGCATCTTGCATATTGTTGCTTCCTATTTAACCATGTCAGTGTGATGATGAGACCTATGAGTGTACTGAAGGGGCCTGNAACCTTGGGGCATTGATCACTTCCCTAGGAAGCCTGTTCCTTTCAATAAACAAAGTCTGAACGTCCCCTGGCACGGCTGTGAGCCCTTCCCATGTGTCCTGTCGCTGGATCCCAGGGAGAAGAGATCAGCACCCCCACTTCCACTTCTCCTCCCCAGGAAGCTGCAGAGGGCAGTGAGGTCACCCCTCAGCCTCCTTTTCTCCAAANCTATTCTCCTCCCTCACTGATCTAAAAGACTTACTGAGTTAACAACATATTGACCCTTGCAGATGATATTAAATGAATTAGAAGCTAGCATCACCAGCTAATAGCCATAAATAATGTAAAAAAAAAGTATAAAAAAGTAAAAGTATATTTAAAAAAAGGCAGAAAGAAAAATAATTACAATTGGCCAAAGCTATTTTGTAGTTTTATCAAAAACCTGGGCAAATGTGTTAAATCATACCAGTCACCTTTTTAGGCTGTAGAGAAATGTCAAAGAGTCAGAAAGTTGCATATGAAGACTTTGTGCAGGAGAGTGGTCTCATGGCAACAATTTTCACTTCATTGTGTTCATAAGAAAAAAATTCACCTGACAGTAACTATCCATCCCTTTCAAGACAGGAGAGGTGCCATGCCAGTTTGACCCTGAAGGTAATAAAGTAACTAAGAGAACATAAACCCAGCTGTGGCACCAGGGCAAATACAGGAAACCTGTCAATATGTTAGCAAAAACACAACACCAGGACATTGAATGCATCTTGCATATTGTTGCTTCCTATTTAACCATGTCAGTGTGATGATGAGACCTATGAGTGTACTGAAGGGGCCTGCTAAAAGGTTATATGACAGTCACCACCCAGAAATATCAAAAATTGAACAAAAATAATAGACCTTTATAATAGATGATGGCTCTTAAACCAGCCAGAAATCACATGATCCAGGGTGTATAAGTTGCAGCTGAACAAGTTTTCTTCCAAGAATCAGGGTAATTAATTAGTGCTCTGTGATACAGATGTGAATTCAATACTATCTGAACTCTTCAAGTGCAGAAGCACTTTTGATATATCATGCCTTTGGATCTCAAATTAAGTTTCGGATTCAATGTGTGTTTCTGTATATTATTAAGAACATTGCCCAAATGCCTGTTAAACAGAGACAACCTTGGGGCATTGATCACTTCCCTAGGAAGCCTGTTCCTTTCAATAAACAAAGTCTGAACGTCCCCTGGCACGGCTGTGAGCCCTTCCCATGTGTCCTGTCGCTGGATCCCAGGGAGAAGAGATCAGCACCCCCACTTCCACTTCTCCTCCCCAGGAAGCTGCAGAGGGCAGTGAGGTCACCCCTCAGCCTCCTTTTCTCCAAACTAGACAAACCCAGACTCCCCAGCTGCCCTTTACAGGGCAGCGCTTCCAGCTCTTCAACCAGCTCCACTGTCCTCCTCTATGTGTGTCTCAGTGCCTTCACATCCTTATGCTGTGTAGCCCAGAACTGCTGTCAGTAAACACAGCAGCACAATTGCCTCTGTTGACCGACTGGCTGTGCTGTGCTTGATACACCCCAGGATGGGGTTTGCTCTCCTTCTGAATCTGGCAACAGCTCATTAAGGATCACACTGATGAAAATTGTCCAATTCTTCCTTCAATCTAGGTTCTTCTGTGAGACACCTTGTTCCTTAAGACAGTGAACATCATCTCCTAGTTTGGTAACATCAGAAAACTTGGTAATGCTGCATCCAACTCCAGCATCCAGATCATTAATAAATATATAGTGAGAGTTCATATATCTGTTCTTCTGGCAGCTTTTTACATAGGTTGTATAATATTTTCAGGTGTTCTTTTCATGTGTGAACCATGTGAAGTGTGAGCCAAAACTTAAACAATTGTAATTTTTTTTTCTTACTGGTGTGATGTGAATTTTGGCATCAGGCAATTAGGTTTAGAAAATATAAAATATATTGAACTATTTCTTTCAAACTTCTGTAGCCTTTGTCCAAAGGTTTATGTGAGCCAGTGTACAGCTATTTTTCTCCATCTCTCTTCTCCTCCTTTCCTTCTCCCATACTGTATTTACATGAAACAATTGTGGCAGCTCTGAAGTATGTTTGCTTTCAGGTTTAATAATTCCTTTCCCTCCAAGACCTCTAGTTAGTAATTCTGTTTCCTTAAAGCAGCATACCTTAAAGCAGCAGTCAAACTTACTAGTTATTCAAGAAAGATACCACAAAGTTTGTTCATGGTATGAATGGATTTGTGAGTCAGACTCTAAGAATAAACCATACAAATGAATTTCAAAAATTCAAAGCTCTGCACTCCTATTGTTATAAACAATGCTAAAAATTATTAATCTCCCATGTTAGAATGGTAAAATAAAATCATTCAAAAGGTGGAAGTTTATTCAGTAGTTCTATTAATGTTCTATTTCAGTAACTTGCACAATGTTTTTCAAGTGGTTATTTTTAAAATAACCAGTAAATTAGCCTAAGATTTATCTAAAATTGCTGCATCTATTGGATCAACAATCTGTCATTAAAACCTTCTAAATAAACCTTGTACCTTTATTTGAAGTGCAGGAGAGTTACAATTTGAGGAGTTTCTTCAGGCATATTTTGCTACCTTCTTCTTAGTTATAGCTTGATGAGGTCATTACGTGGCCTTCAGAAGTAACTTTTCATCAGCTTTATGTTTGAGCTCGTGGTGTCAAATTAAGCTTGGCATGTTTCCTCTAAAAGTGGTAAAATGAATGTGAAAACACAAAAGGGATGTAACCTATAGGTGAAATCCTTCTGTTTCTCAACCAGATTCTTCTCTTTTCGGCATAAATCAGTACTACTTGGGTTTCATTTCTCTGAGTAGACTTGGGATAATTTTTCTTTTAATATGCTAGACCTCCGAAAGACACTGTGAGTAATAATGCAGGTAAAAATAATGCATCTTGCACATTATTGCTTCCTATTTAACCATGTCAGTGTGATGACGATACAACAGATACAAATGATGATACAAACAGATGATACAAATAATGGTACAACAGAAGGTAATTACTGTAAAGCAAACTACATATACAGTGGAAGACAGAGAGACAGAAACAGAGGTCACTAAAGTGTATGAAAACCTTGCTATTCTTGCTTTTTGAGCAGAGAGGAGCTTCTTGAGTGTTACATGACTAAGTACAACCAGTAGGTAGCAGGTAAGATGTAGGAACTGCTTGCAAGGGGGCTTAAGCCATGAATTAGGAGTGCAAAATGACAGGACTAGTGTAAGACTTAGAAGCAAGAAAAGCAGCTTCAATGTTGGGGGCCAATCATACATTTAAATGTGGATTTCAACCAGCTACAAACATCAAGAGCATGTCTGGGTCTGGGAAAGAAATCGCAGATACTTGTCTGTAAGGTCTGTAGTGTAATTTGGGGAGGTGAGTTTCATTCAAAGCTTGTGGTATGGTTAAAGCAGTGCAGCTTCCCCATGCTCTATTAGAGGATGTGTTTATATTGCTACAGCAGTGCTAACCATTTGAGCCTCAGCCTGTGAACAACAGACTCTCGGTGTAGCTCAGTTTTTCTGAGGGTAGCACCTGCGTAACTGCAGAATTCCCCCACCTGCCACTGCAATGATTTAAGACAAATTTTACACTGTGTGATTCTTCTCTCAGACTTCTGCCAAACATCAGTATGACACTGAATCACAGAGGCAATGTCCTCAAGCTGCTTCCTGAGCCCCAGGAGAGGATTACAAAAAGCTGTCACTCAAGGTGAGTTTCTCAGTGTGGTGGTGAAGGCATTCCCCAGGGAGCTTTCTCTGACATCCTACTCCTGGTGGCCCCTACAACGAATTCCTGGAGTCCAACCCTGAGCTCTCTCCTGGGGCTGCAGCCCAGTGCTTCCCCTGCTTCCTCCGGACAGCAGAGTTCATCGTATGTCAGCTGTCTTTCACAGAAAGCAGTTGTCATGTCTTGCTTTCTCTGAAAAGTGGGACAACCTTTCCTTGTGAGGGCACTTTTTTATACTCATTTGATGAGTCTGCATGAAGATTTTCTTCCTAGACATCTGATTAGCTTTATTGCTCCCCTCTGGTTGAATCCTGAACTGTTTTTGTCAAGAACTCAGAAAAATATTAAGTGGCATATGTAATACATTAAAAAAAGCTTAATAGGAGTATAATGAAGATAAATAAGGGACAGTTGATGAGAAATACACGTAAAATTATACTCTTTTGGCAGAGAGCCTTGCTATCTGCTAGTAATAATCATCAGCTTGGATAAAAAAACTTTCAGAATTATTGCTGAGGAACTGACCACAAGCACACTTTCCAATCCCATGGTGTGTCACACTGAAAATATGAAATTTTGTTTTAGCATTTATTACATAACTGTTTGGTTATTTTGGGAAAGTGTTCAGAATTGTTTTGAATTGCCACATCATAGATATTGAGCCAGAGCTTTAGCAGCTCTTTTCAGTTTCAACCTAACATTTCAACCATTACTAATTTTCTCTGTTTGTTCACATTATTTTCTGTGATTTGGAAGAACTGAAGGGAAGGCACAAAAACCCCACCCAAAACTGTGTTATGAGAAAGTGAAATTTCTGACTATGTTTAATATGTTCCTGTATGCCTTTTCAAGGGTAGGGATAGTCTAGTCCTTATAGAAAAATTCTCAATATAAAATGATTTAAGAGCTGAAAAACTTTTGCATCTTAATTGTTCCCTAAAGACTCGTCTCTTCTTTAGAAGAGGACCATGTCTTTAAAGAGTTAATTTATAATTTATGACCCAGTAGGGATAAAATTTTAATAAAGTCACTCAAAAAATAAAAGAGAAACACTTGAGATTGTGAAATCTATGGAGATTTTATATTCTAGTTTTTATTTTTAGTAATACTGAAACAGGAAAATATTTATCTTTATTCAGTTAAAGTTTCTGTCAATATGAAACCTGACACAAGAAGTAATTTTAATAAATACTGCAGAGAAGAAGTCTTTTCAAGTGTAAAAATGCTGGAAGCAAACCTGCAAAGTGTCTGTTGGAGCTATCCAAAGGCAAATTTGAAACCAGGAATTTTCCAAATGAAGCAAAAGCATAAACTGTCCTGAAACAGAACAGATATAAACACAGTCATGCAATTGTCCAGCCTGTGATGTCTTTGAGAAAAGATTTTTTGCAGGCCGTTCATGTAATTGTTCAGAAAAAATATGAGGACTTCCACTTTATTCTTGGTGGTTGTTCAGATTTTTCATTATGAAAAAGTACTGGTGTTAATTCAATATCACATAAATTAATTATTCAAAATTACTTTTAAAAGACTGCTCTATATACACATGAAGTTTTGTATCATCTGGGTCTCATTGTAGATGTCATCCGAGACTAAAATTCATTCCATAAGTTTAGATCTTCATGTTCTCACCAGATGGAAAGAGAAGTTCAAGAGAGAAAAGCTTTTTCTCATGTACACAATCTGTTTTATTAAAATTCGATTTGCTGATGAATTAGTAGAGTTACTTCTGAGATCCTTTCAAATACTTGCTACAAATGCAAATAAAAATTGTATTTTGGGTATATTTCCTTAAATTAGAATGTATCTTTTTCATTAATTTTTGATTTTTTCCTGATTTTATTAGAGTATCAGCTTTAAAGTTTTGATAATGAAAAACTGAATTAAACTTCATTAAACATCTTGTGGCAAACTACTTGCCAAAAAAGTATATTTTGAATAAATAAATAAAGACACTGTGGTTAGTTGACCCTGTCTGGATGCCAGCTGACCACCCACCCACTATTTTTCTGTTCCTCAATAGGACAGCTGGTAGAAAATGTAATGAAAGGCTCATGAGGCGAGATAAGGGCAGGGAGAAAGATCACTCAGCAGCTGCTGTCATGGGTGAAACAGAATCAAGTCGGGGAAATTAATTGAATTTATTACCTATCAAATCAAAGTAGGATAATGAGAAATAAAGCTACATCCTCAAAACCCTTCCTCCACCTCTCACTCTTTCCTGGGCTTAACTTTGCTCCTGAATTCTCCACCTCCTCCCCAGAGTGGCACAGGGGAATGGGGAATGGGGGTTATGATCACTTCATCACATGTAGTCTGCATGTCCTTACTCCTCATGGGGACGACTCCTTGCAATCCCACACACAAGCCTAATACAATAGCTATAAAAATAAAGAACATAAACCCCATTAAATAAATTAATAATTAATAAATGTATAAATACATATTTAGAGACTTACAAACTTTAGTTTCATGTGAGTTTATCAGATGTCATATTTCAAGGAAAAGAATACATGACAAAACTTCAATTTTGGGCTTTTGATAGGCAGGAATTTTATCACAGAGAAACTAATTTCTTTGTTTAAATTGTTAACATTTTTTCATCTCACCTTACCTACAAGTCTAAACATTTTGAAATCTGTAAGAGGCTCTGTCCATATCCTGCCAAACAGGAAGATGAAAAGCTGCAGGAATGTACCTGTTAGACCTCACTCCTAAGGGCTATCAGTAAAAATATGTTACGAGGAGACCAGCTTTGCACCCAGCATTCAATGTGATCTTCTGAAACCATTGCAAAAGCACAGGCACAAAAGGGGGGCTGAGAATATAGGTATATGACTGGCACCAAGCATTTCATGCCTGCTGCCTCAGGAACTGAGCTGTCTTCTGAGCTCAGGACCTCTTTTAGCAGATGGAAGCCAGACCTTGCTGCAGCTACAGGAGGTCTCAGACCTTCCATAACCAACCACAAAATAAAGCCAGTGGTGCTGCAGAGCTATTGAGTGGGTCTTCAATGTATGGCCAAGCTTTTGAGGGGCTGGCAGACGAAGTAAACACGTTTGGCCATTCCAAGTAAACACATTAAGGCTAGAAATTATTCACAAATAGGGTGGGATCCAGTAGATGGGAATAAAACAGGGATTAGAGTGGACAGTTGTATGTTGAATGAACAGTTGTATATTGAATGAACAGGGAATAAAAAAAACCCCAAATATTGCTGTGTGGCAAATACCTACCCCCTTCCCCTAACATAATCTTACTCAATCATTTTTATTATCCGGTAAAGTTACGAATATTATCATTGTGTGGGTTGACCCTGACTGGCCACCAGGTGGTCACCAAACTGCTCTCTCACTCCTGCTTCTCAACAGGATTGAGAGGGTGGGTGAAAAGTGACAGAAATATGAATCAAGGTAAGGACTAGGAGACCTCTTCCTGTCAATTACTGTCAAGGCAAAACAGACTTAGATAAATTAATATATTGCTAATTAAAGAGACTGTGATAATGAGAAATAAAAACAAATACAAAAAAAAAATCTTTGTCCCACCCCTCTGTTCATTCTGAACTGAACTTCATTCCCAAACCCTTTACCTCCTCCCCATGAATGGCAAAGAAATTTGGGAAATGGAAGGTTACTATCTGTTCTTACATGTCAGGGCTGCTCCCTCTTCCTCATGCTCTTCCCTTGCATGGGTTCCCAACCACATGAAATAATCCTCCCCCAGTGTAGGTCATCTCCATAGGGCACAGTTCCTCAGGAACAGAATGCTCCAGCTTGAGTCCTCCATGGGGTCCCAGGTACTGCCCTGACCCTGTGTGTGCTCCTCTCCAAGTGCTGTAGCTCCTGCCAGGAGTCTGCTCCATCCAGCTTGTTCTCCATGGGATCACAGCTTGCTTCAAGGCTGCAGGAGGATCTCTGCTCCACCATGGACTACCAAGGGCTGCAGCGGCGCAGCTGCCTCACCATGGGCTGCACCACGGGCTGCTCTGGCACTGGAGCACATCCTCCCCACCTTCTGCACTGACTCTCTAGTCTGCAGGGCTGCTTCTTTCACCTACTCTTACTCAGCTCTCACAGCTGCTGCTGTGCAGCTGTAATTTAACCTTTCTTTGATGTAATATCCAAAAGGTGCTGCCACTGTTGCTGATGGGCTCAGCCCTGGTCAGCAGCTGGCCCATGATGGAGCTGTCGGGCACTGGCTGTGATGGCCTGATGGCAGCTTCTCACAGAAACCGCCTCAAATGTCCTTTCCACCCAAGGTTACTAAAACCTTGCCATGCAAGCCCAGCACAAGCTTGAGGGTTCCTTATCTGAATGTATCTTGTCAGTTTCCCCTTAGAATCAGGACTGCGAGATCAGAGATGTCATGCTTTGGTGACAAGAAATAGCTTCTCCAAGGCAAATGGCTATTTCCTCTCTCTCCTTCATTCATGATATGAGGTAATTTGAATGTAACTGATTGATTGTTTTTCACTATTTTTTTTTACTTCCACTTATAGTTTCCACAGTAGATTACTGTGAAAATAGGCATGTGAACAAAGGTATGTTCCTAACACTGTTCATCTTCTCTAATATCCAATATCTCCTTAACCTCATCAATGTCCCTTTCTTATTTGCTGAAAACTGTTTTGTATTAAGTGGTGTCCTACAGTGTTGAATAGTACTCAGCTGGACAGCTGCTATTCCAGCCAGCTGTCTGCCTCGACCTCTCCCACAAAGGTCATCATCCAGCCTTGATGTCATAGCACCAACATGTTGACCTTTTTTTTCTTATTCATATGTATACTAGAGATGTCCTATCTAGTTCTGTTGACAAAGATTTTTGCCTACAACATGAGTCACTGAAATAGGAATGTGTCATGGGTCTGTTCTGAGGAAATCACCTCATTATGCAGTTCTCTTAACCAGATCATAAAAGCCATTTTCCTGGTCAATCGTTCATTGCCCTTTTTGTTAATTATTAAGACAAAAATAAAATTTGTGTCATGTAAACAAAGTGTGGCAAAAAAAGAGGGAGAATCCATGTTTAAAATTAGGGCCAGAGACAATATTATGTATGTATGTATAAATATTTGCAAAAAACCTTAAACTTCTGAGATCTCATCTGAGATAAGAAGCTGAGAGAAAAAGTCATGCTGCTGTAATGTCATGTTTCATTGCAAATTGAAAAAACAAACAAGTCTGGACTTAGTCAGAATTACTGCTAGAACCAGCTGCTGTGACCTCCTACTAATACAGGAACAACACACTACATTTTCAGATTCTAATGATGATTACAATTGAGTCAATACATGGCTGGATTCATACTAGTATTGAATTACCAGATAATTAAATTTCGCAGAGAAAGTATGCAAGCAAAAACCAGTCAATGTCAACATTTTTTAATCCAAGAAATTCAGAAATTCAGCTGCTGTTGAATTTTAACCATCCTTTAAAGGTCAGATTAAGAGAAAGTCATCAGTGCTGACAGAATATTTTAGAGTTACTTCAGATCTGAAAGCGTAATTGAAACACTTATTATGCTTCTGTATATTTTGGGTTTTCTACATGCACACCGTTTTTTTCCAGCTATAAGTTTTCCCTTATGGAAAAGGAGGCTGTTGATCAACAATCTTATCAGAAAACCGCTTAGGCATTGCATATGCAGAAGTTTATTAACTATTTCACATGCCTATTTTAGCACATAAATATAGGCATGTCTACATATCATTTTTTGGATAAGGAAAAGGAACGTTCAGATAAGTCACAATAAAAAGGGGCTTCAGGCAAACAGGTGATGCAATTGCTAAGTGCTGGAAGTTTCCCCCTTGATGTAGGTGGAGACAGAAGAGAGGTTGGCATGCATTACCTGACAAGATGTTCTTCTTTTGTAGTGGGACAAACACTGAAAGACTGGAACGTAATTTCTAACTGGTTCTGTGGGAGGCCAAGAGGACAACACAATTTCCCTTGAAACTTTAAGTGGATGATTATAGCGTTCCACTGTGTAATACTCAAATGTGAGAAAATGCACGTCTTGGGTTCCACACATTGGCTTATCTTTGAGTTGCAGCATAGCACCCTTTACCCACAGCCAGTCTGGGTAGCTCCCTCAGGTCAGTCTTTAATACAGACAGCCACAAAGCTGCACGCAAGCAGGTCCCAAGCTCTTCAGAGAGCAGAAGAAAGCTGGAGAATCTAGAAATCATGTCAGTAGCATCGTCTAGGGTATGGCTGGAAAGTTCATGTGACAGTAAGATCATTTCAAATACAGAAATCTTTAGTAAATTAGTTGTGGGCAGTATCTTAAAGAGGATTTCTCAGCTTTAGGACTTGGGTGAATCATAAACAGCATGCCCATAGCCTCTGAACTCTGTGAGAAACAAACATAGACAAAGAAGTCAATAGTCATTCTACTAAGGATGTGAATAATTGTCCCTTTGCCCAGTGCTTTTTAAATCTTCTACAAAATCTTGCAGTTAATACTTGGAACTGGTAATTTTTAACAAAAGAGCATCAAACAGGTCAAATATATTGAAGTGGTAGCAGTGAAGAGGAGGGTCATTTTTTTTACAGAGCTGTGCAAGGTCTGGAGAGAAAAGAAGAAATTAGACATACCAATGCATAAGAAATCTTGGCTATTTTCTAGGCTGCTACAAGACCCATGTTTAAAAGCAGGCTTCCAAAGTGATTTTGGCTTGGAAAACTTATGTAAGAAGTTCTGTTAAATAATTTGTTTTCCTATTTTTTTGGTTGTAGTACATCTCTCAGCTAAAATGGAGGAGAAATTCTTGTGGTTTATGATGTTCTGTGCAATTTCTGCAGTTATATTTTCAATAGATTTCATAAAGAAAACTTAAAAAGTTTTTCTGCAGAAATAAATAAGTTTAATGAACTATACAGCTGATAGTCCTGTTACAAAAGAAAAATACCACATTATTTGTCCCACTGGTAGGGAGAATAACATTTGGTTTACATTAGAAAAAGAGAAAGTTTAGAAAACATTTTTTCACACATCTGATAATAATTACTAATGTTGCTGTGATGATAACTCCTTGACTGGATTTTCAAGGTAGATTTACCAACATTTAACTCTTAAAGGAAGCAGCAAATGTTCTGGTGCTTCCAAGCTTCATTTTGCTCAGTATCAAACTAGTGGCCCACCAAAACCTGTCTCTTCAAACCCTTCTCTAGAGAATCATACCAGACTCCATATTTATGCGTTTGGACATTTTGCAAAGTCATTATGTTAAGTTTTGGAGTTATTTTTGTTGTCAGGGAAAGCAGGGCCATTTTCCCTCAAGTTTGTGTTTCTGAAGAGTGGCCCTCTGATGAGACAGAAGTTGCGTGATTTCAAGGTCAATCAAATGCCTGACTTGTCCCAGGAAAGGAGAATAAAATGATTCAAAAACACCAGGAGCTCACCTTATATGTCAAGACATTCCCTTTCCACAGGTGATTGGTTATATCCTCTGTTTTCCTCTTTCTTTAATTCCACAGCTGAGAAATACTTTTTTAGATGTCAGTCAGATTTTCATTCCCTCTGCTTACAGGATTTTGCAAGACTAGAGCAGCTTTCACACTCCCAGAGCTTCTCAAAGCCAGGAACCTGCTGTCATTTTGGGCCAAGAGGAATGAGTGTGGCAGGACTCTCAGCGTAACATCCCACCAAGGTTTGCTGCTCTGCTGGCTGCAGTACTTGCTGCGGTAATAAGGAAAAGGTAGGTTTAAACTTCAGCTGATAAGAACTGAATAGTTGTTTCCCTGTGATTCTTCCTCTGTTTTGCACAATATGCTTGAATTCTGCACCTTTCATGGAGTTTGATTTAGTGTCTCCTGGGGTGGAAACTGTAGGACCAAGTCCTGCATGGAAACTTATGCAGGATTACACTTTTCATGATTGTGGATGAGGGTTAGGTACTTTTCTCTTGGCTGAGACCAAGATGTTCATGATCCAATGTGTAAATCAGGTTTTAGATGCCTTTATAGCAACATTTGGAGTGTCTGTGAAGCTTGTGTGCTTTCAAGTTAATTGGCAGATGAATGTAGGTTTTCTGAACAGTAACACTACTTAGGTATCTGAAGTCCATCTTGGACTGGAGGTAAGATGTTTGAACTAAATGTTTGCATTAAATCAAGTGGGAGAAAAGGTTTCCCTTCAAATACATATCTGATGTTGATATTACTTGCTTAGACTTCTTAGCATTTGAATACTATTTCTTCCTCAAACAGCGTGAGCATTTTTGAAAATTAGTTTTTCCTTAAAAAGAAGAACCAACCAAAAGTTCATACAGACTATTTGTGGAAGAGTACAGCTGGGGACAGGCAGGGTCATGAAAAAAAATGGACTTTGCAGGATACGAACCAGTTCAAGAGACCAACACAGAGCTCTCTGGGGAGCTTCCTCTGTTCCTGGGTCCTGTGTACAAAATAAAGTTCTGCTAGGTGAGAGGGTAGGCATGTGTCTTATAGGCTGTACATTTTGGAAAAGATTATTATGCGTCATTGATTTAGTCTTTGCATATTTTTTGTTAAATATAGATAGTTAAACCAGATTTGTTTAATTTAATCAAAAGGATTGAGGACTGAATGCTTTCCAGAAGCTAGATGCCCNAGAAAAAGCCCTGGGGTCAGATAATGTGGAGAAGGATACCTGTGAGGGAAGGGAGAGAAGTATTATTGCACATAGAGCATGTATTAGCAAAACTTCCACAGAAAGCTTAAGAAATTGCTTACCTCTTTTTTTCTCCTTATCAAATCAAGCAGAAAATAGGATTTCAGAGTCACTTCAATGTACTTGATTAATCATTCTCCTTGTTGCACTGTAGGCTTTGAGGGTATGACTGTTTGGATAGTTACTCATAATCTTTTATCTAACTGGAAATCAGGACAGAAATATAGATTTTTGCGTTGCCCATGAAGCACATGGCTCCAGCATTTAATAAAGGGTCTAGTGGCAAGAGGCAAGTATTGCATGAGAAATTCCTTTTAGGAATTCAGTATGCTGAAATGATAAGTGTAGCGATTCATACATTAAATTCAGGATCAAAATCATCTTTCTACAGAGATAATTCTATAACTCAAATTTATATAAGCTTTGGATGTTTGGAGCTTGGGTTTTATTTGGCTTTTTTTTAATGTTGGCTTTTTTGCTGGTTTGGGGTTGATTGCTTTGTTTGTTTGTTTTTCAGGGTACTTTAGATGGGGTTTTTTGGTTGATTTTTTTGTTTAGTTCATATTTTTTAGTTCAAGTCTAAATAAAATCAAACTTTCTCTGACTGAAATTGGTAATTTCTTCTGGTAGTGTATTTCAATAGCATATTCTGATACCTTCCTCTTACTTGATTGTACTCTTCTGATTCTGGCTTCTATTGATGCCTTGGAAGGCTGACCTGTAACAGAGACTGGACAGAGCTGGAGAATAAAGTAGGTATTTATTGAGAGGCCTCCAGGATCCACCTTGGGAAAGACTGGACCCCAACCAAGGCTGCACCCTGGGCAGACCAAGAATCATGACAAAAACATGGCTGACTGGTCATGAGATGTTACATTTTTATAAGTTTTGGTCCATTTGCATGTTGGGATTTAATTGTCCAATTACAGCTGCAGGTTGGGAGGTCTCATCCTTCTTGTTCCTCACTTCAGTCCACCATTGTTTATGCATTTGGGCCTGAAAGTTGTCCTTGGTTTCCAGCAGGAAAAGGATTTGTTTTGTCTACCTACTGTGTGAAGAGAGCTTACTGGCACTTAATAGGAACTACATCCCTAGGCAGCACAGAATCTGAAAATGTGAAAGCTAAAACTAAAGGCATCACTATCACAAGTATCAAAAAAGCTGAAGAATTGTGAGGTACTCTGTGAAACATGAGGTGAGCGTGAAAACCAAATGTATTTGGCCCTAGGGTAGTATTTTTTTTAGTTATATTGAAAGGCCACAGATAAACTTCTAATAACTCATAGTACCATTAATATTTTTTGTTAATGGAAAGCTGATTTGCTAAAATTAAGAAATATATGCTGTTATAATGTTTCTATTTTTGTGCCATGTAACTGGGAAGAAAAGTAAAGAGGTAGAAAGAGCTCAGTTCTGCTTGCATAAATACACTCATCAGGAATATTTGATTCCCAAAATTTAGTTTACAAGAATTGACATTTTACAATCCACATGATATTTAAAAAGTTATTCATGGGATGGCTTGGACTTAGTGACTCATTTGTTAATTTTAATCTGTGTAGATTTTAGATTCACAAGCAGTTTAAGGAGGCTTAGCTTTGTTCTACTGCAGATGTTATGAAAAATGCAAGTTTAAAGAAAACTATGCCAAAATATGTTTAAGTTCTTTACCCAAACTTAAGATCTCAGATAAAATTAGTCAGGAAGGACTAAAACTAGCCATCATACCCCCAAGTTTTCTACAAAAAATATCACACCACAGAGTATGAAGAGTATCTTATAAAGGTTCCATGTATGACAGCCATAATGTAAAATCTTTTACATTTTTGTACAGCTAGACATAAAAGCAAACATATCAAAACACTCTAGTCCTGCCTCCTTACTAGGAAGCTGAACTTTGGAAACTGCTGTATAATCATCAGTAAAAAGAAGTTGTACCTCAGGAACAAGGAGAGGGGAAAAAAAGGGTCAAATGAAGGAATCAGAAGTTCATGTTCCATTCCAAAAGTAGAACTATCTCTTTAAATTAAGCTAAATAAGTGGTCTGAGCATTTAATAAAACCGCATCTAGATAAGGGATTTTTTTGCCATGTTCAAAATAAAGCAATCAATATTAGAATAGACTGTTTCCCATCTTGAATATCTTACTTCAGTGAGAATGCTCAGAAATGCCTAAGATCCTAAAAGAAATCTTTTTTTACTGTGAGGATGATCAAATACCGAAACAGGTTATCTACAGAGATTATGGCATCTCCATTCCTGGAGATATTAGAAACTCAAGTGAACAAAGCCCTACATGCTATACCTGCACCCATTTTAAGCAGAGAATTTGGACTAGGTGATCTCCAAAGCTCCCTGATAGCCTCACATACTCTATAATTCAGAAATAATTAGGAAAAAGATTGTATTGTCCACTGATTGTAACAACAAAATTTATATTCACCTTGAAAGGAAAATAAGAAATTTTATTAAAGGCTTGACTGGTTTCATCTTCTCATGTCCCTCAATAGGGATTTAAAACAAATACAATGCATTTTTGGCACAGCTCCTTCCTTATTTTCATACTCACATCCATTTCTCCATTCCTCAGTCTGTTCTATCAGTGTGCAATGTGTACTTAATCACTGATGTAACACATCTTGTCCCTTCTTAGCATTTTTGAAGCCTTTAATTGATAATCTGACGGAAATATTTAATCTGTATTTTACCCAAGTGTGCAGACATCACCATCCAGGACCTGTGTTTGCAATTCTAACAGGAATAGTTACTGATAAACGGTGACAAGATGATTAAAGCCCTGGAAAGACTTTTGTTAGATGGGTGATGGCAGAAACTTTGACTCTTCAGTTCTGAAAATGATGATTTAAGAGGAGAGACAGAGGCCTGTAGAATTGTGCTTTGAAGGGAGAAAGTAAATAAAATTACCTTGCTGACTGGTCTTATGCAAGGCAAGGAGTTATCAAAGGAAGTGGTTAAGACTGAGATTTAAAGCAAATTAAATGGAGGTAGTTCTTCATACAGCAGAGGCTGCTATCTGTGACATCATTCTTAGTCAAAGGACACTATGAATAATAAAAACTTTTGGACATTTAAAGGCAGATGAAACAAGTACATGGAGTAAAAATCTATTGAGGATGGCTCAATCATAGGAGAATTTTCTGATTCAGGACATAGTGGTAGTGAGTTTCTTACATTCTTTGCAAGTTTTTATGCTTCCATTTATGGACAAGGAGACACTGTGCATCAGGATAAATGAATCTTTGGTTTGACCCCATCTGGCCAGTCTTGTATGTCTGTATATTATACACATCTATAGTTGGATGAATCATTTTGTGCATGTCACATATCTGTATTTACCACATATGAAATTTCAAGTGAGACAAACCGTTGCAGGACCTCTAATAACTTAATAATTAAAATTAGAAAAAAACCCAACCCCTAGACTTTCCAAGTAGCAGTGGCTTAAATCCTAAATATATTTCTATCAAAAATGATGAAAAAATTCTTTATATTACAATAACCTGAGAACAGATAAATAAATATCTCTAGTGCCTTTATAATAATTTTAGTTTTTCATTATACATGATCAGGCTTACCTCATAGTAAGGGGTTTTGTATGTCTGGTTTTTGTTTGCTCATTGTCTTCAGAAAACTGGGTTTACCCAATATTTTTTAATGTGAGGATGAGATTTAGAAGTTAATGAATCCCTGCCCTAATGTATGAAATCTTCTTCTGCATAAATTGACTCTTTCACAAGTTAACATGTAAGCAATATACTAAACTGTTCAATTTCAGCATATAAGGTACTTACTACCTACAATTAACCAAAGCCAAGTGAAGACATAGTTCAGCTATTATAGATGTGTTTGCTATCATTTCTTCTTCTGCAAACATCTGTTCCAAGCTTGTGTATCCTGTTATTACAGTAACCAAGTCATATTTTGCATTACAACTGCATATGAAGAGCTAGTATAGATAATATCAGATTCATTACTTTTCCAAGTTAATTACCCAGGGAGTCAGAAGGTGTCAAAGAGCTGTAGTGGTTTGTAGGCCATTTGAAAAATGAACAACTGAAGTGTAAATATATTACATGATGAACAAATGGGAAAATTTTCAGAGCACCAGAATTCATTTGTCTTCAGATGCACCAATTCAAGCCCGGGCTCTTCAATATGTGGAGTTTCTTTTATCATAGCTTATTTCTTTGTTGTTAAGACCAATGGGGCACTGACATTGATGTCTGGAAGCATAATCATAACCTAATATAGGTTGTATGTCGTAATAAATAGGCCCCTTATGTTTATATGAGCAAACTAAAAACCACAGGAAGGGAATAGGATGACTCAGATTTGGTTTTAGTGCATTTTACAGTTTACCAGGAGATTAATGGTGATATTACAAACCTTCAGAGTCTCATAAATTGTTCTTTTTAATGTTCTTTACCCAAACCTATCCTCAAAAATATTAGCTTCCCATATGTGCTGTAGCAGAGAAAAATGCAGTAATGAATCAAGTATTTTCAGTACTTGTAAAATAGTTGAGAAATGTTAATATTAATATGTGAAATTATAAAGTGGAAGAAAATAATTTCTATCCGATTTTGGCATATTCAAAAGAAAGCTTTTCCAAAATTATGTTAAAATTTTCTCCTTCAGGTCTGTTAAGTTCCATGTTGTTTTTAATCTTGATTAGTATTATGGGACTACTCCCCTGCCCTGGCCAAGCAGAGGGCTCATCTTAACAGGTGCTGATCCATAACACAGAGTAAAAGGCTTTTCTTTCCCTAGAGTTAAGGGCAACTGTGGGCATTTGAGACAGGCAGGACTACATAAGGAAGGCATTACCTTCCTAGCGAGCTATGTTATTGTTATCCTAAATGAAAAACCTTGGAGTCTGTTGGTGTGAATTTGGTAGTTAGTAAAGGAAATTACTGAATGATCATAGGCACATCTCACTTTACCTGATAAGATAATTTCCTGCAGTCTTAACTACAGTTGTCCAAGTTTCTCTGCAATTTGTTTATTTTTTATCACTCTATATAATTTTTACATACTAATGGAGAGGATAAATAATTATCTTCTCATCATCTACAAAATCTGTCACAACCCTCCCTTCAACTTATTTTTTATTTTGTGCTGTTACTACCTGGTGTAGTCATCTGTATTACTCAGATAAAATTCACTTTAAATCATGTTTTACTGACAGTGCAGAATTTAGTGTCCCTTAATCCCGAGGGACATTTACTCTGAGAACCTTTCATTATTTTCATTTGTAAGACACTTTCTTGGTCATTGATCACACATGACATTATCTTGATCCTCGCTCTTATACCCCCTGATGCTTGGAACATTACTCTGAATTGCACATTGCTCAGGAGACTGTTAGGACCATTTTGAAAATATTATGACTAAAATTTAAGTATTAAGCAGTTATTTATTGCCGGTGTCAACAGTTTGTAGCTTTTCCCTGACAAAATATTAAGACCTGGCAATTACAAGCATTCTATCTAAATTCCACCTGAAAATTCCTTCAATATTTAGATATTTAGTGTCTCTGCCTTTAAATTAATGCTATAAAGAGTTAACATATGCAGGATGAATGTCACTTGTTCCTCGAGGCAATTTTGCTCTTTCCATTTTCATTTCAAACATATCCTTGTTTCATTTTAATTCATTTAATGAGTCAAACAAAAAATTAAGGCAGTGAGGACTTTAACTAGAATCTAACAAAGTCTGTTTCCTTAGTCTGCATCTGTTATGCCCTTGCTTCTCAGAGTGTTAGCAACAGATATCTCTTACAGAAAAAAACCACTGGTCTTTCTTTGAGGGAAGAAGGAGAAATTATTATGCTTTGAGAAAGGCTTTTCCCCTGGTCACAGGCAGATAGATATGTTAGTCAAATTTTCAGAACTTAACAACTAACAGGTAATGGCATCAGTTGGATCTATGACATCTAAGAATGTTGCCTAATGAAGGCTACTGTTTAGGAGTAAGTGTAGTTTAGAATAGATGTGTAGATATTAAACAAAGCATATGCATGAGCTTCCAAGCAACTGTGTCCCATCCACATGGTCAGATCCACCCATGGAATAAAGAGGAAACTGTTCTACCAATGGTGCTTGAGTGAAATGTGCTCTCATATGTCTTGCAGACATGCACTGAATGAGGTCTGTACTGTATTTCAAATTCCTCTAGAAAGAACTCTCAAAGTATTGTAAATACTTTGTAAAGTATTACATTTACTATGCAACTGTAAGTTTGGTAATTTTCATGTTCGTGTTGCTTCTTGGCATATGTTAAGGTAGAATGTTGTCAAAGTGCAATATCAAGCATTTTATTATTTTCTTCTCCATCTAACTTATCTACTAGAAGCTGATTTTATGTTGGGAGGTAAAGAAATGCTTTGGGTGTTCCTTAAAACCGTCATTGATTAACAACCTCAGAGGAAGCGTGCACTTCCCAGGATTGCAGTAACGTATCTTTCTGTCACAAAGTGACAGAAGGAAAAGCAGTCCTCTTCGTAGACATGATTGCCAGGCTCTCTGTCCTTGTATGCTTCAATAAAACTAGAGACGAATGGCAAGAAACATTGCCACAACTCTTTCCCATCCTGTTCTTCATGCCATGAGCTAGACACCCCATGGTGCTGAGCACAGCAGCATAGGACCTGGCATTTCTATCCAGTAGAAAAGAGTCACATCTCCAAGATTTCTGAGAGACAGCTGAAAGGGAACATCTCATTTAAGTGGATGCTCACTACGTGCAACCCAGGTTTGAGCAGGAGATATTTCTCTTCTGTTGTTTAAAACAGCAGTTTGGGTGTTGAAGCAGTAGCTGGGGGAGCCATAAATGTGGGTCTACTCTCCCCTCTTCCAGTGGAAAGCAGAACCCCTTCTCCAGAAAAGTATTCATTCAGTCATTTGAGAACTTCATCGAGGTTACTTCCTGTGCCTCCTGGGGAAGCCATACATCTGGGCAAAGAAGGAAATTTTCATCCATCTGCAAAAGGCAGCAATGAAGAACCATGGCTCTGACTTACACCAGTTTCATTTGGAAGAGAATGAGAGAGAGGTAGTTGTTACCCAGACCAATCTTAGTTAACAGTAGTAGGCATTTTACATGAAAACAGCTGGAGGAAACGATTTCCCAGTATCATGCTTCCAGCTTTAAAAAATTGCCATCCCATCTGTGACCTGCAAGGAGCAGAGACTCTTAGTGTGGGTCAAGTGTGATATATGTACCCTCATCAGGGAACATCTTCTCTGTGTCAGGATGAGAGTTAGGCATGAGTTCAGCCTGCAGCTGCCAAGTGTGTCCAAGCCTGGGACAGCAGGGAGGTCTGCACAGTCACCACTCCCAGCACTTGTGGAGAGTTTTCTCTTAAGGTGAGAGTCTAACAGAGCTGAAGTATCTCCAGGGTAAAAGTTCCAGGTGTTTTCTGTTTCAAAATCTTGATTTGGCATTTAAATTCTCCCTGTGTCCCATTTTATGTATCAGCTGTGCTAGACAACACCTTATGTTCCAGTGTCAGTCCTGATTTCTGCTGCAATAAAAAGAAATTGAGTTCTATCTTCAGCCATGATTTTAAACATAGCAAACTTCCAGAAATGTCTTTAAAGAAGCATTTGTTAAAATATTTGCGCTAGAATTATCAACATGTGAATACTGTTTAAAGTTTGCAGAGTTTGCAAATTAATCTGAAGCATTAGGCTTATGTCTTACAAACAGCTTGTATTTGTTTCTTGCTGTAAGACAAATTTTTTTGCAGGCTTAATTTTTATAGCTGTTATTGCTCATTTAACACAAAAACATGAGCCAGAGACAGCTCCTTGGAAACTTATCTGATACGAAGACCAGACAAAATCTGAATCTAAACAAAGGGTGATTGATATACTACTGGATATACAATGATTACTTTTCTACTGAAATGAGCTAGGGAGTGAAAACTAATAGTTTTATTAAATATTCTGGTATTTGCTGAGCAAATCAAACACAGAAGAATAGAAGGGTTTAAGAAAAATTTATTGTCTTGATATTATCTGATAAAACAGACACTGAATTGTAGTTTCTATTTACAAGTAACAAACATTGTAGATAGTATCTGCAAATTTTTACTATTATTTTTTAATTTCCACCTTATTTTCTGGGGTATTTTTAATTAAATAGGCATATCCGGGAATTTGGCTTCTCCTGTTGGAGTGATGCTCACGAAAGAGAGAACAGTTGAAAGCAAAGACTCAGAGAAAGATTAAAGTAAAAGGCACCTCTGGATGCCATGTAGTCTAGCTAACTTGCAAATTACACTAGGATTTAGCCAGGTTTTAGAAATCCACAGGTATAGCAGTTTTACAGTGTTGGGGCCGCATGCACCAGTGTTCAGCTAGGCCTATGCTGAGAAACTTGCATTTCATGAGGTACAGCAAAAAAAATAGTGTCTTAGAGTAAGTGGAATAGTAAATAGAATTAATGCAAAAATATGCTACCCATTTGTCATTACTTAATAAAAATAAACGAACTCAGCCCACACAATCTCCTCTGCCCAACCCCCACCCCCCCAACAATACCACCCCCAAACCACAGGTCATAAAATAAAATATCATATCTAGAGTAACTTATAGGAATGGCAAGAACCTACTTCCAAAAAATGCTTGAGAAAAAAAAAATTGAGGGGAGGAAGAAACTCTAAAATATACGCTCTCTCCGAACTCTTGTTCACCAAAAGATACACAGCAATGAGTCAGCTCCTGCAGGGTGGTAAATGCTAAAAAACTGTAAAGAATAAAATAAGAACAGGGGAGGAGACATATCCATTTTCACATTCCTAAGCAGCAACAGGGTATGCCTTTCTCTGAAGAAACCAGACACAAAAACTCTCAGAGCTGATAAATAAATAACAATTAAAAATTACGAGATGATAACTGAAAGTAAGGGGTAAAGAGGTAGGTGTACCCAAGGCTTCAAAACCAAAACCTCTGGCAGATGACCCGAACAAAGATTACCACAAGTCTGATGATGACCAAGCAGCTTAGATACCAGTGGGACTTGAACTATCAGTTATCTCTTCCAGATCTCCCAGATAAGGAGTAAAAAACTTGAAGGTAACTACCCAAAGATACAGGCAAAAGCCTCAGACACAGCTTTCCCAACATTATATCAACATGTCTCTAGAAGCTGTTCACTCTGGGGAGACACTAAGGATGTGGTGGTATGTGTAAAGTCAGTATATTATAACATGATTGCAGGGTTTCAAATGGAAGCTCTTGAATTCAAAAAATGGTTTTGGCTGAAAGTTACTTCTTGATATCGTACAGTCCAATCCCCCAATCCAGCAGGGTCCCCTAGAGCAGGTTGCCAGTGATCATGTCCAGTAGGGTTTTTAATACCTCTGGGAATGCAGATGCCACAATCTTTCTGGGCAACTCTGATAGAAAAGAAATGGGGTCTGTGTGTTCAGATGAAATACCATGTTTTAATTTTTTTCCCAGTGCATCTTGTCCTGGGCACTACTGAGAAGATTGTGATACCCTGTAAAAATGTAAAATGCACATGAAAAATGCATGAAAAACAGTTAAACTGGGGAGAATTCAAAGGCAGGCAATCCATGAAAGAAAATTACATACATCATTCTGAAGGGGAGAACTACCAGTAAAAAAATTCATTGAAGATATTTAGTTGGTAAGACTATATCACCAAATTGGAATAACTAGATTATTGAGTATTTATGTAAGGGTCACTGTCAAGAAAAAGACAAGTTTCCTAAATATTAGAGACACCTTATACTAGCCAAATATGAGTCAGGACATTCGAAATCTACTACACAGAAATTATGTTTTTAGGAAATTGCAAGAACACTTTCTGCTGTAAATGATGCAAATACTTTTTTGTGTTAACTTCAATTTTCATTTCCAAGCAGCATGTCCACAGAAAAATCAATGACACACAAAGATACCTTAGTAAGTGCTGTATATTATTAAACAAAGAATATTAACTTGTCCATGGTGACATGTAATTTTTCTTGGAAGACAATATCCTTCCTTTCCTGCAGAAGTTCATCTGATGTTCTTCTCTCATTTTGAGCTGTATCTCATCTGTAAGCACAAACTCATCTCCATCTGTCCACTGAGAACTCACAGATCTGCTTTCTTCTCCCAGTGCCTTTTAGTTTCAGTTGGATCCTCGTCCTGTTTCTCTGAAGGCTTTCTGTAGATAACCAGCCATTGTCTTATGCTAATGTGGCTAAAAATCCCACTCACACTCTCTACTGGTCTCCTTAAAGCTTTCTGTCCTACAGCTGGAGACATCAGCAATATATTATAAAATCATAGAAGCATAGAATGGTTTGGATTGGA
This sequence comes from Donacobius atricapilla, assembly GCA_013397315.1. Taxonomy (NCBI): domain Eukaryota; kingdom Metazoa; phylum Chordata; class Aves; order Passeriformes; family Mimidae; genus Donacobius; species Donacobius atricapilla. The sequence continues at coordinate 55,666 of WBMY01000517.1, forward strand.
AGGGACTTTAAAGCTCATCTCATTCCAAGTCCCTGCCAAGTCCTAGCACTCACCTCATGGCTATCAACTTTATACCAGCTATTCTTCCTTACAGAAATATGCTAGCAGGCTAATGCTGTCCCTACCAATTTAATTAGATGAAGTTTTTTCTCTTGTCCTAGATCACGACAGCTTCCTCCAGCATGAATAATGAATTTTTTTACAGACTTACATCAATGCATCTCAAATAGATTTACAGGGGTACTGCTAAACAAGATTTATAATAGCAGCTCATTTATAGAGGAAAAAGAAACCATGAAATCTTTTCTTTATATAAATATTCTAAGAAAGAACAAACAAGAAAGGAGAAGGCCAGTTCATAGTGTAAAACATAACTTTGTCATGTAATAAAGAAAGCTTAAGTGTTCTGGGCCACCAGGTCACAAAGAAGATAAATTACCAAAAATTGTCACTGTGGTTACAGGTTTGATGTTACAGGACTATATTGCTCATAAAATCATGGAGAGATTACCTTTAAAGCATTGAGGAATGAATGCCCAAACCATGTTTCTTCTCACTGTCTTCCTAAAGAGGAATAGATCTAATCATATATGCATCCTAACAGTAATTATTTTAAAACATCAAAAGGAGAGACCAATTCTGTTGCACAAAGAGTTTGTCGTATTTTGAAATTATTCAATAGCTGTAGACACTTGTCAACAATACATTGTTTAAAAATCTCTTTTTTAAAAAACACTCCAAACACTAAATTTAGCATACACTAATCTGCAACACCGCTATTTGAAACCGTCACTGGGAACCCCTAACATGAGGTGGAAAATGAAACTGGAGTTGTCCTACCACTAGATTTTGGCGTCTGCTCTGGAGAGGTGTGAGGCCAATGCTGCCTACTGTCCTGCAACACATCCTCCAGCTCCAACAGGGTTCCTGCTTGACCACTGTGCCACTGTGAGATGTAGCAGATCTGCAACAGAGACATGGCAGCAGCCTTTAGATCTCCATGTCCAGGTTTTTTCCTGATGGCAGTTTAGTGCATATTGATGACATTTGCTGGCATTTTTATTAATGACATTTGCTGAGATTTTCACTTCAGATAGGCACAGATGTGTTTATTTCTTGTGTTTGTTGAATTCTTCTCTGCTGATGTGACTTTCTGGTCTATCTGTTTCTCTCACTGACTAGGAGAAAGCAATATGCATCACACAGCTGTGTTATCAGGGTCAGAGTTTACAGATTAATACTGACTCATCAGCTGGACAAATAGCAAAAGTTTTCTCAATCTATTAAAGTATTTCTTTCTATTCATACATATTCTGAGTAAAATGTGTGTCTATTGTTTCTTCTGAATCAACTTAGAATATGCTGGCACTTCTGCTATATTTCTTTGATCTGGAATTTTACCTGCAGTTCAGTTTTTCTCTTTGGCTCAAGGCAAATAATTATTTCTTTCATGATTGTACTCTGTGCTAATTATCACAGACACTTGTGAGACATAAAAGAAAGACTGAATCCCCTCTGAATCCTGAGCACATTCTTTGCACTCAAAATCTGTATGCATCACTTGAGATAGCTTGATGATAAGCAGCACAGTTGCAAGACCAAGGTGATTGCCATCAGTCAGAAGCTCCAGCTGCAAAGCAGAGCTCTGAACAGGTCACATAAAATTAGAGGTAGTAGGCTTTTGAAGAACTTCCATTTTTACCCAAGTTCAAAATTCAAAGGTAATTATGTACTCATCTGTGCTGGTTTTGATTTAGATAGTTGTTTGTTATTCCTGTATTAGCTTGTATGGAACTATGTTTTGGATTTGTGCTGAAAACACAGGGATATTTTCATTACTGCTGAGCAGGGCTTGGGGACAGGCAAGGCCTTTTCTGTCTCTCACTCCACCCAGTCCACTGCCAAGGAGGCTGGGTGTGCCCAAGGAGCTGGGAGAGGACACAGCCAGGAAGGTTGACCCCAAATTACCAAAGGTATATTCTAGATTGTATGGCATCATGCTCAGTATATAAAGGGGGAAGAAGGAGGAAGGGATGTTTTGGAATGATAGGCTTTGTCCTCCCAAATCACCATTAGGTGGGACCCTGCTCTCCTGGGGATGGCTGGACAACTGGCCAACCACTTAATTCCTTTTTTTTTGCTATCCTTCTATGTGCAGCTTTTTCTTTTACTAGCTGTCTTTATCGCAAGCCATGAGTTTTGTCACTTTTACTCTTCCGATTGCCTCTCCCATCCCTGATGAGCAAGGCTGCATGGGGCCTGTTAGTGTCTGGGGTGAAACCATGACAGATCCAGGCCATCAGCTGGCAATTGTCTATTTACCAGCAGGGAGGTCAACTCTCTGTGTCACCAGTGCCTTCCCAGGCATACACAACTTGACTCTGCTTTCCCCCTTATCTCTCATTCTCCCCTCAGCTGGTTTCTTTCCTGATAACCACACCAGATTTTCAGCTTTCCCAACTTCCAAGCCTGCCTGTGAAGTCCTTGTCCCTCTAACCTGACCTGGGCCAGTGGTGGCAAAACAGCTCTGTGAGTCCTTCTTCCCTCCATATTTTGGCAGGCCTGCTGATGGGGAAATGTAATTGGAGAGTAAGGTGGCATTTCAACTTCCTCTCACAATAACATAAAGCTGACAGGGGTCTCTGGTCTCCCATGCAATTGTGGAATAAGGCTGATCTCTTCCTGCCCCCATACTTTCACACCAAAAGGAAGAGAGACAGAGGAACAGCCAGTTGAAGAGCTGCTGAAAAAGGAAGGTGCTGCTCCTTCATATAACCTCACACCCTCCATAGCTCTCAGTGATTAGTCTCCACTATATGTGTCTCCATTTTCAAGACCTGATTTATTTCTTTAAGTCAGTGCTGCAGGAGAACAGATCAATGTTGTAAGTCCAAATTCATGTCATCTTTACGTCATGAAACTTTATAAGATGCTTCTGCTGTCATATGACATCTCTCCCTCGGAGCCCTCCCTCACCTTGAGCATATATATGATATCTCTGCTGCACAGACACTGCTGAGATCTTTTCCCCAAAAGAGATCTTTTTGCATGTAAGTGTGTGTATGGTGTGTCCTTGTCTATGTACACACACATGAATAAGGATACATTTAAAAGCAACCTCTGGATACAATGCTGAGAAAGCAGCACAGTGATTCATTTTACCAGGACTACACAGCATATGACCACTGGGCTGAAGAAGGACACATGAGTTCTTAAAAAGACCTAACCACTGCGACAGTCTGATGAAACCCACGTGGAGCTTCTGCCCAGTCTTTTGGTACATAAGAAGGTTAAAATTCTGCTTTTGCTTACATTCACTGTGAAAAATGACTCAACAAAAACCTACAAGTTTTGAACTGAGGGGTACCACACTGTTGGCTCCTTCCTCTCTGAAAGAAAAGCCTTCCATTTTGATTGTAGATGCCACATTCTTGGAAACATTCAGATGGATTTGGATGGGCTCTGAGCAACTTTATCTACTCATATCCCTACTTATTAGAGAGGAGTTGCATTAAATGAATTTTAAAGTTCCCTTTCAACCCAAACAATTCTATGATTCTATGAAAAATATATGGTGTTTGCACCTGTAAATCTTCATGTGTAACTAATTGAAAGTAGAAAATCTAGCTTCTTATTTTTTGTTAAAGTGTAAGGACACAGTTTCTTGTGCTGTGAGGACCTTAAAGCAATGTTCAGGATTCTGTAAGACCCTTACTCTTTTTCCTTCTCAGAACAGGTTGTGCTGTAACTAACAACTTTTCTGTTTTAGAGAAAGACAATGAGAAGTATCATTTGTTAGCAAGAGATGCTACAGAAGTTTACCACCAAATTATTGCCATTGGTATCTAGATTTGAGGGAGTGATAGCGCTTTTTCTTTTTTTATGAAGCTGTATATTGACTAGTTTGCATTGTAAAAAGGTGATATAAATGGGCCAGAAGATTTTCAGGTACATTTACATGGTTAAACTGCTCTTGCCATCTCATCCCCTCTGTGATGATGCCAAAAAAAGTTAAGTATATTATTGTATTAACTGTAAGTTAATACAGTTATTATTTTCTTCTGTATAAAACTTGGAAGCATTTTTCTATTATTCATAGGAATGCATCATAAATAATTTATTTAGCAGAACACATGAAAAATGGAACAAACAAATAAAATTTATGGAAGGTTGTACCAACATATGAAAAAAGTTATCAGAGTCCAAACTGTCTGAGCTTAATAGTATTTTGTTCCTCTTTGCTTCACATGATGCATTTGTTTCCCAGTGTAATAAGAAAAGCACAAAAGTCTTTGTTCTCTTCAGAGAGCAGGCTCTAGCCTACTCTTGGATCTGATACTAAGACAGACCACACCAGAAGAGAAGGTTGTGTTGGAGAAGATTTAGGTGTTTTGTAGAACTGTCTAGGCTCTTCACAGCATTGATATGAGTTTCAGCCATCAAACATATATAAATCTGAAGGTGCCGTACCATTAAAAAGCATTATTCAATTCCTTGCTGTAAAGTATTAAGATCTTTGCCTCCTAGTAGTTACTTAGAGTATGCTCCAGCAAGATATTGTATCACCTTCCTGTAACTGAAGGGAGCTACACAAAGCTCAGAGAGGGACTTTTGACAAAGGCATGTAGTGATAGAACAAGGGGCAATGGCTTTAAAGTGTCAGAGGGTAGACTTAGATCACTTAATAGGGAGCAATTCCTTACTGTGAGGGCAATGAAGTGCTGGAACAGGTTACCAAGAGAAGTAGTGGATGCCCCATCCCCATAAATGTTTCAACACCACGCTGATTGGGGTTTTGGGCAACCTGGTCTAGTGGAAGACATCCCTGCCTGTGGCAGGGGGTTGGAATGAGATGGTCTGTAAGGTCCCTTCCAACCCAAACCATTCTCTGATTCTATGACTCAAAGAATTAAGAACTTTCACATGCACGACATGAAAATGTTAACAGACCGTTTTCCTTATTTTTAGTAGGATTGTCTCATAGCCTTTCTGCAAATCAATATAAGTCTATCAATACTTGTTTCTACTCTATTTCATTTCCTGAATTTATCGTTGTGACACTATGTCCCAGTTGCCAATGGGTTGTGTTTCATGAACATACCTTAAGCAATCTTGAAGACCCTTCCTTGTACTCCACCAGCTGTTAATCAGCATGGTGAGACGAATCACAGCTTACAGAACTAACCACAGTTTGACGTATTATTTTTCACAGGGCTTCTTCCAAAATAATTTCTTGATCAGTTCACTATAAACACCCTTGCAAGAAATGTCTTTAGATGTTTGTGTGCTTGTCTTTTTTTCATTGGTTTTGTTTGATGCTTTCTTGTTTGGTTGCTTTTTTACCAATATAATTTTGAGACTCCAGTGAATCTCTTAGGTAATTTGTTTGTTTCTGCCTGAAGTGAAAATTTTTCCAGCTTATTTCCACAGATTTTTCTATGGAAGTTCTATGAAGTTGACTTTCTCCCATTCAAGATAATCAAGCAGATATGACCTTCTATGTGCTGAATAAAGTCAAGGCACTTATGTTAGCCTCTATATTTCAATTAGTAACAACTTTCAGAAACTGTATTGTGAAATCAGTAATGAAAATATTAAAGTTTAATTTTAGGTAGTCCTGGTTAAAATTTTAATGATAATGCAAATGGAATATTGGTCATGCTTGCACAGGGTAAGATAATGTTGCTTCCTCCTGCTCAGTTTCAAAAAAGGTGCTCTCTGTCTGACTTCCTCTTTTCTAGACTGCATGACATACATTACAATAACTTTTCTCTTGTTACTCCCTGGGATATGAAATTTGCATCATCTGTTCCTTCAATTTATACCATAAGAACTCTTTTGCAGTTTATTTTCCACACAAACCATGTAACTATGATGCTGATGACTGACTTTGAAAATGGGTTACGTCACTTTCTCATTTCTTGAAATTTGGACCCCTGTGTGTCTACTTCTCAAGTAGCTACATTAATTATGGCCTGCTAATCCAGACAACTGTAGAATCAACTGTCTAGGTACTGTTAGCAAATGATCAGGAATATTCAGCTTCATTTTGGATGTTCAGGAGAAAGACCCCACAAAGCAAGAGAATCAGGATTTTAAAATTGTTGATCCTGTCATCAAACAGGCTTCAAACTCCAACTGCGGATTCATGCCCAGAACAGGTCTTGCTTCAAAGCTTATGTTACATTTTGCCTCACTTTGCCTCTGTTTGAAATATAGTTCCAGCTAAAACCTTACTCAAAGTTTACCTTCAAATACCACTAGGCCCTCAGTAGAAAATAATGTAAACTTCAGTGAGCAAACGTGGTCTTTTATGGCCAGCAAACACACTTGCAGAATATTACAGAAGGAAATATTAACAATAATATATTATTCTTTCTTTCAGTGATGATGGATTACTATCATTATTACACAGATTTTTACTGCAGTGCTATCTATGAATGTCACTCCATCATTCAGATGCAGCCCAGAAAGCCAAGGGTGTCCTGGGCTGCACCCAAAGCCCCATGGGCAGCAGGGGAGGGAGGGGATTCTGCCCCTCTACCATGTTCTGGTGAGAGCCCACCAGCAGAGCTGCCTCCAGACCTGGGGTCCCAGCACAGGAAGGACATGGAGCTGTTGGAGAGAGTCCAGAGGAGGGACGCCAAGGTGATCAGAGGGATGGAGCGCCTCTGCTATGAGGAAAGGCGGAGAGAATGGAAATTGTTTAGCCCAAAGAAGAGAAGACTTTGAGATGACCTAATTGTGGCCTTCCAGTCCCTTAAGGGACTCCACAGGGATGGAGAGGGACTATTCACATAGCATGGAGTGACAGGGGGGAAGACATTCAAGGGGGAATGTCTTCAAACTGAAAGAGAGTAGATTGGATATTAAGATGACATTTGTTGTGAGGGTGGTGAGGTACTGGCACAGGTGTCCAGGGAAGCTGTGGATGCCCTATCCCTGGAAGTGTTCAAGGCCAGGCTGGACAGAGCTCTGTGCAACCTGGTCTAGTGGGTGGTGTCTCTGCCCACAGCAGGAGGGGTGGGACCAGATGATCTTTAAGGTCCCTTCCAACTTTCTGTGATTTTAGCAGAAAAAGTGAATAATTAAGAAGGCCAATACATAATAAAGTGAATGATCACATAAGTGGAAATAAACCATCCAAGGCTTGAAGGGGCCTCCCTCATCATTTCCCATTGCTCAAGTATGGCTGTGCTATGACTACCTGGTCAAAAACATCCAATACAATCCCCGCCTTGCATTGTGCCTATCCTAGTAAGCATCCCAAAAGGTGACATTGCAGTGCTATTTCTAGAAGGTTGCTAGAAGTCTGCATTGAGTCCCACAGCTGTGTATGAGGTTGCCTTCCTGGCTTTCACCTCCAAAACTTGGAAACTTGCACATCAAATACCCATGTAAGCAGCAGTGTCATCATAGCTGCCTGGCGATACACAGTCATACCCATTGCACTGGGGTTCTCCTTATGAAGTATTCATTTCAGAAGTACTCCTTTTGAAAGTTTCCTTCCTATTTGATTTAAGTGGCAGCAGCTGTCAAGCGTTGAAGTGCTTGAAATTTGAAAAAAAACTAGCGTTCTTCAGTAGTTTTCGACTTTTAAGCAGAATGTTAGTGAAGCTCAAGACTACTTCATTTTTTAAGAATGTTTTCTCATGGTTTAACCAGCATAAAAACTTGTTTGCCTACATTATTCCCCTTTACCCAGGTTTTTTATCTTTTTGGGTTTTTTTTCATTTTCATCAGCAGCCTCTCTGCTCTTTCTTAACATGTTTCTCTGTCATAGTTGATTGGGCAGTACTGCAGTCCTAATGTTAGTCCTTTCCTGTTCAGCCATAGGATTTTAATCCACTGGGATTTGCTATTATCAATCTGAAATACCTCTCTCTAGTGTGTTTCTTAACACAATGGAGAGTAACTGCTCCAAGAATTTGCACAGTCTGCCAGATCTGAGCAGTCTGACACCTCTCTTAATGGTTTAATCATGACTGCACTTCTTACTCAGAGTTTCTGAAATCCTAGTTTTTCCTATATCCTCTTCTAAAACTATGCACTGATTCACTGAAAAAAGACCTAACAGATTTAGTAGTAGACAAAGCAGAAAGTCTGACAAACTGTATCAGGCCATATAGAGAATAATTTACTTCTCATGGAGTTTCATATTTTTGAGAAAATGCTCTAGCAGTGGGATACTCCAGTTTTTTCCATGCCACCTGATTAACAATTAGAATATCACATTGGATTATAATGCAGGGACTGAAATGTTAGACACTGTAAGTCGTTACCTCTTGGATCAACTTGTCAGAGAACTGGCAAGAAGAAAAACAATATTGGATTAGCTGTAGAAAATCTGAGCAACCTGGCTCAATCCATAAGCCTCAGAAACATGTAGAACTTGCCAGAAGGTGCTCAAGAGCAGTATTTTTACAGATGGGGAAGAAAACCCCTGATGAATTAATATTTTATTTAAATGGGCTGGATGTGGGTACACTAATCAATATAAGAATAATGAAATTTGTTTAAGGGAGCTTGGGAATAATAGGTCAAAACATAAATAATTTGTAAGCATCATGGATATGTTATTTACCAAACCAAGTAAATGTTTATGGCAGATGAATGAGGGCTATAAAGACAACACATGCACACATATGCATGAAAAGCAACTGGGTTCCACAGCAGAATGATGGTTATCGTGTTGCAGGACAAGGCATTTTTTAATACAGAGTCAAGCACAAATGAAATGTAGAGATACCAATGAATTTTTAAGAAAATAGACATAAAACCACTATAGGACATACAAAGATAGGAACTATCTAAAGGCATAAAACCAAAATAATGAGTGTGTTTGCATTTCTTCTGGAAACTGACACTATGCCGAGGAAGCTGTGGAGTTAACAGACAAAAAAAAAAAAGGAAAGGAATGTTCAAGTAAAATACCTATAGCTGTAAAGTACTGCATTGCTCCATTTTTGGCACATGAAAAGTCAAAAGAGTTTGCTGAGAATAAAATCTGGGTTTTCTCAGAAAACTGCTTTGAATGAGAGGTTGAAAAGCAAAAAAACCTTTAAGCTGAGCTTGAAAAGAAAAAGACATGAAATAGCTGAGATGGCAGCAGAGGTGTAGAACTTCTGGTCAAATACACCCTGGCAGAGAAGGACTGTCTGGTATCAAGTGTGGCCCCAGACTATCTGTGTGCATTCAGGAGTGGGCCAGAAATCTATCTACCACTAAGTCTGATTGCAGTGCTGGGTGAATATATGACTACAGCAATGAAAGAGAGAATCTGCAGATAGCAGAGACAGACGTCATACTCAGGAAGAAACAGCACTGGTTCTGTAGGATGCTGTGCATCACCAGCATTGCTAATTTACTCTGAAGTAATCAGATGTGTAAGGTGAGTCAGTCATACATCACAGTCAGAATTACAAAAGGCTTTTTACAAGGTCTCCTGTGAAAGTCTCATAAAGAAACTAAATTGTCATGAAGGGTAAGGTTGACTAACAACCAGCTAAATGTTGAGAAATAAATGGTAGGAATAAGTTGTGATATTTCACCATGAAAGGACATTGTCAGCAAGTTCTCTCAAGAAATAATGTGGACCCTCTCATATGTGACCTAGGAGAGAGTTGAACAATGAGATGACAACTTTTGCAAACAGTATATAAAATAATAGACATTTTTCAGAGCAACTTCTGGCAGCTAGTCTTATTCTACAATTTGCATGGTATGGAGTGATAGAATGCTAAAATGGCCTTCAATAATGACAATCGAAACACAGTGTGAAGAATATGTGAATGAACATAATGTGAATTTATATGTGAAGAAACTGCCCTACCTGTGCTTTCTAGGTTAGGTATAATTGTTCAGACCATAGATGTTAGAGCCATTAATTCCATATCCAGAAGCATCCAAAAAAAAAGTAAATAAAACACTGTAATCCATTAAGAAGGCAGAATTTATGGATGTCTTTCAACAGAACATGTGGTTTTAATCTAAAGCTTTTCTTTGATGTTGTGGCTGCAATATTATTCCTACAGTTACATGAATTGGAAAAGAGCTGAAAACAAATAAAGATCATTCTGCAATTGTGTAGATTCAAATATTTCTTTTTGAAAAAAAAAAAAAAAGCCCAGTTCTGGTTCTCTCATATGACAAAAAAGACAAATCAGAAAAGGAAAGAGGGTAGAGTCTCTGTGACAGGAGACCTAGCAGCTCTTTTACCAGCAAGACATAACTGGGGATGGGAATCAGTAAAATTTCTAATGGACAGGAAAAGGACCAACTGGGGAATGAATATGCGCTGTTTCTTAGGGCAAAAGGTTTGTGAAATTTTTAGATGTGAGATTTAAACCAGACAATGAAAGCATTTTCCTACAGAACTCATCATCAAGCTGTGGCAGAAATCACTGTAGGAGACATTAAAACAAACTATTTGAATGAAATAAGGCAGGGCTTAGACCAGCTCATGCTGGGTGCATCCATCCAGGGCCACTGAATGTTGCTAGTGGAAATCTGCCTTCAGCTGAGGAAATCCTTGAACCACTGATGTCAGAAACTGTGTTAGTAAATCTAGGCAGCATCCATTTTCCACACAATTTGCATCTAGTACTCTTTTCCAAAGTATTCATTACTTGAGACAGGATAATAGAAAAATTGCAGCATTATGGGCCCCAATCTTGATTTTCTGTTGTCCTAGGTCTGTTTCAGTCCTATGCTCAGCAAAAGCAGAGATTAATTTAGTCTTGGCCTCCTTGCGGCCACCCATGAAATGTGGGACACTGACGCTGTTCGTCACACAGACACACACACATATATACACTCTTTCATGAGAAGGCATGAACTATTTAATTAAGAAGATCTGACCCTATTTTATAGTATTTCTACAAAGGGCAGCGATTGGGGGAGAAGGTTGACACCTCTCCCCATCCCATTGGTCAAGACAACTGTCCATCAGGTGTACATATCTCTAAGAACAGGAATGAAAACTTTTCTTGAGTTTGTGAAAACATTGCCAGTGTTTACGCACCCATGTGTGAGCAACAGCCCAAATCATGGAAACTGTGAAACAGAGGAGAAGGCTGAAAACATCAGGGTGACAGGACACCGGTAGTGTCCTTTGACTAAGACCATAGTTTAGCTCCTGATGGATGTAATAGAGTTATTTCTGTGTGTCTCACTGCTGTTTTTTTACTTCCACAACTTTTCTGAAGCTCTTCTCATTTCATTACTGGAATTTGCCCTCCCCATCTTTCTCAGTTTGGCACCTACATGGTTCTGCTGAGTAAGGAGCAGGCCACCACTCTCTCCCAACGTCCAGGAATCCCAGGACTTTTCCACCAGGAAACATAAAATCTTGCAGGCCCTACGTGCTGAAGGGTGTACAAGCCAAGAAGCCCCTTCATGAAATGGGGGATTTCCCTGCTACACTGAATGAACTCTCAAAGCAGCAATAGGTACAAGGACACAAAAAAGGGTCAATCCAAGTAAGAAGCAAGACAGACCTTGTGAGTAAGAAATTCAGATATGGCCATATAAATTCAATCCATTCCCTAAGCATGTTATATACGATAATTTAAAAGTGTATAATCATAACTTAGAGAAGGAGTGTCAGTATCATAGAACATCACCTTGACACAGAACTCCTCTTGAACATTCTACTTCATTCACTCCTACTGTTTGGGTCTTGCCATACTAGACATCTTTCTGCTCAGACTGTTTGAGGATATTTATAAACATGTCTTATCAATCTTCTTAAACTTCCATTTTGATGATGGATTTGTTTTAAGTTTGAAGATGAAAATACCAAATCAAGAACCTATTTTGAAAATCAAAGAACAATTTTGCTCGGAAAAGACCTCTAGGATTACTGAGTCCAACCATTAACCTAACAGTGTCAAGTCCTCTACTAAACTGTGTCCCTGAGTACCACATCTACAAGCTTTTTAAACAATTCCATGGATGGCAGTTCCAGCACTTCCTTGGGCAGCCTGTTCCAGTGCTTGACAACCCATTCAGGGAAGAAATTTTTCCTAATAGCCAACCTAAACCTCCTCTGATGCAACTTGAGACCATTTCCTCTCGTCCTATTTCTTGTTCCCTGGGAGAAGAGGCCAATCCCCACCTGGCTACAACTTCTCTCAGGGAGTTGTCAAGGGAAATAAGGTTCCCCCTGAACCTCCTTTCCTCCAGGATAAACACCCCCAGCTCCCTTAGCTGCTCCTCATCCGATTTGTGCACCACCCCTTCTTCATCTCTATTGCCCTTCTCTGGACATGCTTCAGGGCAAAACAAAACAAAAAACAAACCAAGATTCAGATGGGTAAGGTGTGGACCATTTCTAAAGCAAAGAGAAAAATGTTTATGAAATTTGTGAAACCTCCAATTTTATTTTTTTTTTTCTCGTTAAGGAATTATAACAGCTCTCCTCTAGCATCCTTGGAACTGAGAGGAAGGAAAGTGATTTATAATCCTAGTTTTAAAACCCGGTAAATTAAACACCTAGCCACAGTTTAACTTTCTGTTACTAGGATTAAAGCAAAAAGTGCTATTAAAATTGAACATGATTCACCAATTTAAGTAAAGGAAAAAGAAAAAGCAAACCTCACAATGCAATTTGTACATCAGTGTCATTTTCACTTACAGTGTCATTTTCAACAAGACTCATAATCTCCCAGCTGCAAAGTTAAGTCTATTTTCTCTTGAAAAAGAAGTGTTGACTATGAATTATGAGAAGTCTGACCTTTAAAAGTAGTTTGAACAAATTTGGATTGTTCAGTTCAAGTACAAGTACTCTGAAGGAAGATAGCATCTCTCAAGAGTAAATAAAACAAATGCGAAGAACAAATGTGTTCTCTTTCCACCAGGTAGAAAAGATATTGATTAATGACCTTAAGATATGGTATAGCACAGATATGAGAAAATATTGTTTGAATAGAAGCACTTCAGAAACTTGTTTAGAACAGTCATATTATTTTCACAGCTTGGTGTGATCAAGCACATGTTGACAGGTCCTCTGTCAGAAATAGTGCAGATATATATGATTATGTCCTGAGGAAGGGTGTAAATTATCATCTCTTGACAGCTGTTCTAGCTCTATGTATTTTGATAAACAAAAATGTATTATATTGCCTCCTGAAGTATCAGCTCTTCCCTTCCCTCCTTCACTAACTGCTAATATATTTTAGAAATAGCTCTATTTGGCTGTCATAATCTCTGCCAGTTTTAATTTAACTGGAACCTTACCCACCATTATTTAATTTTTAAAGTAACCTTATTCCTTTCTACTTGCCCTTAGTTATGATAATCACTGGCTTCAGAGAGACCAAGGCAGAGTTCTCTCTGTAAGTATCACCATCAAAAGAGGGAAGACAAGCACAATACTGTCTTTACTCACCACTGGCTTTTCCAAGCCAAATAGCTTCTGTCTTAGCTCCTACATTAAAATCTTCCTTGACAAAAGGCTTTTTTCTGGGTAAATCTTGTAATATCTACCAGGGTTCAGTAATGAATGACTTTCTCAGAATGGGATAGCAGTCCCCAGCAGCCTCAAGGAATTTCCCTGAAAATCACTCTTCTTATAGGTAAATATTTACAGAGGGAGAATATTATGAGCCAACTATCTAATACCTTTCTGGGGTTGATTTTTTTTTTTTTTTTTTTTTGGTGATGAAGATTACAGGTTCATTGGTTTAATCAGAGACTAACAAATATCTCATGTTGATGCTGTGTTATATATGGCTTTGGCTCTTGGCCTATCCATGGATTTCCTCTGTTCTCCATAAACATGGTCACCCCCGACCAGGAAACAGGATTCTCCACTGGTGAGCTGGTGTTATCTTGGGGAAGTACATAAGATGATGTTTACTGGAACATCTGTGCTATTAAGTTTGTGATTTTAATTTTGTTGATCATCTTTTCTTAACGTGTCATCAATAATGACCTCAGAGGCTTGCTGGATAGACAGTCTTCTCTCCTCTTTGTCCTCCTCTGGTACTACATCAAATACTGGGAGAATAGAATAGAATAGAATAGAATAGAATAGAATAGAATATCTGAGACTGTGGCTCAGGCTTGTATGGCATTTCTATTTCTGGCTAAAATTGTGGTACCGAAGTTTTCCTGTGGTTAAATAATGGAGAACTGTCTCTCCCAGAACAATGATCTGAAGTGTTGCATAAGTATACGTTAGACATGGCACATGCAAGTGTCTTCCAGAAGATGTTATGACAGTTCAATTCTCCCATGAGGACCAGGACCTGCAAATTTGAAGCTTCTTCTAGCAATTTTGGAAGTTTTCATCCAACATTACTTCTAGGTAGGGTAGTCTATCAAGGACACGCATCATGGTGTCCCTCCCTCTGGTTCTACCTTCCAAGCTACCCTGTAGTAAAGCTGCATCTATTTGAGCCATTCCTCCTCACAGGGTACATATGCACCCACATATGCTGCATATAATAATGTAGTGCTCAGATGATTAGTCAAACATGGCTAAAATTTAACTTATTTAGCCCAGAAAACAAGAAATCAGTTAGAGGGAGTGGTAATAGCTTGTATAGATTTCCTTATGCTACTACTTCTGTTGATTTACACTGGATAAGAAATTAGCTTTATTCTGACACTTTCTAAAACATAATATCTATTATTAGGATTGGAACAGGGCATTTGCCAGCCATGTCATTCTTTCAATTCTTACTTAGGAGAGACTGTACTAAATGTCCGTAGCTTTAGCCCATGTATGGGATATGGTCTTTCAAAATTGGAAAGGTATGGTAAATTCACATAGAATAAGTTAAAAAGGAAAATAGTATAATGCAGAACCTTTTCAATTAATTGTATGTTCCTTATGTTAAAAGCAACTTTTTGAAGAAATTATTGGGTACCATCCTCTTTAATGAGAGCAATTAAGGCAATATGAGCTATTTAAATCTCAGTTAATTTAGAAGGCATTTAGTTCCCACTCCTAAAAAATAATGAAGTTCAAATGGCTTGCTTTGTAGGAGATTTTTCCAATTTCTACGCAATAAGTTTTGGAATATCTATCTATCTATTCGGAATATCTATATCAATAAGTTTTGGAATGTCTATAGTCTGAGTATCAGAACTCAGATTCATTAGGGGTTGGTTGACACCTTGGGTATTATATACTTTCTTTTGCAATGCATTATCTAGACTGATTGATCTGTTGTGTGGTGTTAGCAAGTAGAGTTAAACACATTTGTTGAGTAATTCAGTGGCTGGGCTGTAAAATGTGATTTCTTTATATATGGCACTGTGAATGTTTCCATTCTGCTTTTGTGCAACTACAAAGTAAAACGTCTGGAAAACCTTGTCTGGAATTATCTGTAAAAATATAATTAAATCCTCTTCACTGAAGTAGATTAATTCTCCATTAGATTTGATCCTTACAAGAAAGAAAATACAAGCCTTCTTCTGAAACTGTTAACCCAACCCATAGCATGCAGAATATGACCACTAGATGCAGGAGGTTCCAGCTTCTCATCTCAATTACTTTGAAAAACTGCTTGAAGCAAGATTGTGTCATGGACTTCCCAAACTCACAGGTGAGCTGTCTTCTTCAGACGTAAGAATTGTGATACTCATAATCTCATTTCTCATAAAAGCAACCATATCTGGAAAGCAGAAAAAGGCAATGTCCAGACTTTTTAAACTTCTTGCTTATTTCTAGTGTCTGGCATGATATCTTTGTAGGTCTGTTCCAATATAAGAATGGAAGAATGAAAGTTTGCTCTGTATGCTTTCTGCCCCAAATAGATGCTTTCAGATCAGCGGTTTCTCAGGCACACACTTTCTTGCAAGCTAAAAGCCATAGGAAAGTTCAGAATTTTTACTTTCTGTTGACTGCATTCACTTCAAAATCAAAGTAATTAAAAATATCCTGGAAAGTATTTTTTCATCCTATCCAGTTTATCGAAAACATTTTTGTGGTCAGTTATACACAAAAATTAGTATATTTATCTACTTTCTCGTATACTATAATTAATGTTTCAATGTCTAAACATCATCTCCATACACTTAAAGCGGTTTTGTCAAATTTTATTAGATTTAACAAAGCAGTTGCCAAAACCAAATACTTGCTCTGTTATAAAGGTGTAACCTCTTAGGGAATCCTTTCAAGAGACCAATGGAGATTTTTAACCACTGTAAACAGGCACGGCCCTTGGATTATTACCAACTATTGATTTTCTATGTAGGCAGTGACAAAGGTACAATAAGAAGCCCAAGGGCAACCAAGAGAGGTTTTGGGGTTTGACTGGGGATACTGGTTAAGGGATCAGGAGTGCAAGTATTATTCCCCTCTATCTTTCCAATTAGAGGAAATGATGAGGAAAGAAACATGAAGACCCAGCAGATCAATCAAGAACAATTTCAGGGTTTTTACCATGGGTTGGGCTACATTACACCCAACCTGCTGGCAGCAGATAGGGTACACCTGTCTCAAAGTGGAAAAAAGACTATTGAACTTAGGTTCATTGCAACAGCTCTAAATGAGATTTGAAGAGGGAAAGGGAGAAAAATCTGCTCAATAGAGATAAGCCTGGGGTGACAAACCTGTATCCAGATGGAGGTCAGACTCTTTTCCCAGGTAACAAGCGACAGGATGTGAGGAAATTATCTCAGGTTACACTAGGAGAGGTTTAAATTGGAGATGAGGGAAAACTTCTTCATGGAAAGGGTCATGAGGCATTGGAACAGGCTGCCCAGGGAGGTGGTACAACCAGCAGATTGGTCGATGTGGCACTTAGAGACATGGTGAAGTGGTAGACTAGATATTATCATAGGTGGATTTGATGTTCTTAAAAGTCTTTTTCAACCAAAATGATTCTATAATTCTATGAAATTTCAAATAATATATAGTAATTTCTACCATAGAGCTGTTTTCTGGTGCAAAACCAGAAGGAAATCTGCTTGAACACCTTTCTCTCAGATTCAAGAGAAAAAAAGGGAGTTCTGAAACAAATGCAAATTAGGCTTATACTGTGACCCCCATCATGCAATAGGAACACTGGCACAAGCATTTCTTTCCTTCATTGCACACCAAATTTTCATAGCCTCAGGAAAAAGGTATTGCATGTATATTCCTTGGAACTAACTAGAACTGCAAAAAAGGAGTAATACTTTCATGTCTCCTTTGATTCTTCTCCTAAGAGAAGCAACTCTTACCATTCAGGTAATTGTTATTATATAAATGACAAACATTGAACTTCAATATGCAAAAAATCTGCTTTAAACATTTCTTGGCAATGAAATCTAAATATTTTCATCTAAAATGGAATTAGATGGAGTTCTGAGCAACCTGGACTAGTGAAATGTATCCCCCGCCCAAAGCAGTAGGGTAGTTAAATGATCTTTAAGGTCTCTTCTAACCCAGGACATTCTATGATTCTATGATTCTATATACTGTTCAGCTCCAGTACAAAGATAAAAACTAGTAAACTGAGAAATTAGAAGATACAGATAATGATGGCTTATGGTTTATCTTTCAAAGACATTTTAACCTTTTAAAAGACATATTTATCTGAAAAGGTCGCTACATCTAAACTCCCTTATATCTTCTAATTGTTTGGGGTTTTTCTCAAAATTATATATAACATTATGTACTTATGTTTATACTCTGCAGTCTATTCTTCCCAGAAAAATATGTTATTTTCTGGATAATATTTGTTAACGTTTCTAATTTCTCTTGCTTTTAAGTAATTTTGTTAAATTTATGTGCTGTACTTCAATTTATGAATTTCAGTTTTTTCACCCTATAGAACATGATGCTAAACTTAGCATTAATCTTTCCAAAGACCATTTTCATGAATGTTTCAGCCAGTTTTTTTAGTAGCTCTCTATTTTGAGCTATATATGTGCGTATAGAATATAACAGGACCATCATGAATTTAAGTTTCTATGATCTTTCTTTGTTTTTCAAATTTATTTTTCCTTTTTTATTTTTCCTTTTTTACCAGCTTCTCTCAATAAAACAAAACAAAACAAAACAAAAACAAAAACCACAAACAAAAAAAAATACAAAGAAAAAAATAAAATAGTATTTTGAACTGAAAAAGCAAAATACCTGTTCTCAGTCAATCTCTAATCAGGCTATTTTTTGTGTGAATATTTGTGGGGCATACACTGAAAACTGGCATGCCATATGTGAAGAATGTGCTTAATGTGGAGTCTCAGGTAGCAGGATCTCTGTTTCACAAATCATGGCTCTGCTGGTTTTCTATCTTCTTGCCCCAATTAGAAAATCAGAGTGTGGCCATCTTAAAACAATGTTGAAAGCAACAGCTTTTATTTCTTTCACACAGCACAGCACTCAGGGAATCAAGATCCAAAGAGCCAGGAAATGGATTAGCAACCTCTTAATTCATAAGCCACTGAAATATCTGGTTTTACATAAAAATCAGTGCCCAGGGGCTTCTAAATTCTTTAGACAAACCATGCTTTGTCTAACCTCAAAAGCATGGTTAAGGCATTAGTTTCCAACATACAGTCATAATGCCAAAATGCCAGAGTGAATTACCCCCAGCTGCTCAGAATTTTCATCAAGAGAAGTTAAACAGGGACACACTTGTGTGACTAAGAAGGCATTTCCCAGTCACAGCCTCATTTGAACCTGGTCATCTAGGCTGTGAGAACAGTGTCGCCCTATTTAGTTTAACCTACTAGACCCCACTTCCATTTGCAGCAGGGACTGGCTCCCTGTTTCCTCTAAGTCTCTACTGCCTTTGAGTGGATACAGAGCAGCTGCAGCTGAACAAATATTTGGCTTTTAATCCACTGCAGGTCAGGACCTTAATGTCCAAGGACAGTTTCCAATAAGGCATCCCGCATCTCCTGTGCCAGGGGGAAGAGCACATTAAAAATCCCCAATGATTTTCATTTCCTCTCCCTATGACCTCCCCCTCTTCTGCTTAATTTTTGAGTGTCTTGCTGTGACATCAGAGGATGTAGGTTTACTCATTGGTATGTTTTTATTATGTGGCCACCTGTCAGGCTGTGTGCAGCCAGGGAGCACCACTGGCACGTGGCTCCTGCCGTCTGCTTCACGTGTGTCCCCAGGCATAAGGTTTCTGCCTCTCTGCGGTGGAGAACGCTCCCTAGAACTGCTTAAGCACAGATCTAAATCCAAAGTCTCATTTTCCTCTCCACCCCATTTACATCACTTTGAATGTCAGACATGTTCATCTTTGCAGCTGTCAAGGCTATGCACAGAATTTTCTTCATTCCCTGAGCTCAATCCTCTGCTAAATTAAACTTGTCTTGGGTTCACATTCTGTGTTGATGCCTTTGCTACATACTACATTTCCTCTTCACACTGATCTTGTGGAAAATGGTTTGCTCCAGTCAAGCTATGATTGCAACCAACCAACACCAGCAGCAGTTCTGGACTGGTGCTTCCTGCTGGGAATGCATGCAAAAGACACAGCATTCCCTACCTTCTGCCCTTTACCCAGATTCACTGCTGTTAGTGGATATGCTAGGCATGAGCATGCAAGAGGAAAGTTAAAGACAGAGAACTGGGCAGCATTTGGGTTATCTAGAAGCAGACTTCTGGAGAGAACAAGCAGGAGTGGGCGCAGGAATGAGAGAGCAGATGGCTGCCTGCAGCCAGGTTGGGGCACAGGATGTAGCTCAGGACCCGCAGGTAGGGATTATACAGTGATGTGGTGTGTGCCCAGGGCTTGGAAAGGACATGAAACTCAGAACAGTCGTAGTATAATATGTGAATAAGGTGAAATAGATTTTTACCTGAACTCCAGTTTTGTTAGTCTCACTCATTTTACAGGTTACCTTATCCAATGGGATACCACAGTGGCTTTTGGGGTTTCATCTTGAAGCACACATCAGGTCATCAAGTGAAAAAATTACCAGTAGGATGGAGGGCAGTTCTGGTAGAATGCAAAATCTCTATTCCCAGTCTCCAGTCCCCCCAGAAGTGATGCCAAAGGAGCTGCCACTTTTGGAGGAGAAGCAGCATCTCCTTGCATTGCTGGTCTGGGCTTTAGAGTGGGTCATGCTGCTGTCCTCTCCATGTGCAGGACAGGCAGCCTGCCTGTCTCTGTTGTTGGGCTGGCAAGCAAGGAAGCCACAAATGCAGTAACAAAGAGTGAACTGCAGTGCTTTCAGTGCAGATTTTCCTACAACTGTCTCAGACTGACAGCTAGGGTCAATCAAAGCAGTGATGTATAGAACGCTGCCATGTGCCATAGTGTCTCTGGCCTGTAGCCTTCCCCTTCCCCTGTGGCTTGAGACCATGGGTCATTTGCAACGAGGTAAATCCAAGACCATGAAATGGGTCCCTTAAAGGTCCTTTTTGGGACTGGTGCTATTTAGTATCTTTCCTGCAAATCTGCAGATGACACCGAGCTGAAGAGTACAACTGACACTCCTCAAGGACAGGATGCCATCCAGAAAAAAACACGAGCAGGGGCCCGTGGGAATCTCATGAGCTTTAACAAGGCCAAGTGCTGGTGCTGCACCTGGGTCAGGGCAGCCCGCAGTGCCAGCCCAGGCTGGGGATGAATCGATTGAGAGCAGCCCTGCCCAGAAGGACTTGGGGGTGCTGGGGGTGAGAGCTGGACATGAGCCAGTCATGGGCACTCCCAGCCCAGAAAGCCAAGTGTGTCCTGGGCTGCATCCAAAGCCCCATGGGCAGCAGGGGAGGGAGGGGATTCTGCTCCTTTGTCCACTCTGGCAAGACCCCACCTGCAGAGCTGCCTCCAGCCCTGGGGTCCCAGTACAGGAGGGACATAGAGCTGTCGGAGAGAGTGCAGAGGAAGGATACCAGGGTGATCAGAGGGATGGAGCAGCTCTACTATGAGGAAAGGCTGAGAAAATGGGGATTGTTCAGCCTGAAGAAGTCTTCGAAGTGACCTAATTGTGTGTGGCCTTCCAATCCCTGAAGGAACTCTGCAAGAAGGATAAGGGAGGGACTATTCACAGTGGCATGTGACAGGACAAGGGGGAATGGTTTCAAAGTAAAGGAAAGTAGGTTTAGATTCCATATTAGGAGGTAATTCTTTACTGTGAGGATGGTGAGGCCCTGGCACAGGTTGCCAAGAGGAGTTGTGAATGCCCCATCCCTGGACGTGTCCAAAGCCACTGGATGGGGCTTGGAGGATCCTGGTCTGGTGGAAGGTATCCCTGTCCATGGCAGGGAGTTTGAAAACAGATGATTTTTAAGGTCTCTTCCAAGTCAAGCTATTCTTTGATACTATAATTATTTAGTATGCTATTAAAAAAGACATCTGGGTAGAGGGTTTCCAGTAGGGAGTGACTATTGCTGGGATATGCAATAGCTGAGCAGCAGCATTGAGAATTGCAGTTCTGAGTGAATATACTTTAAATCAGGAGTACAGTGAGAGTTGGACATCCTCTTGTTCCAGTTACCAGGAATTTCCATTTGCTTTCCCTGGGGCTGCACTACATCTATGTCTTACTCTAATTGGCATACTTTCTTGGCATAATATAATTCAGCATTATTTATATACAGAAGATTTCTGGCATATTGCTCTTTTTGAAAGTAGAGAGTAAACAGAGCTAACTGTCATATTCCTTTAACAAATTATAAAGCATATTCTAGTTGGATGAGATGAAATGGATATGTTGTTTCTGAATAAGCTTAATTCTGATTGTTTCTGCAACCCTTGAAATACACCTTAAACCAATTTTTATCTAAACCTTCTAGTGTTGTCTAGACTCACTTCAAATTTTTACTGAAATAGCACAAAGGCAAAAGTTTGTCAACACTGTGCTTCAGTTAGAAATGGCAATATAAACTTTTTAAGTTTCTAAACAAATGATAAGTTGTTTGTAATATTAAGGTTAGGTTGCTCTCCTTAATGAATGTGATATCTCGGTATTGGTAACATTTAATTTAGATCTAATCCTTTCATTCAGCCACATGACAAATAACGTACTTATTTTACTAACACCAGTGAAAAAAAAAATACAATTTATCTTTTGCTTTTCACTACCCTTTCATTACAATAATAATGTCAAAGTCATAGCAGCATTAGTCTAATTATATTCCTGTTAAACAGTGTGCAACTGAAATATTCAGAAGCATTTTATAAAGTCATCATTGTTTTAAGTCAAAGTAAACAACAAAGTGCATAGAAGAGCAAACAGAGGAGAAGGGACAGACTATTTGTTGCTATTTTTAAATTATCAGCTGCTTATCAGAAAAATGAAATAGTATTAAGCAATCAATATCTCCAGTTGTAAATATATATCATTCTTCCACTTCTCCAGAAGTTGTGGATCCCTTGGTTGATCAAGGTAAGGATGTCCTTTCAGTTTCACTCCTTTCAATAGTATGGAGATTGACTTTCTCGAGAATTCAGGGTTTTTAATTCACCTTGCTGAGAAAGTGCCTCAGGGTATCTCCCTTGACAAAACACATCAATAGTTCAACTTGATTTCTACTGAAATAATTCTTGGACGAGACAAACCTCACATTTTTGGTGAAATATTTCAAATGTGCAAAACTGGTTTTTCCTCACCTTTTCTTGATGGAAAATTTTTGACCTCCCTTGTTAAATGCGGTGGCTTCAAAGCAGGATCTGAAGGAAAAATTATTGTGTTGAGCTTCCTCACCCTGCTTTAGCGGTTTTAAAGGTGTTTTTTATACATTCAGGCATATCCAGTTGCCATGACAGTCAGTGGATACCCAATTCTAATGCAAAGTTAGTTATATTTCAGCAGTGTGTTGAGAGTTGTTTAAAGTTTGAAGTGATGGCTTCCTTTTATTCAGATTTTACACAGACATAATCTAAGAACTTCCATATGCTCCTTTCAATTTATCCTTAAATACTACATTTCAAATCATAGAACAATAACTTTTCTGTGTAAGTGTATTAAATTTGACAGAGAAAAGAATGCTGTTGTATTAAGTTATATTGGAGTACTACTGAAAAAAAGGATAAAAATAATGGTAGCACTATTGTAATGCTTATTCATTAACTCAGGAAATACAAGACACAATTCAAAGAAAATTAAACATGTTAATAAGTTATGATTACACAAGACTAAAATATCTAAACAGCTTTAACTCAGATGAGCAAAGAATACCTGGAACCATGACATGGTTACAGTTCTGATACTTCAGGATTTGTGAACCAGTATAGATACAACTAATATTTTTTCAATAACTTCTTGTGGGATTTCAAAAGATGAGGAGTGGAAAATGCAAGGGAAGAGTTTGAAGGCAGGTAAACTCTTCTCTGTCCAAAAAAGGTAAAAGTTAAAAAAAAAAGTACTTAATAATGGACTTGGAAAATTATTGGGACTGGATAAGAATAGAAGGGTAAAAGACTCAGAGGTTGACATTGGAGGTGTGGTGGCAGAAGATGTTCAGACAGATAAAATGAAGATGACAAGAGAACGGGGAGCTGCCGTGGGTAGAACAGTCGAGACAATTCTGTTTAACCCACAGACTGCAATCCCTCAGGGGCCCTAATATTAACCACAAGAGTGATGAATCTTTGAAGGTGTCTTCTGGAATTGAATCACTGTGACACCTCTTGGTAATGTGCATTTTATGCCTTCTAGCAACTGATCTGCAGGTAAAATAACAGCTCCCCAGGGTCATGATTTGTCATCCTGGCTGGAAAGGATCTCAGTTAAGAGCATGGCCCCCAGAGAGCCCAGCCAGAACAAGGTGGCCATCAGTCTGACTCCTGGTGCTGAAACTTCTCTTCTGGATGGGTGCTTAATTTCCTAAAGAGACAGGAAGTTAATGCTAGTAACAAATAGTACTGAGAAAAATGTGGTTATGAAGCTTTTACAAGAGAGTGTGTGTCACCATTCGATGTTGTGAACTTAGACAACTTGGATGTTCAAACTTAGGGAGTTTTTCTGTGGCCATGTAGAAGCCACCAGCATGGGGAAGATTGTAAGAAATGCATTCTGTGTTCACCTCAGGACTCACATGCCCAAGTCCTGCAGATGTGCTAGACACCTGCAACACAAATAAATACCATCATGTACCATGACCATATTAGATAAAAATGGTTAGGTTTTTATCCAGTAATGTTTGCCATACTCCTGTGTTTTGCCAACATGTCTTTTGAGCTCAGGTGGAAGCTGAGAAGAACCAAAGGAAAGAGCTACTAGACTCTCTTAGTGCCACTTTGTTCATTGCCAGCCACCAGCTACCCTCAGAGGCTCCGGATGGGGATATACACACCTTTTCCAAGTGGCATGTGGAGGTCATCACCAGCATTTACCTGCTGCTTATGTTCAAGAAGGTAAGCTCCTAAGGGACAGCCAGCCAGTCTTGTGTGTCTGTAACCAGGAGCAGGTTCCAAGCATAGTATAGTGTTGGGGGTTAGGAACGTGGAAAAAAATTGTGGGCACCACTTCGTATTCCCATTATGCTGGAAATTATTATGCTTCAAAGGAAAAAGATTAGCATCATTTTCTGAAATAAAACTCTTTTAACAAAAACATATGAAAAAATGTGAGGCCATTGAGCTTTTGACCTCATGCTCTGTGCATGAAAGTTATCTCTAACATAATTTTCATGTTTGCTGAGGTTTCTTCATGGTGGCATTCACATCCCTAAGCTGCAAAAGGCAGGGCATTTTTTGATTAGCTGGTTGGGTGCTGAATTTTTAAAATTTCCCAAGCCTTTATATCCAAAGTATAAATACATTAAGCATCCTAGATATAGTAGCATTTCTGTAGTGGTGAGAGGTTTTAGGAAAGAATATATTACTCATGTTTATGAAAAAGAGAAGAAGCATAAAGTTTGCCTTCCAACTACATGTACCAAGATGTAGGAGTGAAAACTGTCTCAGCAAATACAAGCCAAAATAATAAATTATTATACTATAAATATAATAATATTGATTAGAAATGTCTACCAAAGTCAATGACTTCATGTAGTCTTTCTTCTTCTCCTTCTTCTCCTGATGAATGCTTGCAGCAGTCCCACCCACAGATACCATCTCAACCAGCAAAACAGCAACAGCTATTTCTCAATACTATCTGTGAGGTCTTCAATTCAACCAGGAAACAGGGATTAAGGAGAAAGGTAGGTGTATTGCAAGTATAAAGATCCATCAGAAAAATGCCTCCTGTCACTTACTTTTCGTAATGGAAACTACTTCCAAATCCCTTGAATTTGGCCAACTGCTCCAGTCAAAAGCTGCAATTAGAAGTAAGGCTGCAGCACCCTTGGCTGAAGCAAGTAAAAGTTTTGAATTGCTATAGTTAAAAAAATGAACAGATTTTTCTAAAGTCCTCTTTTGCCCCCTGCCTCTCAGGTACATACGTCAGTAATCAAACTTTTCTCTGTGAAGAATTTAAAATAGAAAACAAACTAACACATATTCATCATAATTTGACATTTTGGAGGTTACTGCTGCATGCAAATGATTAGCTATGTTTTTGAGAGATATTATTTATTTACAGAAATTTTCCACACACACACAAAAAAAAGAAAAAGTGGTTAAAGAAGTTAATTCCCTTTTTCCTAATAGACTTTCATTTAAACTTACAAGCATGTTTTCAATGCCAAATTGTCTTTTACAGCCACGTGTATTTCTGCTCCCTTTAAAAATCACTTTTTTTCATTGCAAATCTGAGTATATTGCCTGTGTCTTTTGCAACTTTGTTCTATCTTTGGAGACATAGCTTCAGAATTAAAAGCATCAGCATAGTACCAGTGATGGAAAATATTTCAACCCATTGCTATTTGCATTAAAACATAATTGTTCCCTTGATCTACACAGAAGTTTACTATGTCCTGTTTGGTACAGGCAAATAAACATTTTTATTTAGCTAGTCAGCTATTCACAGCGGTTTTTGTGCTGCTCAGTAAAGACAAATGAACAATGAAAAATAGAAAATAACATATTCCTGGACCTTAAATTAGTATTACACTGAATTCATGGCACAAATAGGCTTTTCATTGGTTATGATGCTGGTTCTCTGGTGTACAATAAAACTCACCAAGGTGACCTTTGTGCAATGGTGCACTTCCAATTATGCTGAGAAACACAAAGCTATTTGACAGATTCATATTTTTATCAACTTAACTTCCATGAAGCCCATTAGCAACTTCAAACAAAAATCTTGGGAGAAAGAGTAAAGCACATGACTTTGTAAGTTAAGAAAACCCCTTCTAGAATATGAGAACAAGACATCCTTTAAGAAACTAGAATTTGTTTGGCAACACTGTGAGAGCAATGCAGGTAAGCACCCTCCCAAGTGCTCTCGAGGGCTACCTGAGCTCGGCTACATCTTCGCAGATCCTTTGCAGATGCTTTCCAGACGCATCTCCGTTAGTGCAATAGCTATTAAGGCATCGATTTTGAAACGTCAGTCATGACCAGAATTAGATATATACACACGCACACACGCAAAACCAGATACATACACACATTCACGGAGACACAGGACTGTGGCCACGCCTTGAAACTGAGACCGGCGGCTCGGGAGGCAGCTCCCGGCTCGGGATCCCCCGGGAGGTGCGGAAGGCAGCTTCCGGCTGGGCTGCGAGATGCAGAACGAGAAGGAACACAGAAAAGGGAGAGATCCAAGAGGAGAGCAGGGCGGCAATCCGCGCAAGCGGACGGGCACCCAGTGGTGACTAAGTTGCTCTGTCTGGTCCCCAGCTCAGCGGGCCAGAGAAGAGCGTTGTCCCGCGGCAGCCTTCCAGGGTTTCCCTCATGACTCATGCCGCGGGGAGCATTCCCTGAAAACAAGCACGCCCCTGGTCGGGGCTTCCGCAGAGGCTCCCGGGGCACTTTCCGTGAAACACTTCTGTAGGACCAGAGAACAGCTGGTGCCGAACGCGTCAGAGGCGTCGGTGCCGGCCGGAGACAGGCTCCGGGGAGTGAGGGAGGGAGCGGGGCCATGCCTCCTTTCGGCCCGGCAACTCGGGCACCCTGTTCGCCGACAGCCGGGCCCCCAACGTCCCCCTCACACCAATTCCCTGTGGCCGGAGCAGCCCGTCTTTTGTCGTCCTGAGCATCCCGATATCCAGTGCCCGCTGCAGCCGACTGCCCTGTCAGCTAGGCTGTCCCCACGGCCAAGCAGCACGCCCTCCAGTATAAACCAGCGAAGGGAGCCCCCCGGGGAAAGGGTTTTTTAAGATTAAACGTNACGGCGATGGAGAAACGACTAGGCTCCACTCGCTTCCTCGGCAGCATGCTAAAATGTTGCACTGGAGCTGTACCTGCAACATCGGTGTGCAGAGTATGCACGCCTACCCCCCCGGGCAGACCCTCTGCAGGTGCCAGGTTTTTTCTCATCTTTAAGAGAAAATCGGTTTTTACTGCAACATTTGCCGCTGAAGTTGCATCCTACGTGGTTATGGGGAAGGCTACTCACACTTGTTCCAAGTAAGATTGTCTGCTGCAAAGCTTTTGTGTTTTCTCTTGTTTTAGTTGGGGTTTGGATGATACCTTTGATTATTATTCGTTATCCCGGTTTTATTTTCGAAATCAGTGACACAACTTCAAGGCTGAGTAATAATTATTTACAGTTCTGGAAAGAGGTGAAGAGACGTCCAAATGAGCCCCGGTTATGGAATTGGAAACCTTTATTTCCGTAGGCGTACAGGTACATATATGAAGCCAGCAATGATCTGAAGCCCGGGAGGAGAAAAACAACGTGTAAAGACACCATGGATAATCACAACGGTAACCAACAAGTTTCTCTAGTGCTTCTGAAGCACGGACGTCCCTCTCTTCAGCTGTCTTCTTTGCCTTGTCGGGTCACGCAGCGGTGCAGGATAATTAACCTTTGGCTTTTTCTTACACAGTCCTTTGTAGCTTGATCATCTTTCTTCAGATCACCTTCTTACCGTGGGGATCCACCTACAATTTCAGCCTCTGTAACCACGGCAAGATACAAGAGGATCTACTAAACGTTTTGGATGCAGACATAACCTTTACACAAGAGGTTGGTGCTTTCTCTGGTGGCATCGGAGGGAAACTGTCGGGACAGCACTGCCTCCACGTTTTTACCCTTGACCACCGGCAGCTACTTCTTGAAAATCTCGGTTAGCAAGGCGGGAGTTGGCTAGTTTAGTAAACCGGTACCTGTGAAACAGGACCTTGAAGTTATGTCCAGCTCTCCTCCGGCAACCTTCCTAAAATGTGCTTCGCTGAAGCTGGGACTGGCGGGGACGGAGAGCAGGAGCCCGGGGGGACGCTGCCAGAGCTCTACCCGACCCTTCCCAGCGCCTTGCAGCCCCGTAGGACTGAAAGTCGCTTGTATAATGCTTCACTGACGCTGAAGATGGTGTCACGGTTGCAAAGGTGATAAGTGGTTTAGGAGCTACGCGGAGGGTTCACACGCACAGCTGGCCCTCAGCGCAAAGACCAGGCAGCGTTTCTCGGGGAAGAGAGCCCTGCCGCTGGCTCGGGCATCACAGCCCGGATCTGCCCTGCGCAGCCCCGCAGCGGCTGCCCCGCACTGCCGCCCGCCGATTCCCGCAGCCGCCCACACCCTGAGAGGGCCCCAACGGGGGCGGTACGGAGCGCTGAGGCAGGAGGGATGTCTATAACGGGGTGCTCGAGGCTGGCTGGCAGCCGGCGACGGCGCCCCCCTGGGATGCGGCTTTAACGAGCATCCCCTGTTGTTGTTTCCTTCCAGGAGCTACAGCTCGATTTTCACACCTGCGAGGACGCGCCCTCCGAGCCGGCGGGAAAGCACCAGTCCGAGGTCCGCATCGGTCCGTCCACTTCCC
>WBMY01000517.1:84434-129179 GCA_013397315.1 Donacobius atricapilla
AAAAAAAAGAGAAAAAGAGGGGCAAGAAAGGGAGAAGGATGTATAAGGGAATGGGGGAAAGGTACGGTGCAAAAGGAAGAGGAGGGGAGGAGGGGTAAAAAAGTGAGGGAGAGGGGAAGGCAGGAAAGCAAGGAGAAGGGGGCAAGATGAGGAGCGGGAAGTAGTGGACAGGCAGCCTCTTTTTAAGGATGTGCGGGGAGGCGCTGAAGGGAAAAGGAGTTAAGGGTCGTGACCGGCCGTCTGCTCGCAGGACTCCAGGCGGGCGGAACGAGCGGGCCGGCTGCTGGAATGCCTCCTGGAGCGGGCGCGGGGATGCGGGGAGCGGCCGGAGCTGTGGCGCGTCACACAGTTCGTCCTGAAGCACCACTGCCCCGGCTTCTGCGTGTCACGAGAGGGTACTGGGACAGCGCAGCGGGACAGACCCGGAGACAGCGCCGGGAGCGCCGCCGGGACATCAAGCCCGGCCCCGTGCGACAAGAGCAAAGCCCGGGAGCTGGTGGCGGTGTGGAGAAGCTACAACAACTTGGGATAGGTGGCCTGGGGCTGGCGCGGCTTTTCATTTTGCCTCCTCCGCCGAACTTCACTTGCATTGCCCGCCCTGCAGTCGTAGCAACGGAGTCATCCTGCGGGTTGGTAGTTTTTTGATATCCATAATTTATTAAAACCCCCCCACAAACCCACATACAAAACAAACACTACCACCACCACCACAAAAANGGCGGATGCGGACACGGACACGGACACGGACACGTGCGGAGCGATGGCGCGGGAGGGCGCGGGGCTCTTCGCCGCCTTCCGGGTGCTCGGCCGCTTCAGCGGGCACGTCCCGCATGTCCTGCGCTATCACGGCCGCCACCGCGAATTCTACGTGGCCACCGTCGTCGGGCGCAGCGTCCACACCTACAATGTGAGTAAACGGCGTCCCGGTCCCCGCTCCTTTTTCCCGGCCTCCTTCCCGCTCCGACCGGCCGTGGGGAGGCCGGGGCCGTGCAGGGAGATCCGCCTCTTCCTTCCCTCCTCCTCCCCCGTCTGCCCTGGCCGTCATGATGCGGGGGCGTGTGCGGGGCTGCGGTGCCCCGGTGCCAGGCCTGTGCAGGCGGCAGTGACCCAGGGAGGGAGGGAGCGAGGAAGGGAGAGAGGGAGGCTGCCGGCTAATAGGCCGGGAATGGGCTTGTTCAGCCATGTGGGCAGCGCTGGCCGAGGCGGCGCAGCCCATCCGTCGGGAGCGCCCAGGTGCTGAAGCTTTTCCTTCTTTACAAGATAAATCAAAGCTCACCCGCTCTGGTTTAGAGTTTGAGANACATCGGAGGAGAGCTCACCTCGCGCTCCGCTTCCGCCGCTGCGGCGGGACCACACGCAACCGGACCTGGTGCTTTGCGAGGGCAAAGGGGATAACGAAATGAAGAATAAACGAAGATACAAAAATTAAGAATAAATGGAAAATATCTGCGCAGTCGCAGCTGCATGGAGTGTTTGTGGCAGAGTTCGCGGCCGAAGCTCCGCTGNTCCTCCTCCCCCGTCTGCCCTGGCCGTCATGATGCGGGGGCGTGTGCGGGGCTGCGGTGCCCCGGTGCCAGGCCTGTGCAGGCGGCAGTGACCCAGGGAGGGAGGGAGCGAGGAAGGGAGAGAGGGAGGCTGCCGGCTAATAGGCCGGGAATGGGCTTGTTCAGCCATGTGGGCAGCGCTGGCCGAGGCGGCGCAGCCCATCCGTCGGGAGCGCCCAGGTGCTGAAGCTTTTCCTTCTTTACAAGATAAATCAAAGCTCACCCGCTCTGGTTTAGAGTTTGAGATTTACGTTTTAGGGGCGAGAGGCATCAGAGATATTAAAAGTCCTATGTGAAAACGGATGAGCGTGGTTGAATTCAGCAAAATGAAAGCCTGTGATAGGGACTCGGTTTTTGTTGTGTAGTATCATGATCCCCTTAAGGCTGGGAGGGACTTCTGGAGATCACCCAGACCAACCCCCCTGCCAAGGGAGGGTCATCTTGAGCAAGTTACAGAGGAACATGTCTGGGTGGGTTTGGATTGCCTGTAAAGAGGGAGACTCCATGACTTTCCTGGGCTCAGTCAAAGCATTTTCACTGTATAAGAAACAGTGCACAGAATTGAAATGAGTACAGTAAACACCAGAGTGCAGACATTAGGAATTTTCCTGTGCTTCTGTGGCACCTTTTAGCGTTCACTCCTGTCAGTCTTCACAGTCTTCGAGGTAGAGCATTGATCAACACTGGGCAGAGATGCTTATTCCAACTAAAGCAAATTCTCCGTGAACAGGGATAAAATCAGAATACAGTGTGATTGTAGTGAAAACAAGGTAGAAGTGCAGATGATGTGGAAACTGAGGTACCCAAGTTCCTCAGGGTGTCTTAGCATGTCCTTCGTTTCCCGTGTATTAGGGTAAAATACACCAGGAAGCACATCTTACTGTTGGTGAGTAGTTGTCTTTCCGCAAATGCATTGTCCCGTTCCTTCTGTCCTGCTGTCTGTGTGTTTTTCAGTAGACAGTGTCCTAAACTATGATGACTAATTTTTCTGGTTTGTGAAGTATCAAATTCATTGCCTGATCTAGGTTAATTCCTAGAATTTTTAATTTCTGTTTATGCCAAATTTGTTGCAACCAATCACTAAAAATGCCTTTTTAACATTTTCATTGCAGGTGAAGAAGCTTGGTATAGTTGCTGTGAGTAAGTATTCACAAATTCTTCATTCCTCTTATTTTGTTGGGTGTTTTTTTTTTAACCTGTCTGACATCTGTGCTTCATTTTCAACTCAAAACCAAGAAAGTAAATTGTACTTGCTAGTATTTACACTGATATGTATTAAAAGGAGTCACAGAAATCTAAAGTATCAGTTTGGAAATAAGACTGCTCTTGAAACTGAAATTTAGTTTTCTTAGAGATATGCCTTTTGAACCTTCTGTTCTTACCATCTTGTTCCTCTAAAAACATCTTTAATCCATAAGGATTGCACAGGGAATAAAGCTCAATTATTAATTTGTTGAATTAATTTCAGATCCCTTTTTTGCTGCTCTTTTGATTATTAGAGGACCATTATAGGAGGAAAATAATTAGATGAAGAAAATAGATATGGATGCCTTCAGGGAGTGTTAGGAATTGGTCATACTGGTAGATACAAAGGATATGAATTGATGTCTTGACCTTTGATTCACTTGGCCTTTGGTGACAAAGCACTCTGGGTGTCAGCAGCAGGGCCCACGTTGTTCAACACCATCACCAGCAGCTTGGGTGATGAGGCAGCATGCACTCCTAATACAAGCTTGCAGAAGATACTGTTTTAGGAGGAGTACTCAGAAGAGTCCAGGGAGCTGTTGCAAAACTGAAGCCTGGGCCAACAGGAACTTTGCCAAGTTCAGTGAAGACGAGTGCAGAACCCTGCTGCACCTGGGACAGAGCAAGATAGGAACTGGCTGGCTTCATGGCATCCTGCTGGAAAGAGGCTGGGGCTGTGCTGGTGCCAGGCTGAATGTGGACAGCAACACGGTTACAGTGAGTAAGGCGAGCTGTGTATTGAGTCTCATTAGGAATTCATCCAGCAGATCAGGCAAAGCTGTTTTTCTCCTGCACCTCACGCTGGTGAGGCCATGCCTGGATTGCAGCACCCTGTTAGTTCTCTCTCTCCCACAGCTCCCCTTTCTCCTGTGGGAGGCATGCTGAGAAGCAGGACAGTGTCACAGCCTACAGCAAGCAGTATGAGAAGAGAAATTGGAGTAACTGCATCTGCTTAGTGCTAAGAAGGGCAAGACTCAGAGGCAGCCTGTTGCCTGAAGGGCATTTGGATGGCGGGGCTAGATTTGTGCTGATGGTGGAAGTGGTAGACTAATGGTAGATGGTAGAGCAGCAAGGGGTAACACCCATAGACTGCAGCTTGAGAGGGTCACAGTGGAGGGTAAGAAAAATGGCCCTAAGAGGTAACATGGTACAGTGTAGACCTTGAGCAGACCTCCTTCCTCAGAAGTGTTCCAGACTCAGCTGGGCACAGCTGCAGCTAACCCAGTCTAGTACTAGTGATAAACTTTATGAAGATCTGATGGGAGGTTGAACCAGCTGATTTCCAAAGGTCACTTTCACTTGATACTAAGATGATTCAGAGGTATGCACTCTGTATTGAAAAGTAGGGGCTTTACTTCTGTGTACCACAAAATTTTTACAGAGATGTCATGTATAAAATATTTTTTTATTAACAGAGCATCTGTAAACTTAGAGTAAATGTCACACAACCAGGACTAGATTTAGAATATCAGCTGTGCATTTTTAAAGCTGTAAACATATTAACTTTGTTTTCATCTTGCAAGAACATTGCATATTCTGTTCTACAGTGGGCTACATCTTCTTACATATGTAATCATCTAAGCTTTTTGAGAAATTGAGAATTGACGTACAAAATTGTGATTGAAAAAAATGAATGCTATGCCTGTCTTTTTTCAGTGCTTTTGGTTTGTTGATGTTATGTGGTTGGTGCTCTAAACTTTTTAATTTGGGTCTGCCAAAACACTCTTAGCCTAAGCAGCCTTATATACAGCTCCTGTGGTGTACCAGGTATCTGTAACTTGGTTGTAAGCCTGAGTCACTTGGGCTTGGTGCTGTGGGAAGATGTGTTCAAACAAATGAAATCTCACAGAGTGCAACCTTCTTTTATGTTCTTATTTTAGTACAGTACCCCCTGCAGTACCGCAGGGGATGCAGTTTTCTTTGTGTCTGCTAATAATTCACAGTACAAAGCATCTTTGTGGGAGAGGCTGCTGTGTGACTATGCTAGTTTGTGTAATAGATGCACTCCCACAGTGATTTTTACCTGGTGTTTCTCTGCAGAAGTGTAAAGTGCTGTAATTTACACTTTTATATTTCCTTGGATTGAGAGTATTATTCCCTATAGTATTGTGGGTTTTTTTCATTTTTCTGCCATTTGGGAACTTTGATTCTTTTACTTTGTGAGCAGGAGTTAGGTGCAGGAGTGGGTCACTAACTCCCAGACCTGCAGAATAACTTAACCTAATAAGCATTCCTAATGCTGCGACTTTGATTTATCATCTGTGTTTCCAGCCCTCACAAAGCTGATATATACCTTTACTTAGATAAATAGTTCACCAATTTATTATTAAGTGTTTTTAAAAGAACAGCCTTGTGATCTACCAATCTTATGTTACTTATGATATTGTTACTGGTGTAATGTTCTGTAGTAATATTTGCAATCTTCTGAAATATGTGCATTTCTCTAAAATTCAACAGAATGTTCAAAGAGCTTTCTTTGTGGGCCACCATGCAAAAGGAATACACTATCAAGCTTTCTCTCTTGCTAGGAACCTGAAACTTGTTTAACTTTTCTTTTGTTTGATCAACAGGTAATACTTTGCCACAAGACATCGAATGTTTGGCAGCAGATCGCATGTTGATATTTGCTTCATACGACAATGTTCTCCATGCTTTTGCTAGGAACAAAGAGGTTCCTATTAACTTACTTATTACTCAATAGTACAAAACAGTTGTATAGTGTTTATGGTATCAAGGCAGTTAATTTTCTACGAATGCCTATTTCCATTCCTGTTTGGTACCTTCACTTTTAGGGAAACACACTGTAGAATAGGGAGTAAAAAGCCTCAACTGGGAAAATGCAAGAGCAAATTCCATAACGGTGAACATGCTTTGCATATTAATTATAATAATAAGGTAGCTATTTAAAGACTTTTCTAAATCATGAATTCATGTAAGCTAAATTAATTGAAAATAAATAATTAAAAAAACTTAGGTAGCATATTTTTTGCAAACAGTTTTAAATATCAGTTATTTATCTTGCACTTCAAGTTGTGTGGCCTTTCCATGAATTTTATTTGAACTTGTTGCTGACATCTGTTAGCTGTCCTTAAGTGTTATGTTAATATGATGTTCTACCTTACCAGCTTATTGGAAGCATTTCTTTTTTGAAATTATAGGTGGTTCATACCTATGAAGGCCACAAGGCAAGGATACACCTTCTGCAGCCGTTCGGTGATCATGTCATCTCTGTAGATGTTGATAATGTTCTTATTGTTTGGAATATACAGTCAGAAGGTGAGAGATGTTATTTTTGTTGTTGCTTTATAGGATAGCACTGTTAGACATTGAGTAATTTAGGATGGGGATTTTTTAAATGCGTATGTTCAGAAGTACTTTATTCTTAAAAAAGAGAAATTCTTAAATGATCGTGCTACTTAACTGGTGATCTGAAGTCCTAATCCTGCAGTAATGTTTCATGAATGGGTACCATACCATGTGCAGAGGCCCGATAAGATTCCATGTAGATGTAAAAGAGAGAATGATTATATGAAAATTGCATTTAAGTGTTCCATTTTCTCATAAAGGCTGTGATAGAGCAGCTTTGGCATTATTTTTGTAATTCCTTGATATTTACCAGACTGGGTGCAACTAAATTCTAATGAATCTTTTTGTTTGTGTCAGCGTCTTCTCATGCCGTTGGCAAGTGCATTGTGAAATTGTGCTTCAGTGCCCCAAACATTTTTCTTTAGAAAGCATTAATTGGTGTGACCAGTGTTATTCTCTGCATGCTGGTTGTCAAAAGTGTCTGTAACCAGGCTTTAGAGATTTAGAACTGCTATAACAAGCAAATGGCATGTTAATCAGATGAGGTGTTTTGCTCAGGCAAGAGCAGAAAGATATAAATCACTATGATATTGCCAATATTGTTGTAGTGGATAGACTTAGTGGGAAAAAAAAAGCCCTCAAGCCAACAGATGTTACAGTGTAAAGAACTTTAGCCTCTTCTGTTATACATTACTTAATCCTTTAATTGTAAGAAACACCAGTTGCAGGATTTAAAGTGTTAAATATCTATCCTGATTTAACATTTACAAAGGGATGACAAGCCTGCAGATTTGTAGGTATAGTCTCACTAACACCGTTTCTTACTGGTTTTGCAGAAAAATACCTTCAAATAGATTTTGATAAAGCCACTTTTGCAGTTTCTGCACTTCTGCATCCCAGCACCTATCTGAATAAAATTCTCCTTGGGAGTGAACAAGGAACCTTGCAGCTATGGAATATAAGATCAAAGTAAGATTCTTGATACTTGATACTGAGTTTTGGCACAGGTTTTCAGTTGGTGTATCTCCAGGAACAAAGAATGCTGCTGCTCCCTGAAGCTGATGCCTTTCAGGTTGCGTGTTGTTTACTCTTGCAAAATGTCAGGATTGTTCAAGAATTTTTTTTTTTTTTAATTTCTTGGAATCACATAGCTTTCCCATGAAAGCTATTGAAATAATAGTAAAAGCATGTTCAGGCCTCCTGCATCCCATCTTCCAAGCTTGACTTTTTTTGTTACCGTGGGTCCAAGAAAGTGCTGGCAGGTACAGTGGAGGTAATTACTAGCGTTTGAGCCTTAGATAAGAGATGTGTAGATGTGCCGTTGTCTCTGAGCATGTCCCGGTAGATCATCATCCCCAATGTCGGCATTTCATTCCTACCATAAACAGCTGCTTTTCTAAATCATGAAAGTTACAGGTACAATGAGCTTTGCTGCTTGTTAATGTTCATACTGCAAATATGTTTTAAGTCAGTATGCATAAATCAGTGTTTCATTCTTCTAACTCAGCTTGCCATGATATCACCGGTATTTCTTTTTGTTTCATATGTTCATGGCATATAGTTACAGCACTGTTGTGGTATTGATGCACAACACTAGCCTTTTCAATAAAATTTAGCCATAAATTTTATTTTTAACCTTACTTCTTAGTATTGCAGGCTTTTTTTTTTTTCCTTTTATCTGACTTGTAAGAACAGAAAGCTGATGTACTTTTCTGTATAAGTACATATAAAGCAACCATTGTGTCATGGAAAATCCCCAAGGGTTAATGATTTATGGATTTTTTATGTTTGTTTTGCAGCAAACTCCTATACTCGTTTCCAGGATGGGGCTTAGCAGTCACAACTCTTGAACAGGTTAGTATTTTTTTCATTTTCATGTGTAACTGGTCAAGAACAGCAGGCAAAATATTGTTTGCACTTACAGCAGCAAAGATGGCATGTATTCTCTCAAGTAATTGCAGTAACCCTCTAATGACTGAAGGTTTATTATCTGTTCTTCATCTATTCCCAGTTCTTTTGCATTTAGCATCTTAACTGTTTTGTGTTCATCACATCTTTAGTCTTCACTGAATGATGTCGTGAATTCACAGAGTTTTCAAGATGCATGTGTATCATGAAGTTTCATTACTCTGGTTGTTTTTTGCCAAATTTGTTTTGCTTCAGAGTTTGATAAAATGTAGATTTTATTGATTCAGTAAAAGATTTTGTAATGGTAATTGCTATAATTGTTTTCTAGTTATAAAAGTAAGTTAAAACTTCATTATAGCATTGATGACAGCTGTGAAAATGGTCAGCAGTTGTCCAGGATAAAACTTGTAAGTATGTGGGGGAGTGTGGCAGGGTGTATAATGGTCTTCGAGAGCTGCTGGACACTTCAAATGATCTGTTTTTCAAAGGAGTACCAGCTTCTGGAGACAGATTTTTTTTCTTCATTTCTTGCAGGCTCCAGCAGTGGATGTTGTTGCTGTCGGCCTTGTGTCTGGTCATATTATTATACATAATATTAAGTATGATGAAACTCTGATGAAATTCCAGCAGGACTGGGGTCCCATTACAGCAATATCTTTTCGTACAGGTAAATCCTGGAGTTTTTTAGTGAAAATATGTATGAAAGCACTAACACTAAGAGCAACAGAGGAAAATAGTTTGTGGTAAAACATTTCAGAATCAAATTTGTGCTGAGAATTTTAGTTTTCAAAGGCTGAAGGTAATCTAGAAAAGGTAGCAATAAGTAAGAGATACTATGCATTTTCATCATGCTTGCTGTTTATAGCATTTTCTGGCATTCTTAGTGCACAGGAAGCATAGTTGAAAAGTTTGTTTACAATGTGGCAAGAGCTAACACAGTAGACAACTGTCAGAGGTATTGTAATCAGTACATCTTGCTTTAGTGTCCAAACCTACTTCTCAGCAGTGTCTTTCCCCCCAAGCAATGTTAGAATGTTAATAGTTGGGTGAATATTGAATGAATGTTACAGGGGAATCTTAACTTACATTCTAACAAACATACCCTAATTCTTAAAGCTAGTTACTTTAATGTTGATCCGGCCTAAAGAGCTGTTGATACTGAATCTAATCTCTCATTCGAATAATCTTGCAAATCTTAATATAGGTTGAGTGCAGACCCTTTTGAGGAAGAATGTTGAAGAAAACTGAGGAAAGGCTTGTGAGAAGTAGAAAGAGCCTTTTTCTGCCAACACCTGTTGTGCTTTCAAGCAAAACCTCTAGCTCTGATTGCTGGATTTAGAGATTTGATTGTTATCTGATATAAAAACTATTTCTATTTTTATTACCAATGAGTTTTGTTTCTTTTCTGATTGACATACTACAATATTTCTGTTAAAACCTATATTATTTCTAGCATCAAATTGAGATTTCTTTTTCCTTGTGATTATAGACTTCTCTAGCATCAGTTTTAAGATGTGACAAGTCAGTAGGGATGAGCTGAATGTCAATAAGCAAACCATTTGAAATTTTAGATGGACACCCAGTAATGGCAGCTGGTAGCCCAGTTGGACACATTGCTTTGTGGGATCTAGAAGAGAAGAAACTGTTGTGTCAGATGCAAGATGCCCATTCCACAGCAATAGCTGGCATGACATTTGTCCCTGGAGAGCCACTTCTCATTACTAATGGTGCTGATAATGCTCTACGGGTGAGTTACAGTTGCTGCTGCTCTCTAAAACAAAACTCAACATGTTGATCTCAGTTGGACTGTAGTGGTCTGTGGTTCAAAGATTTGCTGCTGTGTTGTCATTGCTTCATTTACTGCTTTGTAATACCCTTGAAGAACAAAGCTTTGGATCCACTTTTCCAGAACCATGCTTTATATCCCAGTATTCTGTTAAATCTTGGTCCGTTTTGATAATGTTTTTGATCATAAACAGCTGCTGTTGATAGAAGCCTCTTGTGTTGCATGTCCTCTGATACCAGGAAGTTTTGGTGGAGGGGCAGAATGAACAGCAGGAATCAAATCCAGGTGATGTGATGGAAACTTAAGAGTTTTAGGGTTAAGGATGAAAGCCAGTGTGTAAAGTTGGCTGCACCAGCACCTAGATAAACATGTTCTGCTGACAAGAGGTGCAATTATTGGCAAGGCAGTGTTTATCAGCCTGGTTTTTTTCTGCTTATTTTGGGGTGCAGGTTTGGATTTTTGATGGACCTGGTGGTACAGGTCGAGTATTGAGAAGCCGAATGGGACATAGTGCGCCACCAACAAAAATCAGATATCATGGGCAAAATGGAAAGCAAATTCTTAGTGCAGGTATGAATCTCCATGCTTTTTCAGTCTGATTTCTTGCTGTGATAAAGAAAATGTGCAGAGCTAAGTGTCTTGGTTTTGTTAATACACTAGATTGTATTTCAAGTGTTGTATATTTATGAAACATAGTAAGTAGTTGACATAAACAACGTAATTTATTACTGTAACAAAGTGTTTCACTAGAGTTTTCCTACTCTAGTAGGAAACTAGTGTTTCCCTTGAGTAACAAGCTTATGAGCAATTAAGCTGAAGAGTACTTGGAAAGCAGAACAGCAAAGGAGCTGCTCTTATCATCCATATTTATATATTTGATGAATAAAAATGGTTTTGTTATCTTCTGAGCAAGTATTAGCTGGTCAGAATGAAACCTGTAAAAACTCGAGAAATTTGATTGTGGCAGGGGAAAAATAAGCAGCATAATGCATTTAGTAACTGTAAATAAATTTTAGAACCTACTTTTTCCACTGGTTTGATCAAGCGTTGTGGCTTGCATTGTCTTTGTAATTTATTACAGCTTATTTCTATCTATATTTTCAAGGTTGCTTTTTACTGAGACAATAATCTAAAGTTATAAAAATGCATGAGCAACTACCCTTCCTTAGAAACTAGCATATTTAAAAAGACTCCTTAGGAAAGGGAAATTCTAGATCAGAGCATGTTTTACCCCAGACTTAGGTGATGGGATGATAGAGACTCACCACCTAGTCTCTAATTAGTCTTAAGTAATTAATAGTCTATATGGGCTATTTTTAAAAATATTACACTACCTGTACTAAAATCTCTTGCCTATCGTCCAACTAGGGACTTTCATTAATGTAATGAGTTTTTGTCTGTGTTTCAGCTCACTCCAGACAAACCACAATATCAATCAAGTGTTGCTTAATAAATCTTCACATTTGCTTTTGCAGTGGAGAGGGCACAGAGGCAACCTTTACAATGAAAAGGGTCTTAACCTTTGAGATCTAATATATCTGCAGGGTTGAGAAACTAACTCTCTACACTCCTTTCTGAAATAGTGGTAAGACTGTGCAGCAGAAATGGATTACAGTTGCCTTTCATGGGCTACTGGTTTCCTTGGAAGAAGCATCTTCTCAAATTAACTTCATGAAATTTCATTAGTGTTACAGACATTACAGAGTCAAAGGAATTGAACATGGGAGAAATGTCTGTGAACAGGGGTCATTCTGATCATGTGTAGGCAGAGTTGTAGGAATGGAGTATAGGCCATAGAAAATTAGGCTCCATTAGTTCTGCTACTTAGAGTGTATCGGTATTTATTCTTGGACCAGAATTGTTAATGAATACCTGATTACAGTGTTTTAAGTTGCTTATGGCTTATTTTTTACTTTTGTTACTCAAGTAGCTTATGAGAAAAGTTTTTTGCTCTGCACTGCTCTGTGCTAATACTTTCTTAGGTCAAGACGGAACACTGCAGTCTTTTTCAACAGTGCATGAAAAGTTCAATAAAAGCTTAGGACATGGTAAGTATTTCAGTCAGAGTACAAACACAGGTGAAATAAAGTCCTAAAAAGCATTTATGTAAACATTAGACAGGCCTTATTTTTACTTCCATGGTTCTATAAAAGCTAATCACCTCAGTTATTTTGCAAACTCAGTCCTTTCTGCAGTGAGTGTACTTTCCAATTTGTTTATACTTTAAAAAAGTGATTTCCAATCATAGCAGCATATGTTATTTTACTGTGGGAAATACTGTGCATGATTTTTATATTAAAAATGTATAAAACAGTAGCTGACGTTTCAGCATGTGTAATTGCAACTTTTTACCCTATTTCCATGTTGTTCAATTGACTAAATTATTAGCCAATTCATATTTCTTGGCCTGAGTTACTTGATTTAGTGTAGAGTTTGACTTAAACACATCTTGCATATCATGCCATGCTTAAGGAACAATTTCATTTGGGAGAGCAAGGATCAGAAAGACTAAAATAATTCTTAGTTTTAAGTATCTGTCTATGTTGTTATATATGGTTTTGGACCTGCTTAAAAAGACGCATAAAAATTAATTTGGACATAAATTTGAAATTTAAAATTCTTTGGTTGTTGAAAGGGCTGGGTGCTGTTTTTTGCTTTATATAGTCATGTCCATAGGACCATGTTTTTAGCTGTGATGGGGGGAACCTCTGCCTCAGGATTTCAGCACCAGATCTTGGAACAAGTAAATTGAGTAGTGAATTCACAGCTCTGAATGTAAAAGGCTGGTGATTTGCTCAGCATTGCATGACAAAACCTCTATTTGTACTCTTAGCTCTACAAACCCAGGGGTTTATTTATTTAAGCCAAATGTCTCTAAATTTAAAAGGAGCTTTTGCATTTTGTTAACAGTCCTTTTTAAACCGTTATTCTCAGTTCTGACAATGAGACTGAGACCCTTAATGTCTATTTTTAAGGTTCAATTAATAAAAAGAAATCAAAAAAGAAAGGCCTTAAGCTGAATACGATGGCACTTCCACCGATTATATCCTTTGCTTCAGGTAAGTGGTCTTTGACATAGTTTACAGACTAAATGTGAATACATTATCTTCATGTATTCATTTCATTCTTTAAACCTCAAAGCACTATTGATTTGGAAGCACATGCTCTATCTAGATTATTCTGTGGCCTTTCATGAGCTACTGAATGACAGTTTTAAAATTGCATTTGACTTGGTAAACTGTTCCAATATTTCAAAAAGAGCATTTTATATTAAAATGTCCTTATCTGACTCTTGGCTTGAAAATCTCCTGCATAAGAGCCAAAATCTACAGATATTATTCCAGGCTCAAGAACCAGCTGCTAGGTGGAGGATGAAGATCTTTGTCAGCTGAGAAAATCTTAGAGTTACAGTGGATTTTGAGTCCTCAGTACACTTATTTGAGTCAATTTTTAAAGCTGAATTTCAAGTAATCCATTCATATGTAACTCAGCATGCAAATAATTATCTTCTTTAAGCAGAATTACAATTATCTTTGCTTCATCGAAATGTGCTTCTTTAAATTAATGACCTCCTCTTTGGACTTCAGATCTGTTTTGTTAAAAGTGTAGCTGTTTTCTCTTCTGAGGATGATTTATTGTTTCCTGTGTTGAAAGATCTGGATGTACAGTTTTATGGAGCCATTTGACTTCTGTAATACAGACTGTACACACTTGTTACAAGTGTTTGTGTATATTTTTAAGATTTATATTTGAAATGAAGTAATTTTAATATTAGAGCTGCCTGCCTTTGAAGACATAAAACCTCGATTTATTTAAGTACATTTTGGAGTTGTTTCATTTTTTCTTGGTTTGGTTAAGTGAACTAGTTTGTATCTAGTTTTAATCTTTGAACTTCTAGAAATACCCAGTTTCAAGCTCTCAATTTTTTAAAATTTCCAGGAAAAAAAAATTAATTTGCTCATTATTTAGATCACCATATATCATATTTGACTACAAAGTTTGAATACTGAGCTTTTAATAAACAATTTTCCTGGAAATGCAAAAGAAGTATTTTGCTGTGTGAAGCAGATTTAGCTCTTAAGCCTGACTTTATTTGGTGGCTTCTGCTGCTTCAACAGCTGAAGAAAAAGCTAAAGACACTTAGCTGGAAAATTGTACCGATCAAGCAATCTAAACCATTCAAACTAGTTTAAAACATTTACATTGAATTATGCATTTCAAACTGCAGAGACTAAAATACGCAAAGACACAAAGCGTAACATGCAAAACAATTCTTGAGGTTTTGTTATTAACGTTTTAGTTATACTCCATGTGCACAACTGTTTGCCCTGCAGTTTTTCTGAGTGGTAGCCTTTTGAGTGTGCAACAAAAATGAACTGTTCTGTCTAAAGGTACTTTAAAATATCAGGAGAGCTTAAGTTTGACTTTAGAAGTACTGCTTCTAAAAGGATTCTGGGTTACCTTGCAGAAGTGGCACATCAGAGTGACTGGGATGGTATTGTTGCCTGCCATCAAGGGTATATAACCTGTACAACATGGAACTATCAGAAAACCTCCATGGGAGCTCACAAGCTGAGGCCAGAAGAGTTTAGCAAACACAAACCTGTTGATATATATGCAACAGTAAGTTCATGTAGGGTAAGATTTCTTCAGATTCACACTGTATGCTATTTTGATTTCTGTCAGTACAGAAATAATGTTAGAATGTAAAAGCACAGTCTAAATGTGTTTTAGTTGCTTGCAGAATGCTTTCTGCCAGTTCAGTGTGTCCAGTGAGCTAGTTTGTAATGTTTATGGTCTTACAAAAAAAATCTCTTTTTCCCTAAACATTCAGGTTAAGTGCAGTAACTTTCTGGCTCAGAGAGGTGGTTGATATACCTGTAGTATTCCACAGCAATGTAGAGTTGCCTATATACCTGTGATGATTAACTTACTCTGAGAATGTAGATTGCTGAAGAGTGGGCTTTTTTTGGCAGTACAGGGAATTGTATTTCCAGATTGCAAGAAAGGTATTACCTCAAAAATCCTTTACAACTTCAGCTGGACACAATGACACTGTGTCAAACAGACAGTGATGTAGATGCAAATGTTTGCTGAGGTTTACCAGCTTTTTAAAGGAGGAATTACTGTGGCAGACCTCATTTGCTAGGGGTTTGTGCAATTCTTATGTCTTGTAATATGTATTTTTTGGACATTATGCATAGTTGTTAGGTGTTAGATAAACTAAAATGTAAATACCCAGTTTTCTCTTGACTGCTAGGTTCTTTGGACTGTATCTTTCCGAAGGCATCTAGACCATTGTTTCTTTGTTTGTTCCTATTAAAGTTTTGTGTGACCTCACCCTAATTTGGGAGGGTATTGGTAACATGGATATTGAGAGGGGCATGCAGTTGCCATGCTTACACTTTTTCTTAAGTACTGAATTTGTGGATATCTTTATTATTTAATTTACAGTGCTGATACTATTACTTATGGCTTTTGATGGATGTCACTAAGCTAGGATTTCATTATCTTTCATAACCATGTATTGCCATATTTCTTAAATGTTGACTATTTGCTCATTTAAAGAGCTTCTCCTTCTGCTTTCTTGAGATGTAATTTGTTTGTTCCATGCAGGTTTCCTCAAAGAACATGTTAGTGTTTTGTATTCCCGATATGCTGTGTACCTTTTAACAACTTCGCTAATTGGTGGACACCTAAAGAATTTTCCATAAGTGCTTTGTTTTGTTGAATAATTTTTTTTATTTTCTTGAAAGGCAGTTGACATTACCTCGTGTGGTAACTTCGCTGTAATTGGGATGTCAACTGGACAGGTAGATGTATATAACATGCAGTCTGGCATTCACAGAGGGCGTTATGGTGAAGAAACAGGTAAGAACTAAACTTCCAAAATACTGGTGCTTAACAGAACAGCAGTCACCTGATGTTCTGTCATCATGGAAACTTAATGTAGGTTCTGAGTTGAATTTGGGATGCATTTCCACTTTTCTAATTATGCTGCACTGTCCTATCTTGCCGTCAGAGACCTGACTTGAAGGACAGGATCCATGATAATTTTAACAGCTCTGATGTTAGCGTATCCCTGGTTTTATTTAACACAAAATTATCAGTTACAACAATGGTTAGCACTGAAATGCGATGCTCTGGCCTCCACTCTTTTTGAGACAGATACATTTCCATTACTTGGCTTCTTGTTTTATAGAGTTCTATCTCTTAGATAAATTTTCCCATCTGTTTTGTGCCTCCTGCTTAGAAATGAAAGAATGTTTC
Source organism: Donacobius atricapilla (assembly GCA_013397315.1). Lineage (NCBI taxonomy): Eukaryota > Metazoa > Chordata > Aves > Passeriformes > Mimidae > Donacobius > Donacobius atricapilla. Next base: position 100,494 of record WBMY01000517.1, read on the forward strand.
ATGTGAATGGAAAATTAAAGTCCTAAGCAAGTCCAGTTCTTTGCATATGGTGTTATTTTTAATTACCCAGCTGCAAATTTAGGATGTAATGTGGCAGTGCTCTGACATTTCCTTTTAAAGTTGCATACATACATATATGTTTCTTGTCATGTATTCTCATGCATGTTTGTTTGGCACTTGAGATCTGAATTTTTTGTTGCAAAAACAAGGAAAAAGTCCTGATGAGCCCTTAAGATTTACTGGATCTCTAAAAGCCCTCTAGCTCAGCAAACATGAAGTGGTCTCTTTATAAAATCATTGGTTGATAGTGGGATGAATTTTCCAGTTTTGTTTACTGGCCAGTAGCTTTAGGTATAGATTAAGAAATAAAATTGGTCCAAAACCGGAAGAGCTATGTCTTGTCTTTACACTGCAGTGTGAAGTAGCTTTGGAAAACTCCCAGACTTGGTGCCTGAACTGAAGCTGTAAATTTTGTCAGGAATGGTAGGTCCTCTTGGAGGCATTCCTTCAGTGATTCAAGAAGTCCCTCAAATCTCACAATCACAAAAAGTTCCTCGGACTGAAAGCTAACATAGAGCTAACACTCAGCTTCAATTGCACTTCTTACTCGTGTTCTAGGTGTTTACTTGAAATCTGTTTGGTTTCTGTAGAGATAAAAAAAGCTTAGAATGCTGGAGCATCTTCTCAAATGGCTTTCAAATTGTCATATGCTTGCTGATCGTTCACTGTAGTCAGGCAAAGATAAACAAAATAGTGTTTGGCATTCAGCCGATTCCTGTGCTAAGTTTAAATTCTGGAATAATACTCTCTTTTCTCTTGATTTGCAGCACATGAAGGGGCCATTAGAGGGGTAGCAGTGGATGGACTGAACCAGCTGGTAATCACAGCTGGAAGTGAAGGATTAATTAAATTTTGGAAATTCAAAATGAAAGATCTGGTATATTGCATTGAACTTCCTTCTTCTCCAAGTGGAATTCTGCTTCACAGAGACAGGTAAGAAACTGAAGTTATTTCATGGGTATATTGGTTGGTGAGCATGCTTATCTAGAAAGGCAACCAGTATTCTTAATTAGAACACATAAGAATTTATATTTCTAATGCTTTAAAATACAACAGACTCTAGGTGATGGGACTCTAGTGAGACAGAGGATGACATTTTACTAGACTGAAGGAATGTAACACTCGTTATTTTTAGAAAAGAGATACTTCGAGCAATGCTAGGATGTTTTTATTTTTTGTCTCTTGAGTATTCTCTGTCATATATTCTGATGTTTCTTGGCAGTGGTGTTCTGGGAATTGCCTTTGATGACTTCACTATTAGTGTTTTGGATATAGAAACCAGGAAGATTGTCAGGATATTCTCAGGACACCATGGGCGGATTAATGACATGGTAATTGTTAACTCATTTTCTGTAACAGTGACATACACAGATACCTAATAGATTTTACAGAGGGTGGATTTCTCTGCTGTATTAAATCATTGGATATTATGTTCAGCTGTGAACAGTAAAGCTGTGGTTCAGGTCCACAGCACGTTCAGCCATGCTGGTTTGGAAATGTAAAGTGGTCAAATTGCCATCTATTTTTTAATGTGCTTTGTGATTTAAGAATAACTTTGCAACAAGGTGATTTGGGAGTCAAATAAAACAAAAGCACTGGGAATAATGAAAACCATGCTGAGGAGCAAAACTGTGCAGAAGTCTCAGCTGTGTCTATAGAAAAGATGAGCAAGCTGAAAACATCTGAGATTATACGTCACATTGATAATTCCTTATTTACATCTTACATAATGGTTCATTGTAGCATTCACTGAAATAGTTTTTAGCTTCAAATTTATTTATAAATGTTACTAAAAACTTGACTTATTCAACTTCATGCTTAGAAATAGGTTTCCACCATGAACACAAAAGTGAGGACTGAAGTGCTTTGACTAACAGTGAGATATGTCCTGTGTTTTATGTTTGAACCTGTTCTTAGAAACCTTCTGGTTTTCTTTCAATAGTGTATTGTCAGTTTTGGTTTATGGCCATACCATTTCACCTGGATTTTAGGGAGCAGTCTAATCTTGGCAGGGCCTCCTGTGGGGACTGGCTTATTGGTTGTGCCATTAAATTTTATTATTTTATATTATTATTTTACTATTTTATTTTAGACTTTCAGTCCTGATGGTCGTTGGCTGATAACTTCATCAATGGACTGTTCCATTAAGACTTGGGACCTTCCCTCTGGGTGGTGAGTCAGTTTGAAAACATACAGCAGAAGAAATAACCCCCTTTCTCATAAATGGCAGAAAGCCTTCTGGGTTGATTATCTGTCACCAGATGTGATATTCACAGTTGCACATAATACCACAACTTTGCCCACTATTTTAATTGTGTCCAGTGCTAGCAGTGCATGTGGTTTTTTGGGTCTATAGAATAACACTGTCCTGAAGATCTCTTGATGACACTTGGAATATCCATGTAGTGTGAATGAGTGTGAATTTGTTCTTTGTCTGGAAGCAGCACTGTAATCTAAAGGAAAAGAGGTTGCTGAGGGTGAATTGCACTGTGATATGCTGAAGTGTTCATAGAATCACAGAGTGGTTGGAGTTGGAGGCAAAGATCTAGTCCAACTGTCTTGCTGTGGAAGGGAACTCTTCTCACTAGGTTAGGTTGCTCAGAGCCCCAGCTTGGCCTTGAACATCTCCAGGGCTGGGCCATGCACTACTTGTTCATGCAGCCTGTTCCAGTGCCTCACCACCCTCATCATAAAAAATTCTACCCTATATCCAATCTTTCAGTTCAAAGCTGCTGCCTCTTGTCCTGTCACCACAGGCCCTGTTAAATAGTCTCTCTCAATCTTTCTAATAAGCTCCCTTTAAGTATTGAAAGGCCACAAGGTTGTCTCCCCCAGAGCCTTCTGCTCTCCAGGGTGAAGAACCCCACAGCTCTCTCATTTTCCTCATAGGAAATGTGTTCCAGGCCTTAAGTCATTTTCCTGGAGCTGCTCTAACTTCATGTGTCTTGTGCTGTGGGCCCCAGAGTTGGATGTAGTATTCCAGTTGGTTTTGTAAAGGGAAGCCTGTTTTCACTTACGTTCATTTTAACAACACAATATGGCTTTACATCAGTTATATTTTTCATTTGTTTGTACTTACAAGTGCCAAAAATACTCTCTTGTGATCCACTCTGAGTAGTCTTCTCCTAGAGTAAAGTTTGACTAAGAAGTAGGCACGTACACACAAGAAGTTCAGGAACCCAGGAAAAAACAAGCTGGGAAGTAATTTTGCGTTCTGCCAGTGCATTCTTTCAGCAGCAAATTAGAAAGTTGTTTTTTTTTTTTCTTGTAATCTAAGGTAGTGTGGTGCAGAGTGCAGCTCTGGTGGTTGTGCCTGGAACAGAAAGGTTTCGTTTGGGTTGATTATTTTTGTTGACATGGTTTGGTAAATAGTTTTGTATACTGTAAAAGTTCTCATTTTACTACCAGAAGTGCATTGCATCTCAACAAACAATTAGCCTGTTCTTTCATGATGACAGCCACTAGTCTAAAATAGGAGAGGATAGAAACTAAGTTTCTTCTTTCCAGTATAAATGGGAAGGAAATTAGCACTCTGGTCTTTGTCTTTCTAACACTCTTTCCCTTGCAAAGTAATATGCCTCCAAAAAATTGCAGCATTAATTAATATCAGTTTCTTCTATTTTTTATTTCTTCAAAATAGCACAACACTTTGCAGTAAGAGTCTATAATGTTTTTAAAAGTAGTCTGACAGTAGTTCTCTTTTACATATTAAAAAATGAAATATTTTGTCTCTTTTCTCTGAAATTTGCGTCCAGCTGAAATCTAGTAAGGTAAATGACAAACCCTGGTTTTAAATGTAATTCAATTAAATTATTCTTCCACTATGTAAAGGCAAGGTTTTCCTGTAAGTATAGTCAGAGGAATGTATTGAAACAGAGGAGCAGCTTTTAATAAAAGGCCTTATGCTTGCTTTATCTCTGTGGCTCATAAATAGAATAAGCTTTTAATGAACTGTGTGTTCTAAAGCCTTAGCTTTGATATTGTTCTTATAAAAAGATTGAAAACATGTTTCTAGAATCCATCATTATGAAAATTACCAACTGACTTTAATAAATAGTCTGTACCTATCTATAACGGCGGTATCTATTAACTGGACATCTATTTTTCCTTGGGAGTGGTGCTTAACTGTCCATATGTAATGTGATGCAGGTCTTCCTAGTGCGTGTTTTTAACATAGGGCTTTTTTAAAACTGGGAAAAATGTACAAATTTGTATAAAGAAAGTTACAAGCAGGAGCCCTGGCATTACACAGATGTTTCTTTCTGCTGTGCAGCTTGCATAGGCAAATTGAGGAATCAGGGGTATGCGCTGCCTGTTCATAGTTTCGGTGGAGTATTTGAGAAAAAAAGTATTAGAGGCCTGTTAAATGTGAGCTCAACATTATACTTCCCATTGTTTCAGTTTTGCAGTTAGGCGGGAAGCATAAAGGTAGGTGCCTTCAGCCCCAAGGCAGGATTCATTTAGCTTTTTGTGTAAAAATTACAAATGTCTTATTTCCCATAGTAGATTGATCCCTCCTTCCCTCAAGCCTGTAATTTTAATCATGATTTAAGTTCAGTAAGTAGGAAAACTTAATTTCTTGTTAAATTCATCTTGGAGTTCTTTGTGGTTGATTTATTGAACAAAATTTCTCAGTTGCAGTTAAGAATTGTCACAAAAAGATGGATTTGAAACTAAGACCAAGTATCTAGGGTAAATTTTTCTCATCATTGTGCACTGTGTACAAAATGTATCTGATATTATATAAAGGATTTATGGGTTTAGTGTTAATATATTTTATATTGAAAGTGATGAATGATTTTCCTCTAACCTGAGATTCGGAACATGTGTCTAAGAACATACACTCCATTCAGGGAAAACAGGCTTTTATTCTTGACATGTTCTCTCAAACCATCAGGGGGGTTCTCAGTCTCTAAGAAAATATATGCCTACAAGATTTTACATTTTAAACTGCTATGTTACATCAATATTTTTATTATGGTTAGTGAACAGAACGGGGCTGTAGAGCTGTGAACAAGAATAAAGTATTCACGCTCTTCATTTGTTCTTTTCGTTTCTCTTGGTGAACTAATTCAACATTTACTTAAAATTTGAAGTAACTGAAATTTATATTAGCAAGTGACAAGCAATACTGTCAACCTGGGCTTGAGTGGAAGTTTGCTAGAGAGTGCATCATCCAGAACTTAAATGTCTCATTGTTAAAATAGTTGCATAATAACAGGTTATTATAATGTTAGAATAGTTGCATTTTAACTTGGTTTTTACGTAGTATTTTTTCAATTTTCTGCAATCATGAAAAAAATTATCGAGGAATGGTTTATCTGAAGATGTGGTAATGCCAAAACTGTTGCAGACAATCAAACTTCGCATTGTACAATTCATACTTTATTTTAGAAACATTAGGTGCTAGTATTAACCAAGCGTATATGAACTATGCTGAGAGAGGGAATTGTTAGTCTGAGCATCCGTAGCTGACTGGAAATACAGAATTTATGGCCAGCAAAAGGTTTCTGTTAGGCATAAAGAGTTGAATGGTTCATCACATATTCTCTGGGATGTGGATGTCTAAGGAGGTGCCAGCTTTATCCAATTTTTGAGCAGTTTGTAGACACAAGGGGTTTGTTACATAGTGCTGTTCACTTGCTGTGTTTATATGATATATTTGGATATTTCTGCTACCCTGCTTTGTGTCCATACTTCTAGTGGCCTGTTTCCATTCAGCTATAATTCAGATGTGTGCAGATCAACAGGTTTATCTTGCTAATAATTTCTCTGTTGTGTCTTTTTCTCCATAGTCTCATAGATTGTTTTTTGGTAGACTCTGCAGCTGTGAGCCTTACTATGTCGCCTACAGGAGATTTTCTGGCTTCAGCACACGTGGATGATCTTGGAATTTATTTGTGGTGAGTATGTAATCTGTTTCTACACAAAATTTAGAATGGGGCAGAGTTCTTTTAATAACCTTTATTGCAAATAGAGAACTGCCCTGTGAGTATAATCTCCAGTGTTTTGTGTTCTCTGGTTCTGATTAGGACAAGTGTTCTGTATTGCTCTGATTCGTAAGTTAGGAAATTTCCACAGCAATTACTTATTCAGAGAATTTAAACGATCTATTTTTTTGAAATGTTTCTTACTATTTAGAGTTCCTGTTATGCCACTTGTAGAGTTTTTCCTAGACTCTGTTTCCCCCATGGCTTTGAAATGTCTTTGTTCAAATAGTGCCTCTTTTTGAAGTGCTTTTCTTATCCTGTGGTACAGTGTTATCTGAGACTTCTGAGCAGTATATGGAAGCTGTGATTATTTCTCTTTATTAGTGGTAAATGGGCACAGAAGTAAAATGTGGTTCAGTTCAATTTCCTCTTGATACAGCTTTAAAGCAAATGACTGTTCAGGTCTAGTACTGAACTAACACACTGTTAAAATGGCTTGGGTCTTTTTCCCATTTAGGTGACAGATGATTTCAGGTTATATATGTTGGCTGTAGTTTTGCCTTATTGTTCAGTTGTTAGGCCTTACTGTGGTTAAGTAAAAGTGCTTCCTTGTGAATCACAACAGATGTTTTTACCTAGCCCTAGTTTATATTGACAAAAGAAGCAATTTGCCAGATTATTTGTGTTCATGTTTCAAACCTGAAGAAAATTTGCTAAGGGTATTATCCTAAAATTCTGTGAAAGCAGGTGAATCATTTATGTTTGCATAATGTGTTCAGCCTGCAGAAGGCTCTGGGGAGACCTTAGAGCCCCTTCCAGTGCCTAAAGGGGCTCCCAGGAGAGCTGGGGAGGGGCTTTCGACAAAGGCCTGGAGTGACAAGAAAAGGGGGAATGGTTTCAGACTAAAAAAGGTAAGTTTAGATTACACATTGGAAAGAAAATTGTGAGGGTGGTGGAACACTGGCACAGTGGGTTTTTTTGGCCACTGGGACCTGGGCAGTTATTGCCCCTGTCATGGGCCCTGATGAGGCCACACTTAAAATTCTGTGTTTAGTTCTGGCCCCCTCACTTCAAGAAGAACACTGAGGTCCTGCAGCCTCTTAATATGTTCTTGGCAATAATTCTTGAACATAACATTTATATTTTAGATGTTCAGGTGAGTCTATTGCCACACTTCATTTCCTGCTTACCTGGTAGATGAAGAGAGCTAATCGTGAATGGAGCCTGGTGAATTGCCATGCTGCAGCAGTATTAGACTGCAGTATAAATTATGTCTGAAGTACTTGTTCCCATTCATCTGGAGATGGCTTTTTAAATGCCTGTCTTATTTTTTCAGGTCAAACCGTTCTTTGTATTCACTTGTGTCATTACGGCCCCTTCCTGCAGACTATGAACCATCTTTGGTGACATTGCCGAACACCTGCCCTATGCAAGGTAATCCTCAGATGACAGTATTTTATTTTTCCCTTGCAGTTTGTTCCCCTGCTTGTATGCCATAGTTTCATTGCAATTGTCTTGTTGGCAAGAGAATTGGGTTCAGCTGACCTGGCATGTGCCTGTGCACAGTGAAAGAAAGGCCTAAGTGGAATTTTTTACTAAATTAATAGAAGTGATTGTGCTTCAGAAGTCCTCTAGATGGAAATCTTATCTGCCCAAGCTTGGAGTGCCTGCATTTGCATCTCTGTTTGGAGAAGCACACCTAGCTATTTATTGGCCACTAGAACGTCATGATGATGGTAGCTGCTTTAGCAAGCACATACTAGCTTTACATACTTAAATTAGGGAGGCTGGAATTCATCCCAGAACTTTTAATGTTTTTGTCCAGATTCTGGCTGAAATCTTTAATCTGCTCTGTGTCTGCAGCAAAGTAAAGTTTCTGTTTAGATGCTAAGGGCTCTTAATAGGTTATATTCCTTTGTTGTTTCAGGCTTGTCTATTAGATTCGTTGTTTTAGCCAAGTAATATTTTACAAAAAGGAAGGAAAGTAGACATGTTTGGTCAAGACCACACAGGAAATCAAGAGAAAATCGAGTGACTGACATTGTAACTTTTCCTGTGGGGTGTTGTGCTTTAATAAGGAGATTTTCTTCATTTTTATGTGCCAATTCAGTCATACCTGTGAAGAGGCTGTGATGAGGTAGTGAATATGATGCAAGGATTTAAATGCAAGCATTTCACAGCTTTATGACTTAGAACTAAAATTACTGTGTATATATTTATACAGTTAGAATAATGGATTACTGCCAAAATTTTGTTTTCTTTGATAACTCTGTAAACTGCTTTTACATAACTTCAGTCAAAGTAGAGAAATCTTACCAGTCTTTAAAATTGTGGTTATTAAATTCTGCATTTTAGCTATAATATTTTAAAATTATTTAATATTTCATAAGGCCAAAGAGATTGTTTCTGTAGCTTTTCAGCTCTATGTTATGTTAGCACCTATGTCTATAACTAATATGCATTTGTTATTAAAAAATTGCAAGATAAAAGTGTTGGGCTTGGATTTTTAAAAAATGAATCTGAAGCATGAATGTTCATAAATGATATCTGTTTCTGCAAGATGTGGATGTGTCAGGAGATGAAGAGCCATGTGATGAAATGATAGACTATGTCTCACCTGAGCAATTGGGAGAGCAGCTGGTGACCCTTTCCTTGTTACCAGAATCAAGGTGGAAAAATCTCATCAACCTTGATATTATCAAGGTACTGAAACCGTGCAGAAAATAGCATACATCCATATATTTGCCCTATTTCTCTGAAATACATTACCTATTCATGAAACTTGATCCTGCTTTTCAGGTATATTTCAAGATTCTGCTGTAGATGTCTGTGGGATTTTTCACAGTTCCTGGGATTTGGGAGAGGGGCTGTTTTTCTGCTGAATAGTAGCTTCGTAATTAGTGATAGAAGATTTTAACTGTATAATAATTTTCACTTAGTCTTTAGAGTTTTCATAGTATTTTAAAAATGACACTCTTAAGAAACAAAATATTCCCACATGCTCTTACTATGATGATAATGATTTTAATTCAAATATCTAATTAACAGAAAAAAAATAAACCAAGAGAGCCACCAAAAGTTCCAAAGTCAGCACCTTTCTTCATCCCAACACTTCCTGGTCTTATACCCCGATACATTCCACCAGAGGAGGAAAATGATAGACAGGTAAAAACAAGAATCAATGTAATTATGTTTACGTAGTGTATTTTAAAAAACCTCTCAAATACCTTTTACTGTTGGGTTAAATCACTAGACTTTAAAGTACCAGTTTTAACTCTCTACATTATTGCTTTATTTCTCAGTCTTATTCTCTCAGTAGAAAAATAATCTAATTGAGTTGTAAAGATGTGTTTGCGTATTCATGGACGCACTGCTATGCTTTTGTTGTCTAGTCAAAGGTGGTAAACCTTGGGGTACTGGTGCAGAAATCTGATTTCTGCGTTCATCTTGAAGAAGCCCTGAGCACCGACAAATGTAAGTTAACAAAATATTTCACTAAAAATATTGATGCTGCTTTCATTTTGATATATATGTGATTTCTAATGTCAGAATTGTAACAGATGTAAAAAGAAAATATGCATAGTACAGTATAAAAGGCAAAGAAATTTACTTAGTACACAGATAGCCAGACTATATCAAAGATCCATTGGTACTGAAGCTTGTCTGCAGCATGGAACCCAATTCTGTCTAAAACCTGTAGCAATGGAGAGCAAAGAGACGCAGACCCCCTTATGTATCCAAAGTACATGAGCATGGCAGCACCACAGTTCAGCCCTGCAAGCAGTAGCACCTTGGTGTTGTAGAGGGCTTGCTTGATTGGTTTTTCTGCCTGCGGCAGTGACATTCTTGCCACTCTGCCAACCCCATCACCACTGGCAGCCGGTGCTGTCTGCATGCTGGGCTAAGCAGGTACATGCTGCAGGATGCTGGTAAGAGCCAAACCCGGGCTGCCCAGCAGCAGGGTCGCACCCACACCAGGGGAGTTGCCTGCCTGCTGCTCCCGTGTCCGTGAACCCCAAGGGGCCATGGCAGGACCTGCTCCTGGCACTGTGGCTTTCATCTCCTCCTCAGGAGGTAGTGTGCCGCCCTGCATGGGTACAGGGGGCAGCGGGCAGTGCACACCAGCGGTGTTCAGCAGCAGCAAGGTGCACATGAAGTGGTTGCCTGATGGGCTGTCGTGCTCCCTGGCCAGCGACCTCCACCTGCCTGCAGCTCCAGCAAGCAGGAGCCAGGCAGCACAAGCAATATCCAGCTGGCAAGCAGAGCAGCAGCTCAGTGGGACAGCCGGGGTTGTCGTGCCCAAGGGCACATGGGGGCTCTGGGCTGTAATTATAGTATAGTTCTCTGTGTAAGCTGGACACTGGCCAGGTGCATCAACTGCCAGGTTGCCTTCCTTCATCACGACTTTCTTGCTTTTCTGCCAATGCTGGATTACAGTGCTGCCATTTTGGGCAAGAAGTGCATCCACCGCATGCTTGTGGTGTGGGAATTTTGCATCAAAGGGACCAACTGCAGAGGGATTTTCATCAGAGTAAGGCAATTCTGCAAAGCATGGGTTAATCTTGGGGTCAGATACAGGTTTTGATGGCACTGAGGGTTATGGGGAATTAGTTTCTGAAGCTGTAAAATGCCCAACTTTAATGCAGCTTTCTTTAATGGCCACCATTACTGTCCCCCTTATGTGGCAAGATACTTGCAAGCTTCAGCATTGCCATCGCTGGCGATATCAAAAAGTCTCTCCCCTACTGTTTTGCCAGGCTTCTACCTGAAGAGGGCCATTAAGGGGAAAATCTTTAAAATGATTAAACACCCAGTCCAGCAGAGTGCTCATCAGTTTCACATTAGCAATATTAATAGTCTGCTTATGTAGGAGCTGCCGTACTTGGTCCAAGCTCCTCCTTCGTTCCAGGGATACTTCACCTCCCGTATTGCTCCCACTGGTTTACCCACCTTCCAGATGGGTTGTGCACAATTGAATTCCTTGAGTTCTTTTCAAATTCTTCCAATCCTTTCCTGGATTCTTTTCTGATCTGATTCCTTGACTCAATGGAAGTTGCTACTGGAGTGGTGCAAACCCTGCACCACCTTTATAGGTCCTGATTCGGGCCAGCCATTTATAGCAATGGGGAACAAAGAGACATGGACCCCCTTATGCATCCAAAGGAGATCTCCTTATTTTATAAATCACCTCCCTTTTATACTTAGAGTTTCCACTGGACATAACCAGAACTTAACAGAAGAAGGGCATCCATTGCCTGCTCAGCTGCAGTACTGCTGTCCATGTGTCCTATCACCCAGTTAGCTTCCCATTCATGTGTTGTCCACATGTTTCTCCTAACTGCCTCTCACCCCGCAACTGGCTTCCAACCATCCAGAGCCTGCAGCTGTGCCTTTCCAACAGGGCCTTCTGGTGAATATAAGCCTTAACAACTTAACGAATATAACCTCATATCCCACAGAAACCCTTATGGAGAAAGAAGGTTGTGTTCCTAAAATCATTAAACTTTTTTGAAAACTGTGATGCTATCACCCAGAAAAGGTGCTATGTATTATTTCTAGGGAAAGGAAGGAAAGAAGGAAAGGATTGATTTGATAAGGAGTATTCTGGTGATTCACTGAAACATAAAAAGTATAATGTTCCTAGCAAGTTCTCCTTTCAGGGTCTACTTGACCAGACATTCAGTGAACTTACACTGTAAATTCATTGCCCTACAATTTAAAGCTTAAGAAGAAATAAATTATACAAAAATAATATTGCTCTGATTTTTCAGCCTTCTGTTTGTGTCTCCCTGTTCATAGTTCTTACGTTGTTTCTCATGCATGGGTGTTATAAATAGAAGCAATGTTTTCGTTAGTCAAGGTAGTTTACATTCTTTGCTGTAGAGATATGGACAGCTGATGGACAGTTGTCTTGACCAATGTGATGGGGAGCGGTGTCAACCTTCTCCCCCAGTCCCTGGCCTTTGTAGAAATACTATATAAAGTGCAGTCAGATCTTTTAATAAACAGTTCATCCCTTCTCACCAAAGTGAGAGTGTGTGTGTGTGTCTGTATGTTGAACGACGACAAAATAAGGTGTTGGATTTCTTTGAACATTCATTTTGTTTTGAAATTCAGTCACTTAAATGACCTATGCAATGTACGTACTGTTTTTCATGCTTATCTTGTGATGCTACAAAATAATTAAAACTCAGATTTTTTGAAATTATTGCTAATATAGGTGATTTGGAAATGGAAATGACAGTAGCTTGTCCACAAAGCAGTTCTGTTGGGATTTCTTCTGCTCAGATTTTCTTGAGATGACCAGCTTACTCAAATGCACTTAAAACATTTTGTGTGCAGAACTTTATTATCTGTCATAAACAGGTGTGTTCTTATGCCTTATTTTTAGTATTTTGATTGACAGGGTTCTATTAAAGTGCCTCAGAGCCACTCAGAAGAGGTGAATGTTTAAAAATCTTGTGGAGGCTGGCTGTACCAGTTGCAAGTATACTCTGATGCATTGTGGTAGTGGACAGGTGGAACCTGTCTCAGGCCACCTCTGCTGTAAGGCAGTTGTGCTCCAGGGTCTGTCCCACAACCACAATCCTGGGAGCCTAGTGATTCTGGCAGGGTAAGCTGCTGATGGGGAACATGGCTGTTTGCTTGCCAGCTTACAACCATTTCTTCTAAAAGTGACTGCACCATGCAAATTAAAAGAATCCTGCTGGAAACCGTCCTGGTTTACTGTTGGGATGGAAACAGGTTTTCACATCTCAGGTCAGGACTGTGGAACCTAGATTGAACTGCAGCCTTTTCCATGTTGTATGTGTATCAGCTTCACATGTTTCATGCTTCGTTTATTTAATATCATAAAAAAGATATTTAATGCATCTGTTTAGTACTGTTAAAATCAGTTATATTTAAAACTAACTAAAGATTTTTGTAAGAATCAAATACTGATTAATACCACCTGAGGAATATTTACCAATGCCTAATACCATTAGCTACCATGAAGTTTGTCTTATTAGCCAAAGAAATATTGAACAGATACATTTTAAAAATGTTATAACTATCAGTTGCATTTGCAGCCAAACATAATTTTGCTGCTTCATTTTTAAAGCAAATGGGTGGAATCTTCATAGGTCATCAGGTAGGATGGTAGAAATCCTGAGAAAGAGCAATTATGAAGAGGAAGAGAGTTTGTAAATTGCATGTATTTGTGCTGCAGCCTCCAGCATAATGCATTCACTTAACAAAAGTAATAATTTTGTTAGATGCACCAGAAGTTCTCTAGTTTTGCTTAATGTCAGCTAGAGTAAAGATGCCTTGTAAAAGTAGTGCTCTCTGTGTTTCAGAGTATATTCACAGTTAACAGTTCAAAATCTCAAGTGTGTACATTCTTTCTGCCAAGAGACGTGAAATGTCAATGTTATGTGGTTAATTAGAAATTTTGTTTAATTTAAGACAGAAGAGGGAAAAAAGTGAAACAAATACGAAGATGTTACTTGTATTTTTCCATTACAAGTAAGTGCATCTGTACATCTAGTATGTGGTGGGACAGTAAATTAAAGACAGAGAGATATTTTGTTGAAAACAAGAAAGTAAGGCAACAGTAAAAACTTGAAATTCATAGTCACTGCTTAAGAATTTTAGAATAAGCCTGTCTTATGAAGGATCTGTTAGATTCTATTTTGCAGATGTTACTGATAATGTGTCCCTTAATGTTCTAATGCAGATAAAGCTCCACTTGACTTACTGAAAAGTTTGGGGCCATCTAATATTGAGATAGAACTACGAGGTTTGGCCCCTGAAGGTGGTGGCTCAGTGGGGGTGATGCTGAGCTTTCTGAGAATGATTGGGGTGATGCTGAACAAGAAGTACGACTTTGAACTCACTCAGGCGTACCTGGCACTATTTTTAAAGGTAACAATTTTCTTACAAAATTTGTTAGTCCTATTTAAAATAATCATGCAGTAAAAAGGTATAAAGTGTCTGCATGAATTATCTGAAGGGATTTTGAGATGGTTTTAAAATGTCCAATTGCATGTATTGTATGATTTGGGTACTCATTTGGTGACAGTCGAGAAAAACTTGGAAAACAAAAGATGTTGTGAAGTGCCCCCCTGCCAGACAGGTTTTGTTCTGGTATTCCTTACTTAGAATTGGTTTTATTTTTTTGTAACATGCCTAACTTCTTAGTTGTTGTTAATTGTTAAACTAAGGTATGCTGTGTCTTAAATAAGCAAAGAATTTAATACACAATGGTTGGGAAGTAAAATTAGATATTTTGATGGATTTATCACTAGACACTGCAAACCTGACCTACTTTCCATGTCAGTGGGCTGCCTTCCTTGTGTTATCTCTTGCTTATCACTAAGCAATGAAATGATTCCAGGGTGTGTGTGAGTTAAAAAGTTACTCTACTGAGGCATGGTAACGGTTACTCTTAGAGACAAAGTGGTTCTGCAGAAGATTGAAACCCTTCTGATGGACAAGTGCTTAAGATATTCTGATTTATGAAATCATGTGAAAGCAATTAATAACAGTTTACTTGGAAAACATTTTTATAAACATTCAGACACATGTAATACCAGGGCATCCACAGCTTCTCTAGGTGACCTGTTCCAGTGCCTCACCACATTCACAGTAAGGAGTTTTGTCTAATATCCAGACTGAACCTACTATTTTTCAGGCTAAAACTCAATGTCAAGGCTCCTAGCTTTAAATTGTAGATTGGAAAATAAATATTCCATCCATTAAGTGGTAATAATTGCTGCAAGATCAGGTTTATCTTCCTTCTGCTTTAACAAGGTTGCCGTTTGTCGCATAACGAGACCTCATCCATCTCTATCACTATAGTGGCACCATTCTTCTTGATATGTGCAACATGGATAATTAAAATAATAATCCTGACTGACCTTTGCACATCTGTCTAGCCTTTCTAGCCTAAACAGGAATTTGTGATGCAGATCAGAACGTGAAGAAAGTTACCCTCTAGGGAAGTGTGTGATGAGAATAGATTCAGCAGCCTTGCCAGAAGATCTAGTAAAAATATAGCAGATTTAGGACATTTTGCTGCCTTACCTCATCTAGTACATGAAAAATGTTTGTAAAAACTACCAAAAGAAAGGCAGTATTAAATAGGAGAAATTAATTGAAGGAGAAAAGTCCTTTGCTTATTTGGGATATTTTCTGAAAGCAAAGTATTGGAATTGAATGGGGAAAACAGTCTTTTAGGTTTTTTATCTGTATTTGTTTCACTAACTGCTTGTTTTCATTTTCAGTTACATCTTAAGATTCTCTCATCGGAGCCAAAACTCTTGGAAGAATTATCCAAATTGTCAATGCAGCTTGAGGAAACTTGGATTAATTTGCAGGCTCTCTTCAATCAGAGTCTGTGTGTTTTAACATACATGAAAAGTGCTTTGCTGTAAAATACCTCAGCGTTTTGTCTGCAAAAGATTTCCCTCAGAGTAATACTACAATTTGTTGCCAAAAATACTGGATTCCAAAAATCATACTGGGTCTTGGAATCATAGAATCATTAAGGTTGGAAAAGACCTCCAAGACCATCAAGTCTAACCTTCTGCTGGATACCACTCTGTCCACTAAGCCCTATCACTAAGTGCCAGACTGTTCATTTTTTTTTAATAAAGTCCCTGATTTTCCAGGGATGGTGATTCCACCATCCTGTTCCAATTCTTCTTCTGGTGCTGTATTTTATACATCTACATACGGCAGAGTTTTTAGAACATGCATAACTGCCTATTGTTATTCACTTCAGTTGGAGAAAAAATTACTACACACAGCTAAAGTGTTTGTTGTGTTGGTCTGTGCAGTCAATGCATAGACATTTGGATTTAAGGCCCTGACCAACTTGGCCTTGTGGAAGGTGCCCCTGCCCATGGCAGGGGGTTGAAAGTAGATGATCTTTAAAGTTCCTTCTGGCCCAAGCCATTCAATGATTCTCTGATTCCATGGCTACATGAAATGTTGTTCACAATGAAGAAATTATATGTGAGAAAAAAAGAAGTGGGAATGTAACTTCCATGCAGGAGACCAAAACCTATATTTTTCTTAATAAAGCCATTGTTGATGCAAAAATAAAACAAAAAGTCTAAATTGTTGACACTATTAGCATTACTTAAAAGGAAATTAATCTAAAAATGGTGTTCTGTTGCAATTAGAGCACTTTTCTTATGATGTTTGTAAAAATCAGTTGTCTCCTCACTTTTGCAGACATCTGTTTCTGAACGCAGAGATTTCCAGCTGTACTAAAAATGATTGAATTCCAAAAAAAACCTAAAAACCCAACCACCGAACTAAACAAACAAAACCAGACTTTGGGAGGCCCAGTTTCATATAAAAATTGTTTCTTTTCTTAAGGAGGAAAGATTAAAACTTTGTTTTGAGGAGTTTTTAATTAAATCAGATGGGTTTTTTGCAATTTGATATTTAGTTTCAAACCATTTGGGCATTGTTTGTGACCTCATGAGTGAAATTATCATGAATTTTGCCGTTTGAGAGTACTTCCTCCTGCCAGAAGCCTGAACTAGGCCTTAGCTTTATTTCACATGCTATGTACACAAAACAGCAGAGTAACTAATACAAATACATGCAATTTCAATGAATAAACTTGGAAGGTGATTCTTTGCATTTGACAGAAGACTGAAGCAATAGTGTAGGTCAACTGTTTGGGGGTTTTTTATGCCATCACATTGTAAAACCCCTTTTAGTCATGTGTCTGGAACAAATTATCTGCAAACATAAAGTCACACAACAATAGAAGGGCTTGGGTTGAAAGGGACCTTCAAGATCATCCACTTCCAACCCCTGGCGAGGGGCAGGAACACCTTTCACTAGACCAGGTTGCTCAGGGCCCCTTCCAACCTGACTGGATGCTTCCAGGGCTGGGACATGGACAGCTTTTCTTGGTAACCAGTCATGGTTGTCTCACCATTGTCGCAGGAAAGAATTTCCTGTTAATATCCAATCTAAACCTACTGTCCTTGAGTCTAAAGCCAGTATGTACACATGGGGTTTCTTACTAAGTTTGCTACTGAGATTTAAGAAAATCTTTTGTACCACAGAATTTTTTGTTTCTGGTGATGTGATGTGATTCTTGACAACCCATTGCACCCAATTTATTGGATTGATCTGAAGTTGTCCAAAATCCCTTAAATGTCAGTCTAATGTATAAAAAACCTCTCAGCTTGCAGGCCTTACTGTAACTCCTTTAGAAGATCTTACAGAATAATTTTCGGAATAAAGACAGAAGTGTTCAGAAGTTAATAAGGCTGTATTTGCAGACCTGCCTCAGTGGAAGAAGGAAGAGTGGATAAAGAAATTTCATCTTGGATCAGAGGAGGGGTCTGTCAAGCCCACCCACTATTCTATCTCCAGCTGGAGGAAGGAAGAGATGTATAGCAGCCTGGTCATGTACAAAGTGATCCCTTCTCAAGCATTATCACAGCACCTTTCAGCAGACAGCAGTTAGACACTCTGTGACACAGCTGTAGCCTGACAGTTGTGTTTAATGTTCTGTGACAGACCTTTTGTTCTCTGTGAGCTCATCTAATTTCTTATAGAACCCATTTATCCTTCACAACATCCTGTAGTAATGGGGCCTACAATTTAATTAACAGGATTATGTATTCCTGTTTATATACTCCAGACCTGCTATCTTCTATTGTATGCCCCTCCTTGAACATGAGAAATATCAGTTGTGCTGTAGTCTTCATCCTTCACAGATTTTGCCTCAGAGCAATGGTGAAAGGACATACTAGTCATTTAGTAGTACTCTACTACTCATGAAGGACATACTTTATTTTGCTGAGTGCACCTGTCTGCTTTTTCACTTACATCCAATTACCCTTTCTGGGCACAGATGTTTAAATCTATATGTACAAGATGTGTCTACAAAACCTTTAAGGATTGTAGAGTAGGATTTTTTTTCCCCTTCTGTTTTCATGGTCTGCTTGATGTAACCATAAGAAAAAAAACTCTGCCAAGCAGGCTGTATTCTTAAAAAAGAAACATTGGGTTAATTTTTGTGAATAATGTATGTATGGCACAGTTGACATGATGTTTACAGTCTGTATGACCTCATTAAATGTGTTTAATATAGTTTCTTATATACATTTGTGTTTGAAGTCCACCTGGAGCACTTCAATAAATTCATTCAGAATATAGTATGTAGATGTGAGTTGTATCTCATCTTTATTCTTCTGTCTTTTTCTCAGTATTCCTACTCATCACTGCTCTTTCAGGGGCGTTTTACTATTATTAGAGCTGTAGAGTCTTCGACCAGTAGTTCTGATTGCTTCATGTTCTTATTCTTTTATTTGTCCTTTTTACCTCACATCAAAATGATTAACAACTTGCCATTAATAAAAAACTTCTTCAGAAATAAAAAATAATTTCCTGCTGCTAGTGCATGAAAGTAGAAATTTCACCTGCTATTTTCCGTATTAGTCCACCTGAGATGTCAGGAACAGTTTTTTGTGATATTAGTCAAAAAATGTTGGTTACAAGTGGTAACACGTATGAAAACTGGATTTGATAATTTGGGCTTTGTGTTGCCCATAAGAGCTCACTTTAGCATGGTGCTTTTGTAATGGCATATGCAATAGGATGTGGAGGAAATTCTAGATGTGTGAAGGGATATAGTTGTTAACTCTAGGTTTTCTTCCAAGCAAGGCAGCTCCTGGGGATTTTACCATTCCTATACAATGCCAAGCCCATCTTAAGCTAGCTGTGAGTAGCAGCTTGCTGTTAAAATTCTCCATGTTATCATGTGTCACAGCACTCCTTCCAGCTTCCTCTCAAGCCTGTGCCTGCCTCTGTTCCTACGCTTCCTTTTCACCATGATTTTCTCAGCTCTTTTGGTTTGTGAGTGCAGCTGCTGCACTTGGCAACTGATGCACATGGCAGTCCTGTCAAGTTAGGTCTCTGTACTTCCACTGTTTTCTTTTGACTGTGTTTTTTCCAAACAAATTTGGTACTCATGGTTGTTTTGACTCTAAGCCTGGTAGTTGGACCTTGCTACCTGAATTTGCTACTGAGTGGATTCAGACGCTGCACAGTGAGCTTTGCTCTTCTCTGAACCATTAAGAAGCATTCAATCTTGGTAGCCTTTCCTGTTTCATTCTAGTAAAAATAGAGATGTTATGAGAAGATTCATGCAAACACGAAGAGAGAGTAAATGGATACCAGTGTTTACATTGGCTACATTTTTCAGTAGCCAGTGTAGACCTCTGACTTGAAGCACTCCAACATTTTGTACATTTCAAATTTAACTCTTACTTCTTCAAGAGAAATGTTAGATCTCGTATCTGTGCAAGTTGTCATACTGCAAGTGTTGTAGTCCTAGAGTAAGGAAACTGGAAGATACTCATTTACATTCTGTGACTTAGAAAAGGCAGGGTATTGTTGGCATATTTGAACTCTGTTAATGGGCTGCATTGAAGGAATTTAGCATTGTTTCAGGATCACTGTTAAATAAATAGTTTCCCTGGTTGTCTCTTGGCATCAGGTGATGTTTCCTGATTATTGTGTGTTAATCTTCTCAGCACATCACCATTTGTATCTTAAGAACTATGTGTTTTGTGAAAAATGATCTTTTAATAAAAATAATTTGCCTTTTTAGAGATGAGGAATCCAATCAGTGTCTTATTTGATGCAAGTGCAAGGACTGACATCCTTTACTTTTTTATATGCAATATGTGTTAGAGGAGACCAAAATGCTGTCATTAAATGTCCTTAACCCCTGTGCTTTTCTTTTTGTGAAGCAGTGGTGAATTCAGGAAAGCAAAATTAAAGATAAAATAACTAAGATTTTCCTACCCTGGCTGTTATGTGTTCTACTCTATGATTATGTGCTCCCCAGAAGGATTAAATGAGCTCTCTGATGCTTGTTGCACATCACAGAACTTTGCTGTTAAGTAGCAGTCTCTGAAAAATGACTTGCTTCCACTGATGTATGCACTGCTGGTTTGTGAAACAGTTTATGTGGCTAAGTAGAACTACATATTACTTCCCTGACTATCCAGTGTGCTAAAAGATATGCTGGCTCTGTGACTGTTGGATTATGAATGTTTTAAGGATCCTCACCCTGAAGGATCAGACCACCTTGGTGTTCTGCAGTTACCTGAAATCACCCATAGAATGTCAGAATAAGGTAGAGTAAAATACCTGTAAAATCCTCACTCAATTGCTATTTTTGTAGAGACTATGGAAATAAAAAGAAACTCACCTACTTAACTTAAGTCTGGCAGATTCCATCACCCTTTTTTGTAGCCTCTAGCCAAGCTAATACTTGCCTTACAGCTACACAGTTGAAGATCTATCATTTACTGTCTCTCAAGTTGCCCAATGTTGGTCTCAGAATGAGACATGAACTTAGCAACTCATCTCATCCATAAGCACTCCAAACACTTTTTGAGGGTAGTTCAGATTCACATGCCTCAAAAGGATTTTGTAAGTATAGCTTACTGAAAAACATAGCTGTGGCATTCTTTTCTTACAACCAATGATGTTCCTGCTGCTCTGAAAATGTTCCATCTGTTTGGCTGGAACTGAAGTCACCAGCCTGCTGTAACACAACAATGTCCCTTCCTGTCCTGTGGAGCAAAGGTTAAAGCCCAGGTAAAGGTGTGTTCAGAGTGTGTCAGGTTACCTGTTTTGTTGAACATCAGGTTTGATCAGACAGGATTGTGTGATCAGCTGGTTGTTCTTCACATTTGTGATTAACCTTTGTGTTTGCCTGTTGCTTTGGGTTGATGAAAGGGTGAGGGATGACTGCCCAGTTCTCTTTGAAGAATTACATTTCAACAGAATCAAGATAAATATAAGCTATTTCAACAGTGCTTACATCAGTGCTTAATTGAGATGGTTTATTCATGGTGCTAGAGTAAACAGCACCATCCGTACAGAAATCCCTGCAGCTCCCTTTAAGTTTGTGGGTGAGGATGACAACCCACTTGTGCATATGGAAAGGGTAGAAATACTTGATACTTTTTTTTACTTCAGTCTTCACAGGCAAAGCCTGCTTCCATTTTCAGTGTGTACCAGCATCCTCCCTGAGAGAGTTGCCATCAATAGGGGAGAAATGGGTTCGAAACTTGAGAGTGTAGAACTCTGAAGTCACCTTACAACCATGGGGCTGCACAGGACTTATGCACATATGCTGTCCAATATGACAGTATTGCTTACCACTGCCTGTCACAGCATTGGCATCAAGGAGGTTCCTGACAATTGGGTTGAGGCTGTTGAGCCCATTTTTAACAGAGGTAGAGGATGTGGGTTCATCAAACTTCCCACATTCTCCAAAACAATCATGGAGCATGTGCTGCATGTGCTTTTGGAATCCATCTCTAGTGCACAAAGGGAGAGATTATGATGAACAACCAGCAGAGAGTCACAAAGGCAGTTCATGCTTGTCCGAGGCGTTTGCCTTCTAGGATGAAATGTCTGGTTGGGTACCCAAAGGAAGAGCCATGAATTTAAGTACAAAATTTAGTGCAATTACAGCAGTCTGTGATTACATTATCATAGTCTATTATGAAACACTCTAAATTGCTACTCTGAAAGTCAACAGGCATGCTTTCAGTTAATATTTTGCAAATTATGGTGCTTGTTCATGGCAGTCTATGTACCATGCACCTTTTATACTGTGAGCTGACTTAAGCATCAAATTGGTTTCTGCAGCACAGAGGTGTGAATTTCTTTTGCAGTTATCTGTTATAATCAACATTACAGAAATTAATTTAGTCACGTTCTAATTATGCCTAATGAATTATTATTTTGTTTAATATCCCATAGCAAAAAAGCTCAATAAATTAGATGCAGAATGTTGAATAATGCTAATGGCATTCAAGAGATTTGCATTGAGGCGTAGAAAGAATCAGACTGGCGAACAAGCTGAAAGTATTTCACATGAATGGCTAATTAAAAATTTCTAAAATTGGTGTGTGCCACAACACACTTGGTTGTTTTATAAGTTTTAGCCATGGAGGTTTCAGTGTTATGTATCACCACTGTATCATGTCTCCTGCTGCAGCTATAGCTCTTTCTTCTTTTCACAATAGCTTCTTCAGCCTGACTATTTCATAACCATTTGGTAACACAATTTCTGCTTGAGCAAAGGCTCTTCCTGGGGTACAAGGTGCTTACTCTGGGAATAGTGGGAGGTCCAAGAAAAACTATTAAAAGGGACTGCAAAACTACATAGCTAGCTGAGAAAGAGGTGCAAAGTGCAGTTTTCTTAGTGTGAAGGTGGTGCCTAGAAATGTATTTCCAGAACAAGACTCTGGGGCTTAGGCTTGGAGACAGCAGATTGTACAAGAAGCAGACTGTGATGTATCTTCAGGAGCTGGGTGCTTACTGCAATTAAATCTCATTTTTCAGCCAGGAAAAAGCATGAAATGATTTAAAGCATCTGTGCAATCAGAAGTAGGAAAGGTTGTCTGTCCTCAGGAAGAGAATGGGCCCCAGTACAGTGGTACTTGACCCAGGAGAGAAAGTCCTCTCTAAAGATGCTGTCCCCATTGCAGCCTGTCTCAATAGTTAATGAAAAATTGCCTGAATATCACAGGAGCTACAACAACAACAATAAAAAAACTGCTTGGAGGAGAAAAACACAGAGCATCATTTTACACAAGAGGACTTGTAGATAATGAAGTAATACCAGTGTTCCTGCAGGGAAGCAAAGTTCTGATTGCTGAAAACCTGTAATGAGTAAAGACAAATATTCACATATCTCCTCTTCACTGCTTAGCTGTGAGAGCATTATGGCTGTACTGTAGGAATACTCTTTGCCCTTACAGTGAATTGACTGCAAGACCTTTATGCTTTAGATTATTCCTAAGGTCCTTCCACCTGGACAAGAGTCACAGAGTCCAAAAGTGGCCCCAACTGGTTAAATATTTAGGCTATCACATGCAAGTTGCAATCCTGGCCTTCTCTGCAGGACCAAACAGAATGATTTGTTCATAAACAGGAGGCCCAAATCTGGAATTCTGCCCTTCTGAGAACTGACTTGGTTTTCTATATTAATTGGGATTCAAGTCTGTCTATTGTGATTGCCAGTGTTGACATCTTAAAGGGCAACAGAAAGAACTTATGTAGTGGAAAAATAAGAAGCTATTGGCAAAGTACTAACTTGATAAAACTATGTGAAAAGTGTACTGATTTTTTCTTGACAGAATCCAATTTGTGAGATATGCTGAATGTTTTTAGGAGTTGTCAAGACCTGAACAGATTTGTCTTTCTAAACAGAAGGTTAAGGTATAAATTATTTTTTCATTAAAATATCTGTTTCTGTGAGCTTGGGCAATTTTTAAACCTTATTTATAACTATTTAATAGTCTATTTTGTAAAGAAAGAAAGTACTGAAATTGTCAAAATGAAAGGAAACAGATCAGTGAAATATTAGGAGTGAAATAGTAATGTAAATTTTAATCCTAAGGGATAATGATACTGAAAACATTATGTGCTAATGAAGGCGTACCATATTAGATTCTTTCCTCATGCATATGAGAACATTTTTTAACTGAGCCCAGTACCTGGTATTTAAAGAATAACTCTTGATTATACCATACATATGTAAGTAGACTATTTTGACATAGCTGAAGAGGTGCTGTTCTTCATTGAATGCTTTTTTCTTTCTTGCTCTAAGGAAAGGCTTTGAAAATACGGTAAATTTCTTTCAAGCAGAACCATAGCACAGCCTAGATACTAATTCCTCAGCTTATTTATTGTCGCGGTGCCTTCAGAGAGTGTCTCTCCCCTTGCCCGGGCTAGCCCTGGCACCAGTGCAGCGAGTCAGGCATGGCTCCGGCTACAGATAACTAGAGCCAATCCTGTGGGTTCTGCGAACCGTCAACCCACTCTTCCTCGTGGCACAGTGTGTGTGCGACGCTGGCAAGGAGGAAAGGAGACTCTAGCTGGGGCAGCAAACAAGTTTATTGGAAGGCCCGTACATGGGACCTCCTTACCTTGAAGCCCAAGCCCAGAACTCAGCCTAACACTGACTTTTGAACTGGGGAGGGGAAAGGGGAGTGAACGAGGGAAAATCCAATAGGGACACACCAGGGAGTGGCTCAGGGCATGAAGGACACCCTCGGGAGCCAACTCCTTTGGGGAGGAGGGGAATTCCTCCAGCTGCAGCCTATCACTCCATGCCCTTCCCAGAGCTTTCCAGAAGCTGGGTCGGGTTCCTGAGTGACAGGCAGCTCACCAGAGGGGGGAGCAGTGAAGGGGGTACATTGGATTTTCAGGGAGATGGGTTAAAGATACATTGTGTTGCTGGGGCGGAACAGGGAGCAACCGAGTACACAGAAACCAAAAGGGTGAACAGAACAAACCACTTTAACATATAAAATAAACATTAAAAATCCACACCGCTACAATTTATCATCTTATTTATCATCCTGGAGCCAAGATCATTACAGATGTTACCATTAATCTTGACATAACCTGCCCTTATGACCCCAACTCCACTTAATTCTCTGGATGAAGAAAGATGGAGCTCTGGGCTTAGCAGGAGTTGGCCCTGTGGGTTGCTCAACTTCAACACGGACCATGAGCTCCTTGATAGGCCTGGACAGCCTAAACTAAGACATAATGTACTGACTGAGGCATCAGATGAAGATTTTCCAATAATAAGATGAATCTAAATCTATTGTATTTGATCTATCAAGAGCTGTGGGCTCATGCCCAGGAGTGGAGTGTCAGTGTTAAGCTGAAAGCTGATACTGGAGAAGAAATCAAACCCAAACCACAATGGTAGAATACTCTTGTCATCTCAGTGTGTTCCATCAGTAAAAGAATGGTTACAGCAGCCTCTCTGAAGTTCACTTAATACTCCAGATTTGTTTGTTATTCTGATTTAAATACTTTTTTAAAATACTGGTTACAGTTCTAAAAGAGATGCTGTGGTCTAGGTAACCATTAAGCTGTTTTAGCGGTCTGCTTTTAATAACTGTTGGTCCTAAGTGAACTGTCAGATTCCTGTTGATTAGAGATATCTACAGTGAATCTCTAGTCAGTGACAAGAAACAGGCTTCTATGCTACAAGACAGCCTGCTGTAATAACAGGAAAAATATTTTTTATAATAGACCATAAATTAATTTTCTACTGTCTTTCCACAATAAAATAGTATGCTGTTTTGAAAAGAGATTGAGGTAAAAGCTTTAAATGAGACTTTTGTAAAACCTACAAAGGCAAGATTGCTAAATGACTTCTTGAAGTTTACTTAAATGTGATCAAGAATTACATTCAGAAGAGCTAAGTAACTGTTTTTATGTGCATTGGAGAACATTAAACACAATAATTCACTGTCTTTAAACAGAAAAGGACAACTGGCAGTTTCAAATTATGTTCTAACCTCTGTTGTTCTATTGTAATTAGTCTACATTGGCACAGACTTCATCTCCCACCAATGCTAACCTCACTAGATATTAGAAACACGTATTTGGAAAAGCAATGGACAAATGAAAACGATTTTAAAATACTTGAAATCCAATAAAATAAACAGTATCATGATTGAAGAGAATTATGTCATTTTCCTCCTTTTCCAATCAAAGACATTCAGATTTCCTCTTAACTATGACTATTATCCTCCCAAAACCAGAAAAGCAGTTCATTAGCATTAATTGATTAAGTTTCTAACTATGTTTGTCAATCTTCTGTCAGTTTACATGCAACTGTTCTTGCAGTATTCACCCCACTGCTTCTGTATATCATCTACAGAAATTTTAAGAGCTGAATCAAATACTGTGCAGGCATCTGGTCAATTCAGCATTTAATTGTCTGTGTTCCTTAGTTCTTAGCAAGATTCTTTCTTTGCGTTGTTTAGTTATGCTTTTCTCCTTTGACTAAAAGGGAGAGTGTCTTACTAAAATGACAGGATTGTTACTCAGATTGTAGTAAGATACAGGAAAAATCTTACTTGTTTTATCTTTTTAATTTCCACTCTAGGATTCAAACTGTATCAATTATCCTTTGTTACAGACTGTTTCTATTCCTATTAGAGACTGACTTGAAAGGCAGGTGCTTCTTTTTCCATTGTTGTTTTATTAGCAACCACTTTCTGAGGAGCTAATTCTCAGTCTGAGCACCACCTACTCATTTTATGACATTGGTAATAATTTCCACTTTCTCGGTGGGAGATTCAAAGACTAAAAGTGCTTGACTTGGATAAATTTAAGTTGACAGCCATAAATAGGTAAATGTTCCCAGAACTGTGTGACTTGTAGGAAAATAGACCATCTAGCATAGTGCCATGTAGAAATATCTCTATATTGTCATTTGGGAATGTTACCCAGAGATTCAATTCCCACCTGTGATTTCCAGGTCTAAAACGCTTGGTGCTAGCTCGCTATCTCTTGCTTTTCTCATCACGCAGTCTTGACACACCTGTTGTTGCTGAATGTCCTCTAACAAGTCAGTAGAATGACCAGAAATCGTACAGAGGAATTCCAGTTCTTAACTCCAGTTCATCCCACCACTCAGAATTAGTCCTGTCTTGGGAAAACTGGGACTGTAAGAAGAAGAGTAATGAAAGTCATCATTTCTGCACTCATTGTAAGCTGGACTAGAGATAAAACTATCTTTTAATTTCTGTGTGTGTTGAACTGTATTTTTTGTGAAGATTGCTGCTCAAGCATTTTACCCCAGGAATTACTAATGACTCAATCTATCTTCTCCATCTCCTCACAATTAGTCCTTATTCAACAGGGTTCCCTCCTCCCTCACCCCTCCTTTTGATTTTCTAGTTCTTCGGTATGAGTAAAATTAAAACAGAAGCAGTTGAAAAGATGACCTCATATAGGGGAGGAAAAATTTCTACCTATTCGAAGTAGATATGCATATGTATAAACATTGAACAGTGTAGGTACTCTTTTTCTTGAAATTAAAAATATTTACCATTACTTTATGTTTTGAATGCTTTTATGAAGAACCATGAAGGCTGATTATTTCTTGAGTTGTGGCCAGCTTGGGATAACTGCAAACATCAGAGAGTAAGTTGGTGGCTGCATCATCCTCTTAGTTTGCAAGCTAACTATTAATCTGGGAAGAAAACACAGGCAAACCTCCTGGAATCCTATCCTAGTTTTTAAGAATATTTTCAAAAAACTGAGGAAAACAAAACAAAACCAACCAACAAACAAACAAACATAAAAATGCACAAAATAACAAAGCTAAGGTAACTAACCTAAATTGTTGTTTTCAGGTACTTCATGAGCTAACAATTCCCACTTCTGGATTAAAAATCAAAAACTTATTCAGAGTGTATCAGCCTCTTGTCGAATAATATGCCCTTTCTTGTCAAACTCCAAAATCTCAATTCCTTTTCATAGCAGGGAAACCGTTTCAAAATAACATTGTTTTCCTTTGGAAATTTCATGTTAAACAGAGATCTTTGTATGAGATCTGGGCACAGGAGGACAGGTCTTCAAGTTGTGCTGACCCTCTGATATACAGACTGTGCTTTTGCAGGTTCTTTGCAATATATGGAGCCATTTGCATTAAATGAGCAGCCTCGTTTATGATGTCATGATCAAAGCACTCTTTCTTAAGTGTGCTTAATATTTCTTTTCTTAAATAAACCTCCTTGTATAGGGTAAGCTGGCAACTAGTGAGGTGTGTTTGGCCTTGGATTGTCATTGTGGATCATCTCTGTTGCAAAAGCATGATCTAGTGTTTAACACTTAAAGAGGCAGAAAAATTACTGAGAATATGAGTAGTTTATTGTGTTCTCTGTTTTGCACACACATTTAAATGTTTATATAATTTAATAGGACCTCTTACATTGTTTGCGGACTCGGTAACTTCTCTGAGGCTCTGCAGAAACTTTAAAGAGTACATTCCATGTTAATGTTCAAGTACTGTAAAGCGAATGCAGGGCACTGATAAATTATATGTGACATTTATTATGCTACATTCTTTGCTGACCCAAAGCTAATGGAAATTACAGAGTATTGTTTGCCTGTATTTGTTCCCATTAAGAGTACTTGTTCTCAGTGGCTTTTTGGGCTGCTTATCTTGTCTATTTATCTGTTTAGTGGCTTGAGCTGCCTGAAGTCTTTCTAATTCCCATGATCAGTTCCACTTCTGTAAGGACAAATGCAGGAGGAAGATCACAATGAGAGGAAAGATGTGTGCTAATGTCTTTATAAATAACTGGATGGGTGAAAGTATGGGTGTTAAAGACTTGCAAATGGGTTTTAATGTCTGTACTAACTCTGGATGGCAGGTTTGTTATGGGGCCCAGACAGCTTGGCTCCTGAGAGATTTAAAGGTCTGCACAAGTCTGAACTTCGGAACTTTAGGGTAAAACAGGAGGTTCAAGGAGGGATATGGGGTAGGCAGTTCGGGAAGACTGTACCTTCCTACTGCCTCAGCTAGTGAGGAAAGGAAGAGGGCAACATGCGGCTGGAGTTTAGGATATAAACAGGCTGCACCCTCCAAAATCCTGAGAGAGAAAACCCCATGGGCGTGTCCCCCAGTGGACTCTCCCATTTTATTCGAATCAAGTTGAAGGACTCCTCTTTCTCCGTTTTGGACATAAATCTCTGGCGTTTGTGGATTTTCCTGACAACAAGAAGGAACAAAGTTGAAAAACGGTAAAAGCCTGCAGTATCATACCGGGGGTGCGGAAAAGCAGAGTTTTCTTGTGTTCCATGCAAAACTAGTGAATTAATAAAATAT
>WBMY01000518.1:0-27832 GCA_013397315.1 Donacobius atricapilla
CCCCGGCCCCGGCGCCGCCCCGGCCCCGCTGCCGCGGGTAGCCTGCGGGGCAGCCCGCTGCTCACACAACCGTCCCCTCTACAGTCGCCTTCCCAAGCGCTCCTCGCAATCGCTTTCTGCCGCTGCCAGTAACACCCGCGTCAGGCCTGCACAGCCCAGCCGGTCCGTGCACCTCCCGACACGCAGGCTCTGTAGACCGTTCTGGACGGGCTGGATCCATGGGCGCTAGTTGTATGAGGTTCAACAAGACCAAATGCCAAAGGCCCTTGGGTCACAACAACCCTATGCAGCGCTACAGGCTGGGGGCAGACTGTCTGGAGAACTGCTCCGCGTANGTAAAAGGGACAGGGGTGTCTGGTGACGGCACGGGGAAATGCGCCAGCGTGTGCCCAGGTGGACAGGAAAGTCAATGGCATCCTGGCTAAGATGACCAGGGCAGTAATCCTGCCCCTGCAGCCGGCACTGGTGAGGCCACTTCTCGAGTTCTAGGCCCTTTAATCCAGGAGGGACATTGAGGTGTTGGGAGTGGATCCAGATAAGGGCAATGGGGCTGGTGAAGGGTCTGAAGCACAGTCCTGTGAAAAGTGGCTCAGGGAGCTGGGGTTGTTTAGCCTGGAGAAAATGAGGCTCGGGGATGACCATATCACTCTCCATAAGCACCTGAAAGGTGGCTGTAGCCAGGTGAGGCCTGGCGCCTTCTCCCAGGCAACCAGCAACAAGACAGGAGGACACAGTTTTCTAAGCTGTGCCGAGGAGGATTAGGTTGAACATTAGGAAGAATTTTTTCACAGAAGGGGTGGTGAGACATTGGAATGGACTGTCCAGGGAAGTGGTGGAGTCAACATCACTTGGTGTGTCTAAGGAAAGAGTGGATATGGCACTTGGTGCCATGATCTGCTGATGTGGTTTTGGGTCAGAGGTTGTACTTGATGGTCTGAGATTTCTTTTCCTATGTAACTGATTCTGTGATTCTGATTCTGTGAAGTTGAGTGTGAGCTGGTGGAGCACTGGCTTTGTGGAGTGTGGGTATGTGCGCCCAGGCAGTAGTCAGTGCGCAGCAAAAGCAAGTGAACTGGGAGGCTCCTTCTGTGGCAACTGATGGAAGCCAGTCTAGGAGGGAGACACAGCTTTCTGCATGGGGTCCCCACGGGGCAGCAGCAGCTGTCAAGTGGAGGGGAGCAGATTTCAGGCACTGTCCTGGCACCAGTCGGTTTTGCTGCATGCTCACCACTCTCTGGGTAATGCTGATCCATGGCATATCCTTGTTCCCAAGTTCTGTTCCCACCTCCTCCTTAGCATTGTCAGTGCCAAGGATCATATCAGGAAAGGACATAAAGGGCTTTTCTGTATGTCACTGAACTGATGCAAGACAATGGAATACCAAAGGACTTAGCTGCAGTTTCCTGTGGGACAATAGAGGGACAATAGGACAGGGTGGTTCCTGCTCCTTGTATGGGCACTCGAAATTAGAGCTGTGAAAACCTCCTCTGCAGGCTGTCAGAGCAAGCGCTCATGGCAGGGACTCAGGCCCTACCAAGACAGGCCTGGTTTCTATGTGCTAATTTTACTGTATGCTGAAATTGATATTTTGAACCTGTCAAGCTTCTGAAATTATACCTATTCTTTCTAAAAGTATTTTTTTCTAGCTGGAGGGCATTAATTCACATCACCTGCTTTCACTTTTAGTGGATGTTTCCAACCAAAGTAAATAAGGCCAAACCTTTTTTTTTTAAACAGATGACTGGTGAGCCACAAAGTTGCAGTAACTGAGGCGCCAGAAACCACTGCTTACACATGTCTGTACTTTGTAGGATTTCAAAATGAGAGCATGTCCCTCAAGAGGGCATGTTGTGAGAAGAAAATGTGCCAGGAATAGCCTTTGTCTCTGCTCTAGTACAAGATATGTCCCTATAATTTTCTTTTGCACACTAAAAGATCTAAAGCAAACTGTGTGCTCTTCTAAATAATACAGACAGACTGAAGTGACTCCTGTGCTCACAGAGGGTTAGGCACATAGGGTGTTAGAAGACCATATTTTGAACATCACGTGTGAAATGCTATGGTACAGTCATTCAGGGAGGCACACAGTGTGGTATTTTTTCCTTTTAAAAAAGCTCATAACTGAATGTTAATACTCTCTTAGCACAATACCTTGTCTGCAAAACTGATATTTTTTTCACTATAAAATTTTCTATTGAGTCTAAAACTCTCGGGTATTGTTAGTGTGAAAAATGAAGGTAAAAGGCACGTAAGTTGTAATGGAAACTGTTCGGTCTGCAGTTGTCATGTTCTGTTCACCCTGGGAGCTCACCTACATATGACTGAGGGAGATCTTTTTCTCTCTATCACCATGCTTTTCCTTCTGTTTCTGCACCTTTTTTTTTCTCATCTCATATTCTGCCATCCACTTTTATAAGAGCTCACGAATTATGTAGGGCTAAAAAGGTGTAGGATGATGTTCTTGAAACAAACTTGGTGCTCTCATATTTAATCTCAAATTACAATCACAGAGGAGACTTGTGCTTTTGTAGACCTGCCATTTTTTGGAAGCCTCTCAAAGCAGAGCATTCTGTCTTGACTCTCTCAGGAAGCTGCTGCTCCAGATCTTGTTTCCAATCTTACACCACTGCAGTACCAGTTTCCAGACTTGATTAGAGGGTGTTTACTTACAAAACAGAATGTAACATAAAATTATTTTAAAATGGATGATGATGAACCATTAAAATTATGCCAACATTAACTTCCTGGAACAGGGGCAAAGCAATGCGTGCTGGTCTAAAAACTCTGCTATTCTAATCATACCAAGTATGAAGAAACAGTAATATCTCAGCAGTGTGAATACTGCCATTGGGCTGATGACACCATTTGTGTCCTACACATGTTGTGCAGCCATAGAATCTCCTGGCATCCTTCTACTGAAGTCTAAAATAAACATAATCAATCTTTCCCCCCTTTTAAAAGTAACACCACAAAGCTGACATTTCTTGTTTATGGTATTGATGAGAAGTTGAGAATGTATTTGGATAATTACAAAACATCAAACACAAGTATAGGACATTCAGACTACTACTTGATACATTTTTTTCTAGGTCTTAACACAGAGAATGACATCTAACAAATTTCCTGTTATTCTGATTTTGACATTTCTGAATCCATGTTTTTCCAGCAAGGCTTGATATTCAGAGCCACTTCTCTCCTTTCCCTCTGTCTGCACAAGCATGTTCAAAGACTGCAGCAGAGCTGTGCTCCTGTTCTTCTTTTCATCATCCAACACCATTTCAGTCAGCAAAATTGCACAGCCTAATTCACAAACACATGCAACAGTTCTAATCCATTATCAGGCAAGAAAATTTCTGCTACCATATAGAGGGGTACAAACTACAAGATCTGGGCGATTATCATTTATGAACTTGTTCTTCTATCAAATGACTAATCCACTATTAAACGAATAATCCACTCCTCTCACAAACCCCAGGAAATTCCCTTTCACGGTATGGAGTGATCAAACACTCACAAGTCAAGTCACATCTCTCTTTTCAAGGGAAAAGGGGATGAATTCTGTAGACTTGGCATGAGGACTATAGGAAACAGTAAGACGGGAATAGAGTTCCATCTCTGGGATATACTGGTGCTTCACATTCATATTGAAGTGATGCCAAGCAGAGAGAAGAGTGGATGGTAAGCATTACAGAAGCAGAGGAGAAGTCAATGTTTATGTTAAATACATCCTGTACGTTACTTGTGTAGGAATCGAATTATTTGTGGTGGGACTGATCTAAGGATGAAAGCAGAACTTAATTGATCTGATTTACAGAGTCTTCTCCATATTCGGACCTGAGAGGGGAAAGGGAAGCCAAGAGAGGGCTACTAACAAAAGCACTGCTATACATACTTGCCTTTTGGCCTTACACCAACTCCGATCAAAATAGCAGCAGTTCATAGTGATTTTATTATTAAGTGCAGCATAACATTCATACCTTTCTCATCTTTAAGACAATCTCATCAGAGCCATTCCAGCTTGTGCAGCTCAGTCATTCAATAATCATCAAAACGTTTTAAAACTTAACCCCTCTCATTCTTTATGTCAGGAAAATTTTCCTCGGTTATGCATATTGCTTAGAAAATCTTTTCAGCGTTTGACTAATAAATCCACTCCTTCTACCAGTCAGCAGAAAATATTCAGAGCAGCCAAAAAATGCATTTTGTATTTTAGTAAGATGAGCTTATAATTCCTCAGGTGACCAGGCTGCATCAAATGATTGTAGAACAGCTGAGCCTGAAACAGACCACAGATCTCTAGGCCAGCCTCCCAGTCAGAGCAGGGCAGCTCTGCAATCAGCTCAGCTTCTTCAGGGCTGGCTTCACACATGGAAGCCTCCAAGGACAGAGATCCCACAACCTCCGTGGACCACCTGCTCCAACACTTAATTATCCTTAGAGTGCAAAGTTGCGGTGCATGACCATGCCCAAGGGACTAATGCTTAGTGTTGTGCTTTAATCAGAGAGTAGATGAAGGCTGGGTGGTAGCCAAACACATTCTATTCAAATTTTACAGTCAGAGACATCGTACGTAGGGGCACAGTTTTAAAGTCTGTGACAGTTACAGGTATGCCAGCTTTAGGATTTGATTGTTTCTGACTCAAACAGCTTAGAGCAGCTGAAGGAAGAGCATTTTGAACTGCATGACCAACTATGAGATGAGACATATCTGAGTGCCAGAACAAGTCTCTCTCAACATACAAACCTGTTAAGCTAAGAGCAAGCTTCATGTCAATGTGAAAAAGAAACATTTTAAATTTATTCATTTGTTGAATATTTGGCCTTACCTATTTTAAAAGTCTGTACAGATGAGATCAGTCAAAATTTCATTCATAGATACCTTCTGAAGAATTAAAAACCCCAATGTGGTGAAGTCTGATATTTCCCTGATTTTGTGCACCTGAAATGCTCTGTAGGAAGCCTCTTGATGAATTGAGCCACTGTGGCACTTTTCTTGGCCCATTGGTCAAGGAGCAAAGTAACTCCTGATTAAGTAACATCCAGGAAAATGCAACTCTTAACCTTCCTCAATAACCCTCTCTAATTTGCTGAGGTCGGTGATTCAGTATTGGCACGGCCTCCTGCACACTGGTTTATTGGGATTATTGCTGTACAGGTGACAGGCAAGCAGCTCACAACTGACAGAGAAGAAAGCTAGTTTGAAAGTGTAATGTTAGTCTTCAGAGAGGTTTCCACTACACTTTAAAAAGAGAAAGTAAATATCAATAAAGTATCAGGAAAGAAATAAACATTAGGAAAGGTGACATTAGTGACAAGGTACTTGAAGAGATTGGATACAGTATGCACTTCTCCACCTGAAGACCAAAGCATGAAGAAACTTTAATTTTTAAATTTTCATACAAGGCTTTATACATAAATCCTAAAACTCATCTCAATTGATGAGACAGAAAGCATATATGGCCATTCAACCATATTCAGAAAACCCCTGAAGTGACAGTAAGCAATATGAACAGCTCTCAGCTGCCACCTGTGCAGTACATGCTGTGGCTGGAGGCCAGAGGCTGCTGAAGTTCCTCTGTGACGTTACAGCTGTTGTAGGAACATGGGAACATGTTTGAGGTTTGTTCTGTTTTCACTTTTGTTTGTAGAAAAAGTGCTTAAAAAGACTATACATGAGATGTTTTTGAGTAAAGTCCCACACAGCAGTGAAAAAGAGGACTAATGTCCCCAAATTCAGGCAGACGGTACAATATTAATTTTTAATTTCTGATAAAAATTAGTAGTAACTACTGAATACACTGCAGATGGAGAATTCTCTTTAATTTTAAGGTCCAAGAAAACTAAGCCATTAATGTAGCTAAGTACAAGCTTGCAGTTTTAACTTGACATGCTATAAACAGCTATGCCAAGTCTAAGCTTAACAGTCTGCAGAAGAACCGGACATTAAGGTATTTCACATGCAGGAGTTTTGGCCTGCCCCAGATGCTTTTTAAAATGCACAGAATTCACTCTGGCAGAAGCTGCCCTCTAGCTTGTATCCAAGGCCCATAACAACTACACTTCAGATAAAGGGTCCTAATGATCCTCAACTGCCAATACGAGCTGGTTGATGATGGGTATATTGCACAAGGGGATGAAAATTCAGCATCCCAGATTGGTTCTGGGCACACTACAGTGACAGACTCTTCTTGATGCACAGAACAGCATCTAGTAAGTTCCCTGTGATCTTAATTTGTACATCTGTGAATCCATATTTCTCCAGTAGCTGTTTATATTCTGAGCCGCTTCTCTGCTTGCCTTCAGTCATACTGAGGGACTGTAGCACAGCTATAGAAGGGTGCGTCTTCTGTTCATCAAGCACAGTTTCTGCCACTAGCAAGGCACTTCCTGCATTTCCAAAACAACCAAAAGTGGTTCTGTGTCAGTATTTTTAGCTTCAACTTAGAAGTGTTTTTTCAGACACCATTACAGAGGTCCCCTCAGACTGTTTTTTTTTTAATGGTCTTCAGTGGAAATCGGTGAAAGACATTTACTTTCAGTGATCTCTTCCTGAAAGCAACCATTTAATTGTTAAAAAGAAGTGAGAGTTTAGAGCACTGTCTCCAGAAGTTCAGATCACTTCCTGCCTATGCTTTTAAACTCAGCCTTGCTTTCATTTGAACCAAACAATTCCTGTAAGCATCTGTCATAACCCAAACTTTGCATAAGATTAGCACAGTCACCCAAAATTTTCTTTCATAATTTATAATCAGGGTTATAGTTTATGGGCTAGGTCTTATTTTGCATACTCTCCTCTGAAACAAACTTCAGACCTAGAGTTGCATTAAGGAATCAGACGATCTTAGGGGTCAGGCTTTTCAACTTTTTTCTTCTTTCATCTTTAATACTGCCTGAATATGAGTCAGCAGTGTGCCCTGGCAGTCCAAAGGGATGACAATGTTCTGGGGTGCATCAAGCACAGGATAGTAAATCACTACACAGGTGATTGTCTCACGCTACTCTGTGCTGGTACAGCCTTGCCTTGAGTACTGTGTGCAGTTTCAGGCACTACAGTATTATTATATATACATATTAGGCTATTAGAGACCATCCAAAGGAGGCCACAAAGAAGGTGAAGGGTCTCAAGGGGAAGCCTTATAAGGAACAGAGCTGAGGTCACTTGGTTTGTTCAGCCTGGAGGAGACTGAGGGAAGACCTCATTGTGGTCTTCAACATCCCCAGGAGGGGTAATAGAAGTGCAAGTACTGATCTCTTTCTTCACTCTTGTGACCAGTGACAGGACTCCAGGAAACAGCATGACCCACCCTGGGACAGGGGAGGTTTAGTTTGGGTATCAGGTACTTGGCTGGGCACTGGAACAGGCTCCCCAGGGAAGTGATCACAGCACCAAGACTGTCTGATTTCAAGGGGTGTTTGGAAAATGTTCTCAAGCACATGGTGTGACCCTTGGGGCGTCCTGCATAGGCCTAGAGGTTGGACTTGTGGATGCTCCTGATGGGTCCCTTTCAACCAGCATATTCCTTGA
Source organism: Donacobius atricapilla (assembly GCA_013397315.1). Taxonomy (NCBI): domain Eukaryota; kingdom Metazoa; phylum Chordata; class Aves; order Passeriformes; family Mimidae; genus Donacobius; species Donacobius atricapilla. The sequence continues at coordinate 7,526 of WBMY01000518.1, forward strand.
TTCTGTGTGCAGTTTTGGGTTCCTCAGTGTATGTGACCAAGACAGTGAAGGGCCATGAGGGCAAGATTCATGAGGTCCTCTGATCTGTTCAGACTGGAGAACAGAAAGCTGAGGTGTGATTTCATCACCATGTACGACTTCCTCAAAGGGAGCACTAGAGGGGAAGGTGCTGATCTCCACTCTCTGGTGAGCCAGTGACAGGACACAGGGAAATAGAATGAAGCATCAGGGAAAGTTCAGACTGGACATTTGGAAAAGGTTCTTCACCCAGAGGGTGGTAGGCACTGGAACAGGCTCCCCAGAGAAGTGGTCACAGCACCAGACCTGCTAGAGTTCAAGGACCATCTGGAACACGTTCTTAGTCATATGAACTAGTTTTGGTTAGTCCTTCAAGAAGCAAAGAGTTCAAATTGATGATCCCTATGGGTCACTTCCAACTTGAGATATTCTGATGATTTGATGATTCAAATGTAGTAGGAAGTCAAAGAGGCTGGGTATTTCTCATGGTATGTGTGCATAAAGTAGTACTGAACTTCAGCCAGTTTACCATATTCTGGACACTACTGAGATAGCAAAACAAACTGCTGCTTCTTGATAACCCAAAGGAACTTTAATTAGGGTAATTTTACGTATAGAAATAAGCACATGCTTACTTAATTGATGACACAGGGCTTAGTAAGAAAAACTGGACGTGACAGAGACTGCAGATATCATACAGCTGTATGTGAAGCCTGCAACTATAGTAAAAGCTTATTATACATAGTTTTAGTTGCAGCTTTGTTTCCTTCTTAGTAGGTAGTGTCATAATGCAAGCCTAGGCCTTCAAGCAAAGGCTACTGTGATTGAACAAAAAATACTGTAAGCTCATACTAGAAAAGCATTTATCAGTGCTCATTAAAAGTACATTAACATGCACCTTTAAGCTCACAAGATGAAAAAACATACCTGGTCTGCAAACAGCCGATATCTTGCTTAACAGCACATGTATCTTTTCATCAGGCCAGTCATGAAGAACACGTGAAAGGATATAAAGGTCTGCTTCTGGAAGATTATCCTTGAAGAAGTCACCTGTTGGAAAACAGTTAGTACATTCCTCCAGAAACCACAGAGTACATACTACAAAAACAAGCGCTTCAGCAGAGTACAAAAGTAGCAAGAATGAACAGGTACAGGTATGCCCTGATTTGCAGATAAGGAAAGTGTAGTTAAAGAGCAGATCGTAGGCAAGGATTCTCTAACAAAAAAGAAAATGGAGAGCAAACCTAAAGCAAGAAAGGAGACTAAGTTCTTTGTAGTCACCATATTGATCTTGTCTAGAAATTAAATACCTCATACAAGCACATGCAGCCTCTGCTATCAGTGGTATTAAAAAAAATTACTAATTCATACCTATTTAGCCACATTCTTCAAACATTTTTTATCCCCACAGTCTTGAAAAATGCAATGTCCCCATTTAGCATGGGTGAACCTACATTGCCTTGTACTAAGATATGTTTGGGGTTGGAGCAGCAGCAAAAGAGCCTGTTCTGTGCCCAAGGATAACAGAAATCATACAAAAGATCATGTGCTACATTTACCTGACACAAATGTCACTGGAGCAGTGTGCTGTCCTGAAGGCTGAAAGTAAGAGATGTTCGCAATGACTTCTGGAAGGTCAAATACTGTGACCTTGAGATTTGGGTATACTTGTACTAATTCATGAGCCAGAGCTCCAGTGCAACCTGTTAAAAGTTTAAAGAAGTCAAATCAAGTATTTTCTCCCAGAATCTGCAGACATTTTTAAAGACAAGGCTGTCTTTAAAACCAGTAGTCTTTTAAACAGTAATCATTTACCTTTCATTGTACAGAAATTTATCACAAAATGATGAAAGGTCTTACTATCAGAATAAAAAGTAAAATAGAAGTAGACTTTTAATGGGAGTCATTTACTATATTTACATCTAAGGTAAGCTATATTTTAGTACTCTGTTAATATTGAGATTAATATCTGTGTAGTTAAGTTAGGTATGGGTTAAGTATTGTTCAGTTATGTTATTTTAAGTTCTGTTAAGTTTAGGTTATCTTTAAGTTTTGATAAATTCAAGTTTTATAAAGTTTAGATGATGTTAAGTTTTTATCCTACTAATTTAAGGTTTTCTTATATGTAAGATTATTTATTTATAAGTTATTTATTTATAAGTTTATTCATTTATTTACTATAGTAACATTTGACATCTGGAAAATTGGGCACATTTTCTTTGAGCTGAAGTTGGAGGCTGCTACAATGACATCATACTTGCTCTGAACAGAGACATCTATAACATTAAAAACAGAGACATCCAATCAGAACTAGAGGTAGACAGCTCAACAACTAACATGGGCAACAGGACTTCCTAGTTGATAGAGCAAGGTTTTAAAGTTTGTGGAATGCAGGCATGACTCCTTACTGACACAGAATTGCAAATGTGACCTTTGATATCAGTACCTCAGGGTTTTTTTTGAGAGAATTAAAATGTAAATGAAAAGGCAAAGGCTTCTATTTCTTGAAGAAGAACACCTCTAACTGTTTAGCATTTACAAAGAACTGACACATGAAATTTGACAAATGCTCTCCAGCATAGATTGTGAAGTTTTGGAGTCTCTGCACAAGTGGCAATGGTTGTACCAGTATTGGGTTAATTTCTCTGAGATACTGTCCACCTCCCCAGGCACTAAATAAAGTATTCCTTCTTCAGTGGATCTTTCCCTATGAAATAACTCTTCCTCTGTGCAGCACCAAGCACAGGGTAACAAAAAGGAATGCTAAAAAGCCTATTTTCTTCAGGTATATTATTGGTCTTCAACATTTTGGTGGACATCTTAGATATTAATAACTACAACAATACACAAAACAAACCCATTATAAAAGAATCAATACTTTTGTTTTAGCAGTGCAGTGTTTCACATTTGACACCTCAGTAGTGGTGGTTCCCTACTTGCATTACTTTTGAAAATCTTGGATGTGCCTAAGGAGAGCAATAACACTGCTGAAAATGGTATTCCCAGCCCAATGCTGTATCACCTGAGCCACAATCTTATTTTCTGCCTTGAATTGTGTAACTGATTGAGACAAACATGCACTTATCTTAAACTATTAATACACCATTTAGGCAACTCTGTTTTCAATTAGCTGCACTGTTATTTTATCCTGACATTTGCAATATCATAAAAATAACAGTAGATAATACTGCAGTTCTAGTAAAAAAATATTCATTTTATATATTTTTTATAAATATACATTTAAAATGTCTTGTAAATAATAAAATGCAGAACTGAAATCAAGCTTTTCCCTTTAATTTGTATACAAGTTCAATTACAAGCAATACCTCCTAAATCACAAGCAGATTTAAACTGTGAAAGATCAAACGCTGTAGCCACATCTCTTGCTGTCAGGCGAGCAATGCTGTGCATGGCAGCCATAAAACGTTGCTTTACCTCATGGCTGTGATAATAGTCCTAAAAAAGAGAGAAAACAATGTAATTAAAGTTTATTTTCATTAGTTAATTAAAACTATGTACAACCGAGGCAGTAAATGAACGTGGTGAACATCAGAATTCCCAAAATGAAAAGGTCCATTAAAAGTGCTACTGACTATTTGCTCATCCAAATCATTTGCTGTAGTGATAAGCAGATTTTTGCATCCCCTCAAGAATTCTGATCACACAGACATCTTGAAAGGGCAGATTTAGGAGACTGAAAGAAAAATTGTAGTGCTCCTTCCTGATACTCTCACAAATTGCTTTCATTTCACTCAAACATTTATTCTGCCATGATGGGAAAATAACTAGATAATTGGACCGTACCGTAAATCAGAAATATTAAAGATCATTCTGGTTTTTTTTTGTTAGGGAAGAAGCAAGCATTCAGGAGCAGAACCTCACACCTTTACCTTTTCAAGGACACATGTGTATGTGTGTATCCTTTTATGTTTCACTTTTATACAGATTTCACCAGTTATGGCTGGCTTTGCAACTACCATGAAGTGGAAGTATCTCCAGGCTGTGGTGTGCACAGTGCCACAGGCAGCCCATAGATTCTGCTCAGACATACCATCCTGTACACATACGGAGCCCAGGTCCAAACTGGACACAAGCCTCACTCAAGCAAAGCTGATAACCTAGATGTTTAACAAAGGATAAGCTCCAGTTCACATACATTAAACCACTTGTATATAAATTTAGGCATCGACTGCAACAGCTATCCTAAAGCAAAGTATCTTAACTTCCTTTAAAGACCCTTTGAATGATTTCCAATGGTGTTTCTGTCCTCCAGTTATTTAAGTACTAACATGAGGCTAGCAGAGCTTTTAAGTCTCCAGAAGTCCTTATCTCATTCCATTGACTATACATGAGGGATGTAGACATCTCCTTCAGGAGACTGCCTTCATCACCATCTTGAAGTTTAATAGAAATTAAGGACCTCAGGATGTAGTCTGAAGTACAATTTAAGCCAGCAGTGCTATCAAAGACATATTCTCCTAGTCACACTATCAGGTCTCTGCTTACACAGGCACAAATATTGATACCTCTCAACCTGCTTCACCAGGGGGGGAATTGACAAGTTAGGCTGGTTACAACCCTAAGTGATTCTCCAGTCTGATCACATCCACCTGGGCTAGCACTGGGACAGGAATGCCACAGATTGAAACAGGTGGCAGAAGGATTACAATTTTATCAGTAATAGTTATCAGCTTGAAGCTTATACAAAACTACAAAACTTCACAAAGGAGATTAGATCCCTTCCCCACTGCATCAACACAAACCAGCTTTGACTACACAGCACAGCCTAAACTGGATGCACATCAGTATCAACTGACTGGCATCCAATATGGACAGAGTACACGTGTGGTAAGGTACTATCTGGTGTTATAAAAAGGACACAAATGTAAATTAAGCAGGCCCAGAGGTTGTTCTGAGAGTGTGTCAGTGGGATGGGCAACACTTCATCTGGAGAATTTTTATCAGTACTCAGATTTCCCAATAATATTTTATTATTGCTCTACTACTTCACAGCCTAAAGTTGAAGGGAACAGAGTCCTGGGACCAGTGAGTTTCTACCTTTTCTACCTGCATTGTGTTTCTACCTCTTCTGAGACTGACAAATTTTCTTCAGATAGCTCCGTCTCCATTTGCCCCCAGATCAGTTCTGGGCTCCTCACAGCTGGTTTTGATACTAATAAGAGTTTTTATTACCTTAAATAGATCATCTGCTTGCTTTCCAAAGGCTCGATGATTCTGCCTGCTCCCTTCTTTGACAGCAGACTCCAAGTTTGTGAAGAGAGGCCAAAGGTGATCATTAGAATGGATAATGTAGCCGTGAAGTGAGTATTTACCATCTGAGGTCAGGTACGTATTTGCTGAGTCTGCATTACTGTAACCTTATGGGAAGAACACAGTTGTAACCAGCTTTGTTTCAGTACTTTGCAACTGTTGTTCAAAATCTGAAGGCATGTTTCCCTGCATAAATACCTAGGAAACCCTGATCTTGTGATCTATTACTAAAAATTCTGCACAAAATGTAATTAATTCTGAAAGTATTATCATTCTTAAAGGAGGAAGTACTTAGTTTCAAAAAGGAATTTAGATGCTGGGAAATATAGATACACACTGATTTTTTTTTTTTTTAAACAGAGTACCTCAGTTAGATACCTATTATTCAAGGGACAGTACTGTAAGTTCCTCATTCTTGACTGAATTTTGTTTAAATTAAGTCTGCTTCTTTCCCGAATTCAAGTTTTCTCCATTAGGTTTTCTCTTTAGGTCTTTTTCATTTGTCATGTCCTCTAATAGAGTTAAAAAGAGTCCTTTATTTTCTTTTCTTCACATCTAACCATTTCAATTCATTTCATTTTGTAATGAAATTTCATTTTCATTACATTTACTATCTAAATGATGCACACAGAAACTTAGAACTACATTGTGTAGACTGAAAAACATTAATCCTAATACTGACTCCCTCATTTACGTACACGTTCAAGGACTGTTCCAGTAAAGCACACTAAAATTTGAGTTGTTGTCCACGAGGAAGGACACACTGCAGAATTCTCCCTATTAAAAGTCTGATCCTCTGCTTTAGGCTTGACAGCACCGTTGCAGCAGGAAATGGAATTTGATAATCATTTTAGATAGAAACATAGAATCACTTCAATGGAAAAGCCTTCTAAGGTTATCAACTACGACCTTTACCCCAGCACTGTTAAGTCCACCTCTCAATCTGGTTCCCAAGCACCACATCTTTTAAATACCTCCAGGGATGGTGACTCAGCCACTTCCCTGGGCAGCCTGCTCCAGTGCTTGGTGATCCTTTCAGGGAAGATTTTGTTCCTAATAGTCAATCTAAATCTCCTCTGGCATACCTTGAGGCCGTTTCCTCTTATTCTGCTGTTACTTGTAAAGAGAGACAATCTCCCACTGGCTACAATGTGCTTATATGTAGTTGTAGAGAACAATAAGGTCTCTTCTAACCCTCCTTTTCTTCAGGTTTAACAACCCCAGCTCCCTCAGCCACTCCATCAGACCTGCACTTCAGACCCTTCATCAGCTCCATTACCCTCCTCTGGTCATGCTCCAGCCCCTCAGTATCTTTCTTGTCATGAGGGGCTCAGAACTGAGCACAGGGTTGGAGGTGTGGCCTCACCAGTGCTGAGCACAGGGGCACAGTCACTGCCCTGGTCCTGCCGGCCGCACTGCTGTTCATACAGACTGGGATGCCAGTGGCTTTCCAGGCCACCTGGGCACACATTGGTTCATGGTCAGCTGCTCTTGAACACCACCAGGTCCTTTTCCACTGGGCAGCTTGCCAGCCACTTTTCCCCCAGCCTGTACTGCTGCATGGGGTTGTTGTGACTCAAGTACAGGTAACACATCTGAGCTATCACACTGTTCCCTGGGACTGCCCATGCAACCTTTTCTTAGAAATTTGGTCAGTATTGTGTCCAGAGAGCAAAAACAATCCAAAGTTTCCATAAAAGAGACCTGAATGTGTTCATTACATAAAGCCTTCTCCCACATGAAACTATTCCAGCTACTAATAATGAAAGCAAAGGAATAACAATCCATTCCCCTCTGCCCCAAATCCAAGTTACCCACAGCATCTCTTCCAGTCCTGCCTATCTCTCAGTACCATAGGCAGTTGTAGAGAGGATAAATTAATCACCTTGTGGTGTTTTCTCCAGTAATCCAAGAGAAGCACATGCATCAAGGAGTCTTTCAGTTCCACATACAGAGGTTCCAACATCATTTGCAATATCCACAGCTTTCATTGGACCTTTATCTTTCAGATGATCAAATATCTTCAGCTTAGAGGCTACAAACAGAGCCTATGTATAGGTAAGAAACTGTTAGCATGCTGTGTTTAAAAGACTGCAATCAAAAAACAGAAGAATGATATTGTTTGCCTAGCATTATTCTACACAACTACTGTTAAACTACTGCAACACAATTTAACAAATCTCCTAAAAATTGCTCCCTTCCTTCTCAGAGGGTCTCAGTATCTTGGCCAAGTAACAAAACTTTTAATAACAGTGTTTGGGAGACAAGGGAACTCACAGTATTCTGGAATGCAGCCTATAAATTTTGTATGAAACTTCTTTATTGAGATATTTAGCACTTCCCTGTCTGAGGGAAATATGAGTGTTTGACCTTATGGAACATTCTTAAGCATATGAACCAATACCAAAAGATCAAATTAAATTTGATATACCTAAAGCATAAGGAACTCAAAACTCTCCACTAAGATAGTATAACAGCTTCAGTTGCTTCAGTTCAGATCTTTATTTTAATAAATTAAGGAAAAAGAGATTAAGAACAAAAAGAATAGAACTTCAAAGGGCAACAGTACTACAGGCACACCTTAACAAGATGTGTACACATGGAATGGGGACAAGAGAACACCTAGTGCCTGACAGTGAAGAAAAGCCCAATGGGCAATGGCTGCCTTAAATTGAAAACCTTAGCTGGACTTTTTTAAAGATATGCTAAACAAACCAAGAGTAAAGTTAATGAGATGTGGTAATCTATACCTCTCCATTCAAAATTAATTTGCAATTCTACAGTTTCTGTGTTCTGAAGCAGGTGAAACACCTAAAACCAAGGAACTCATGAAAAGCACAACAGTGGAGGCAAATGCAGCAATCACAGAATCCATTTCTTTACAATTGCAAGCAACTACGATGAAATTTAGATCTAAAAGTAATCAAGGAAAGAAGGACCTTGACATTCTGCTTAGTAAAAATCAAAGGGAGAAAAAGAGATAACTTTGAGAGGTAGATCTGCTACTGTGTGTCTCTATAGTCTATCATATTCACCTCTTTTTACAGTTTCCTTTGTTGTTCTAGTAAGAACATATAGCTGGAATTTATTATAATTCATGCTTTCACAGTACTGAGCCACTTACATCTAGTTTACAAGATGGCTTCCGAGACCTGCCCAGTCTTTGGGCTGATACCAACTGGAAACTATTAAACAGGAAAAAGAAGGTGAGAAGGCAGAAAACCTGGCTGGCCTACCCATTCAGTAATTCCCAGTTAAAAAAAAAGAAAAAGAATTAAAGAAGAAAAAATGTCAAAGATCCATGTACAGATCAGACTATGTAAATATGAAACATAGCAAACTTGAACATTTTTTTAACTCCCAAGTATTTAACCCTAATCCCCTCCTGTTCTACAACAGAGCGGTTCAGAGGAAAACAGGCAGCAATATCTTCACGTGCAGGAGATTTTACTCTGCTTTATAAAGTTCTTGAAGTGACACTCAAGAAGCAAAATGAAAAAAACTTGAGAGTTTTTGTGGAAATGGAAACATGGTGAGTTTTGTCAGACTGCAATTCACTGTGACTGGTAATTAATTTTACAAAGATCCATGAAGTGGGAAAAAAAAAATCCCACTGGTTCAACATTTGATTCAGTACTTCATACTATGACTTTACACTGGAGTAGTGAGAAAGTAAAGCTCTTTGTTTTATTTCCAGCCTCCACTGTCATTCACTGCACAAAACTATTCAACATCACATCCCTGTAAACAGTATAAGTAGTGTACAACCACGTGCTGATGAGTCTCCATATTTATTTTTACTTAAATTGAAGAAATGCTAAGCATCACTTTACCCATTCAAATACATCACTCCCTATGGATACACAAGTTCACAAATGCAGCAACCTCAAAGCCACTTCGTTCCCAGCCTCTCAGGACAGCTCTGCATGCCAGCAAGCAGCATGCCCACAGAACCACACCACATGATCACATTACAGCCTTCCTTCAGAGCTGAGCACAACTCTCCATTGTTTCAGCAAAACTGTTGTTCACTGTCCAGCGTGCCTCCCTCCATTCACCTCAAAGTTGCTGGATCTTTAGTGTCAAGTTTGCATTTCATTACCACTTTAGCGCTTTTTTTCCCACCTCTTCCTAAAACACAAATAACTTGATGGAGACCAGTAATCTATTAGAATGATCACTCTTCATTTCTTCTTCCCCTTCTTCACTATTGTCTTTGCTACACTGGAACTATGTAGAAAATCTGGGAGTACTTAAAATGTCTAGCTATGCATTTCTCATCACACCTGGCTGATACACAGAGCATGTGAACCTTGTTTGTGAGCTGTTATGAGTATGCCTCCATCAGATACAGCATGGATATTATCAGTTAAACACATTCAGAACATGGAACAGGTTATTAAAAAATAATATTTGGAAGAGGCTATAAAAAATTAAGATCTTCCACAGAATTCTAATGCAAAGCATTAAGAGTTACAAATGAAATATAATACATATAAATTCTTGTCATAGTTTTAAGTCGGGTGAGTTAACCACATTGAATGCTTTCTTTGAAAAGTATGTAATTCCAGCTTGGTTGTGCTCTTCTGATCAGTAAAAAACAAAGAAAAAAATCCACCAGTTCTTTTCCCTCTCAACTCAAGAGATAAAATTATCCAACAGGTAACTGAAATTTCATAGAACATATAAAAATAAAAAGACAACTCTGTCAGTGTTTACACTGCACCAGAAGTTTTGGCGATCTTAAGATTCTCCAGAACGTCAGTGGTCCTTTTTTACTAATTATTAATACATTCCTTTCCCAGATGAAGTATTTTCACAATACCTGGTACATACTGGAGTCCAGCAAAACAAATGTATCAGACAACAGTGTAATGAATAGTTTTATTTTTTCCCTTACCTTTGAAGCTCTAAAACCATCCATCAGCTCTAGAATTTTGGATGGAAGTTTTGACACATTCTGTGACAGTCCATTCTGATTTTCCAAAGGTACTGTAAAACCTGTTCTGACAGCAGAACTGTTTTTAGAAGTGTAAACAGCTCCCAAGGAATCCATCCCACTGCTGTCCAACTTACTAGCAACTTTGTACTCTGTGAAATTCGAAGATTCACTTTCTCCATCACTTAGGTTCTCAAAAGTGTCCACAGAAGGGATAGAGTCATACTTTTTATGTTGTACATTATGTTTAGAAGGTGGATAGTACAATTCTGCTAGCTTTTTGCAGAAGTGATTCAGAGGAAATCCCACCACATTCAAGAAGTCTCCATGGACATACTCAACTAACATTCCACCAAGGGCTTGGATACCATAGCCACCAGCTTTGTCCCTGGGGAAGAGAAAGCAAAAACAACATAGATCTAATTAAGGTTTAGAGTAGAAGTATCACAGAATACTGATAATCCACCAGTACTGCAGAGGCTGGAATAAAGACTAGTGTACCTAAGTTAAAGGCAGATTAAATCTACTAGGTAGGCTCAACACTTCAATTTGTAAATCACAAGATCAGTATTTCTACTAAAGGTGAGTAGCCAAAGGTCAAGATGCTTTGGACAGTGCAACAGTCACCTAAGCAGCAGATGACTGCAGTCAGTGTGTGTTGTCATAGGTTACCAGGTTGTGGCTATCAAAAAGGTAACAGTGTCACCAAGAACAGCACTGCCACTGGGTCACCGGATGCATACTGACCCTCACCCAATTCCACAAGAGGCTGAAAGCCTTTAGGAATGTTAGGTCCCAAAGGAGCTTAACAAAGATAACATTTTAGAACTCAAATGATTCAAGAATGCATCTTGCAGATCTCAGACATAGGAATACCTAAAGTGAGGATTGGGCCATTTGAAATAGAGTTGTGATTCACAACACTGTGCTCTTAGATGTCATGGTAATACTGGTAATTTGGCACAGGAATGTGTGCCAAATGCACAGGAACTAACCATGGAAATCTAATTTATCTTTAGGCATCAGTATGCAAATTCCACAGAGTGGAATGGAAACATATACAAGTCAGATAAGCTCCAGTAGACCCAACAATTTTACTGTTCTCATACAAGGAACAAGGCAGTTAAAATTATGTTTCCTACATAACAGCAGAATCTGAAAGCCTAAGTCAGCAAGCTTAGAAACCAAAGGTCAGTCAGCCTCGGATCTATTAACTGAAGGTAGCATGGAATTATGCAAACTGCTTGAAAAAGAAGGTTACTACACAAAAATTAGCAATAGTTTTTTAACCTTAGATTTGATCAGAAACAGCTCTTCATTTTTAGTAGTTACCTCTGGATTCCTTTTCTAATAGCATGCTAAAACAGAGGAATCAGTATACCAGCAAGTAGGATTTTCTGAATTGCTATAAATTTTGGAATAACAATTTTCCTTTAATCTTTCATTGTAATGACTACCCTACAATTTTATCATTGGTTAAATAATTTCTCCTTTTGTATCAACTAAATTAGGAATATTATACTGACTAAAATGTCTTCTCATTTTTAAATGAAGTTGCACTCATTTTGATGAATGCTTACAGGGAAGCAAAAAAAAAAATATAACCATCAAAAGCCGCGGTATGATACTCCCAGCAAGAACATTCACAGAACTGGCCACATATTTATTTTTCTACAACACTTTCTTCTGGGATTGGATACTGAAAAGAACATTTACATTCTAGAATTTATTACTTCACAGGAAAGTCTGAAACTGTGGAGCTCTAGGCTGTGTAATCACCTCCTTCCCAGACTGCAGTAGAGTCCTTTGGTTTCACTGCCATCAGAGGAGAGCTACTAAAACCACACAGGATTTTTCAGGCTAGAAGTTGTAAGCAGAGACAGAGAAAGTTGTTCATAAGGGAAAGACTACAAAATAAAAAGTTGGGTCAAAGAGGCTGGAGGAAACTAAGTCTACTCAACTATACAAGTTAGGATTATGTGGTACCTTGAGACAGCAACTTCCCCTCCTTCTGTACCCATGCTTTAGGTCAGCTATGTATTTCTAGTATTAGTCTCTGTCACCAGTGATTGACTTTCAATACTATATGCCAATTTTCTTCTTGGAGAAAAAGAACTCAATCTAATCCTCAACAGCACTAGTAATTTATTTTCATGTGATCATTAAGTCTTCTATTATTTCAGAGAATTATTTTGCTATGTAAACATTTTTTTTAAAAATATAAGAAATGGTCAATGCCAAAGTGTTTAGAAAAACATGAATGCATAGAAGTAACCTGTGTGAGTGGACATGGAGGAGGGAACAAAAATAACCAAAAATAAGTGCTTTAAGATACTTTTCCTTACTGTTTTGCAAAATTTATAGGACACTGTGTTTAGTAGTTCCTTTGCAAAGTCAGAACAAATGCTTCCTATCCTCGGGATTATACAAACAAAGATCAACTGGCTTCTACTTCAGAGAGTAATGAAATACATTCTCTGAACCTTTGGTCCCTCAGAAACCTTGATGTCACACACCCTTTTGAGCAGAATGAACAGAACCCAGCACTGCTCAAGCCATTTTGCTGCAGCAAAGTACTGCTAAAGCATATTTGCTTCCAGAAGAAATATTCAGAATATTCAAAAATAATTTTCAACCTCACATTCTTTCTAAAAATCCATGGTCATTTTTCCTTCAAACTGCAACTTTATGGCCCACTAAATCTAAACATCATACTAATTCGCATAGTAAACATCACCTTCCAAAAACCTACGTAGGAATTTATTACAAGCTGTAGTCTTGCCAGAATATTCTCTCCACATAATCAAATTAAACATCAGTCTATTAAATAAGCTGTGAACCTTACATGTTCACAAAATCTGCCTCATTTACACAAAAGCATTGAAGTACATCCAAAGTCTACACTGGTGTTTCTCTTTCCCCAGTGAAACATAACTTTATTGTTTTATAGCACAAATTACTTTAAAAACTACTGGAATTTATATTCTCACATGGACAGAATTGAAGCTACAAGGACAAAAGTTCACATCAGATCACCTGACATGCAGTCCATAGTGCTAACTATGCCTTCAAGCGGCTTCACCTAACAGAAAGACAAATTCCTTTCCCTTGCTGTCTCCAAGTAAGTACTTTTTTTTTTTTTTTTAGCAATCTAGTGAACTTCATCTTAGGAGTGGTAATTAGGCATTCTGTTCTCATCCTACTTCTTCCATGGAATTGCTGTTGTCTGGTATATTGTCTTGGTAAATGTTGCCTATATAGGTCAGTAACTATACTGCCAGTGTAGCAGAAACGCATAAGCTGAAGGACAATTTTGGCACAGCACCACACACAAACTGTGTTTTCACTTTTCACAAGGATAAATGAAAACTGAGCTGGTGTTTCTTGCATCAGAGCAGTGATTTCAATAAATGAAATACACTGAGTTCTAGCTTTCTTCCAACACAGTTCCATGATGCCCTGATTATCCAACACTAACTCTTCACCTGTTTGTAATGAGCTGTGCATTGTCTCGGGCATTGAAGATCCCTGAATGCCTCTGCCAACAGAAAGATAATGGTATATTGCACAAGTGCTTGCTCTAATCCAGAGTATTTCAAATCTTCACATTGCAAATTCAATTGGGTTCTAAAATGGTAGCTCACTTTCACTGGAGAAATGACAGCTTTATACAAGAACAAAAGAATAGTGACCTTGCATCACTCATACTATCATTTATCACACACACAGAGTAAAACTTCACAGAACACAGGACAGTGCTTTACACTGGCTTAATAATGTACCCTAAGGCCCATTCTCAAGTGCTGTGTGGTGGCATCAGAGTCTTACTTACATTGGCTCACCACTGTGAATGTACTCCCATAAGAGTTCTTCAGACAGCTCAGAAAATTTTACTTTAGTCTCTTCATAGAAATCGGTGATTTCCATCTCTAGCTGATTGTCTACAGAAAGAGAAAGGCCTTATTAGGAACAGGAATTGTAGTTTAGAGAGCATAAAACTTAGGTTTTATTTCTTAATCATTTGACAATTTTGCTTGAAAAAAATTAAATATATTGCATAGATGTACAAAATTACTAATGATGTTCTTTAGGGACTGTGAACTCAACTTTCCCAAAACAGTAAGAGTTTGCATTTTCAACCTCTGCAGTCCAGTCTCAGGGCTAACAGACTGCACCTGTGTGGAATATATTCTGAAATTAACAACACTTACACAAAGCTATTTATGGATGCTGGTACACACAGCCAGCACAGAGTACAAGAAGGTTACAACCACCCTTCCAATTTTATGACTGTTGTCGAAGAACTCTTAACAACATATCAGAGTTCAACATGTAGCTGTCATAAAAGTGGGTATGTGCAGCTGCATGTGCACTTCAGACTTGGGTATCCAGCAGCCCCATCTGGAACCATTACTGTCACCTTCCTATCATCTCTCAAAAGATGACAAGATTACTTCAGACTTCTGTAGTGGGAAGTGGCTGAGGGAAGGTGCAACAAAGTCCTGCACACCTGGGTATGGACCCTCCTGCATGTGGTACATTGTGAGCTTGCTGTCTCGGCAGACAGAGGCTTTTCCAAAAGGCAAGGGCCTTGCACAAATGAGTGTGCACATTACAGATTATTAGCTGTCTCTACTCTTTTCTATACACACACCAAGGTGAGCATCTCCTGTTACCACAGTTTTGGTAACAGTAGAAATGCTTGAGGAGGAATAAGAAATATCTACAGTACAGAAAGATCAAGGGAAGAATGCTAACCAACTTCTAATGGTGGTAGTGTGAAAACAAAACACTCAAACATTTAATAACCAAGATGAAATAAGAAAATTGTTGCATATGAACACAGATTACCACATCTTTCAGTATTGATGAAAAACTCTAGTCAGCTCAAATTAAAAATTTCTTCTTTAACAAGTTAAAAAACACATTTTAATTTAAACTGTAAAAAATGTATTCTACAAAACTGTTCTATCAATTGCATCTCTTGGGGAATCTGCAGACTAAAGGTATATTTTTATTCAACTGACTGTGATGCAGTTCAAATTTGTAAACTTCAAATGAGACAAGCATCACTACTACAGTTAAGTGCACTTAACTTTCCTCCTTGAGCAAACAGTTATTAAAGGCATTATTTACATTGCTGGGTTGCTCACAGGAACACCTTGGTAACATGTTTTATTTCTTTGGCAGCAGCTCTCCCTCTACTGTACCAGCATAATAGCAGTACTGCATCACTAACTTTGATTCTATTTTACAAGAGTTAAGAGCAACCAATCCAGAAAAGACTAAAAATTGTAAATTTGTGTACAGAAAGACTATGTCCAGCAAAATCTCTGCAAAAGCTCTACTAAAAGACTTTTGGCACAATTATCAGACAATGTCCTTCAAACACCCCTCTAATTATATTAATGGTACAGTTCCAATAAAAACCACTCGCTTTCTCTATAAATTATGCAGAAAAGAACATTGGTGTATTGCTCCCTACAGCTTCTTAGCAGTCTGAGGCATTAAGCCTCAACTGGTATAAGCACAACATAGAATGAAATTGATGTGGATTACATTCAGCTCAGTCTCAGTCTGTAGCACCTTACTTGAATTTAATTTAGAGTATTCCACAACTTACACTGGCCTTTCAATTAGTCTCATAGCTTTCAGAGACAGTATGTATAAACTCCATTGTGTCTTGTCACTTTCCTTTCTGTGTGAAAGCTGAATACAGAAAGCAGGTTGGCTTTGGTGGGGAGTCTTTAACTTGTATTTTGATAAGGTAGTTCTTGAGTAGAAAATCAATTCAGACTGTACATTAAACATTTTCATCCTGTTTCTTTACTTGTACAAGCTACCATGAGAGTAATTTTTAACACAAATATTGAGTCATAATAAAATGACGCATACCTTTACTGCGGCAGTGTACAATAGCCACCCCTGTGAAAACACTGTGCTCTTTCCCATTCAACCTATCAGGGAAAAAATGTCCATTAAGCAACAGTCTTCTGAAATGTTCTACATGATTATATTGCTACAGCCTGAGAAGCAAACCATGATATTAATATATCACTCAATGGACCTGACATGCATCCTAAACAAGTAACTTTTATTTCAGTATCAGTGAAAAGACAAAAAAAAATAACCACATAAAAATGCTATCAAAAGCTGCAGTCATTTCAAGTCTCCAAAGTACCACTTCTATAAGAGTAGTTCACGGTATCAGCTCATTCATTGTACATCAGGAAAGTGACTATTCCAAATGCATCAGAAAAGGCCAGTTGGCAAAAACACTACTGTTATGGCCATCTTCACTGAAAGCTGACAATAAATAGCTAGGTGATGCAACTTACACTAAACATGTAATAGGCAACTAGAGCATGTGTTCTCATTTCATCCAGACTGGCCCCCAGAGACCCCATGGCAAGCCAGAATGCAGAGGAAGAGTTCAGATTACCTTACCCCAGGCTCTCTTTTGTAGTGGCTCCAGAGTGCCACGCTGTGGCCAGTTAGTTTTGAGGACTTTGCTATCTGCTGTGTAAGCAATAGATGTACAATAGCAAGGGATTGTCAATCTTTGAAGAGACTGTTTAAGGAATAGTCTTATAAAGATTAGCCAGGATATTTTTGCATGTGATCAGAAGCATCTCACATGCTCTGTCCCCACAAGATTCCACACTGAATTGTAAGATGAAAGTGTGAAAATTTTCATGACACCTTGGATATATGCAAAGATGCATCACTTTGTCTGCCTTTTTTCCTGGAGCTCTAAAAACCTAAAAATTGTGACCAAATAAACTTACAATAAACAAAACAAAACCCCCCCAAAATTTGCTTATATCCCTTCTGTGGAACCCTTTTCAGAATCTAAGTGATGGAGAAATTACATCTTCAAACTTTGTATCTTACACAAAACTACGGACCTTGATAGCATCCTGTAGGCATCTTGCTTATCAGTTGGTTTCTCCAGGATCTGCTTATCCACAGACTAAAACAGAAAGAGAGAGTGAGTGTGCTGCTTTTTCTCACTTTCCAGAAACTGAGGTCAGAAGTTATGTTTAAATCATTATTTCAGCCAGGGCTTCCGACCTGAGCCTATTGAGTAGAGCAAGAAGCACAGACACTTTGGTAGAACAGCAAATTTAATGTCAAGCACATGAGTGCCACACTCTACCCTCCAATGGCTGAACCTCTCAAACAAAAGGATAATTCAACTTTTTCTGTCCTTAACAGTTCACTGTCTCCATGAAGATTTCAGGTATAAAGTGACCTCCTCCTACAAGGCACAACACTGAACAGTTCACATGATCTGGACTTCTTGACAGATAAGTCACAGAATTTCCATTATATATTAGAGAATGCCAATATTTATAGGAGTATTAATATCCCCAAAACCAGTAGCAAGGCTTCTTGCTATCAAGATTCCCAAATTTGCCTTGTTGGGGAAAAAAAACCCCTAAAAACCACATCAACAAACCCCAAAAAAGATGTATCATAATGCAGATATAACTTCACAGTGAAGGCAGCTTTCAAACTTAAACCTAAAGATACAAGTATTTTCTACACTTGTCCTAAATTAAAATAATGCTGAATCACTAAAGACTTCTTACCACAATAGTGTCAGCTCCTATGACAACATCAGGTGTTCTCAGATGCTTCTGCAAAAGCATAAGAAAGAAGGCATTTGTCAGAAGATGCAAAGAGAACAAAATCTTTTAAGACTTAAAGTAAGAAAATGGCAATTTACTGATTGAGAAGCAGGGCTCTACACTGACCTGAAAATAAGCCATTGCACTGTTCGCAAAATAGTAAACATTTATATCACCATAAAAGTGAGGCTTGAGCACACCATTCTCAAGCCACAAATCTGCCCAAATATGTTATTGATGAACAAATGTATCCAGGAAATAAAGTGAATTCCCAAAAGTCAATCTGGTCTTCAAGGTGGTGAACAATTCCTTTAAAGGAAGTGCAGTGTTTGAAAGCCACAGAATACAGCCCTCTAGGATCATTTTTCCAAGCAAAATTTTACTGAAAAATAACCCCCTTGTTTTTAGCTGCACTTCATGTTCCTCTCCCAAAACCACCTCTTCTAAACCTTTCTTGACTTTAAGCTGTACCTGTCCTTATAGCTAGGGTTTGATTTACCTGTATGTTATAAGGTATACCACTGTTAGTTATCACAACATGACATAATCTGTCTAATAAAACAGGGAGGCAAAAAATAGGGAGGCAAATTCTTCTAGACAAAGACTTGACGTGCTCTAAATTGTTAAATGCTATCTAGAATTAGTTCTACTATGAAGAAGCATTTTGAAATCTGCTGAACTGGCATTATTACCAGCACAGTGTTTTGCAATGAAAGCCCAAAGTAAGTCATTTAGTGAGGCCGGGTTTAAAATCCACTCTCCTATGTTGTACTACTGTCTGGAAAGCAGTTGACAGAATCCTGGGTAACGATTTATATTGGAGAACATGCAATATTTGCTTTGAAGAATGGTGACATCTGGCAACCCTGTTCATTTAGAAGTGTTCAACATTCCTTTTCTGTCACTAGAACAGGACCAACAAACCCCTCTCTCTTTCAGAACTGTATTATTAAGAAATTATTATGGTCCATTTTGTGAGATTTAATCAGCTCAACTTTTAAATAGGTTCTGGTAGCAAAGAGCCTTATGTGTTCAAACAGTGATCACAGCCAAGGGCAGAAGTCAAACACCACTGATAGTATAAGTTCATCATTTGATAAAATTTAGGATACAAAATGGATCCCTTGTCTAACAGAACCTGAAATCATGTCAACTTCTCCCTTCTTAAAATTAGATGGACAAACTCTGTTTTAAAACATTCTGGGCGAAGAAAGAGTAATTTTTTTTCTGCTTTCCTCCAGTACCTCTATACTCACAATTTCTGAGCTAGTCTTATCTCTTCTTCAGTGACAGCTACAGCAAAGCACTGGAATCACGTCAGTGTTTTTCCGTGGAGTCTGTCTCCACAATCAACAAATACAAGGAATGAGGTCAGCCATACACCTGACTGTACAAAAAAGCTATAATATATATCCTGCACAAGAGCAGGTAGGATGCTGACAAAAGATGCAGGCCACATCAGTTTGTGGAAAGCCTGAACTGCAGGCATGAGACCTTTGATTATACAGTTTCAAGACACCATCTTTCACAAATGACAGGAAAGCATCCATTAGCCTTCAGTGGAGAAAGAGGACTCAGGGATCACTTAAGCAATGCAAGCAAATTAAGTCACAGTAACATGCACCACCTAAAGACAAAAAGCTGATTGCTGTAATAGTAACTTACTACATGCATTCTGTTTGCTACTTCAAGAGCTTTCTGTTTTGCTGTTTCCACAGCATACTCATAAGGGGCTGTGAAAGATGACTTTTCTAGTGTCTCCTTAAACCAGGATGGAACCACCTCAAACCGCAGGCCCTGTAACACAGGAAAGTGATACAGTCAATCTGACCTAGTTATTAAACATTACTCCCGAGGTATATTAAGCAAGCAGAAAATTTGACGTCTGCTTTTTTACACTTTTAACACACCTCCTCCCCAACATACACAGAAAAAAAACCCCAGCGCTTCTATCAGTTTTTAGTGCATATATATCCTTTGGAAGCAATCTAAAACAAAACAACCAGAACTCTGAAATTGGTATGCATATTTAATTTCGCCCTTATTAGAACCTAATCACATTAGTAATTTCATTATTCTTTCCGCATAAAAACTAACAGTACTAGCAGTATAAGCTTCCACATTTCATAAACAGAGAATTATACTACTGGATTTTTTTTATTTGAATCCATCCATGGCACTTTACTCACGCATTGGCAGCGCACATTCTTACAGGAGCTTTACTGTCCTTATACATATGATAAAGAGGAAAACAAAACCAGACAGTTTCTGATTAGTTTCATCAAACCATGTCCAATTATTCTTCCAACTTTCTGCCTCTAGGTTACATTTATCCAGTGTATATTTACTACAGCGTATACTTACTACACCCAGCAGGCATGGTACGTTTCTAATAACTTAGTGCATGACTGAATCGCGGTGCTTCTCCACACATCCCTATTTTGA
>WBMY01000518.1:29584-89556 GCA_013397315.1 Donacobius atricapilla
GGAATCAGTCAGATTGGAAAAGACCTCCGAGATCGAATCCAATTTATGACTGAGCACCGCCGTGTCAATAGACCATGGTACCGAGTGCCACGTCCAGCCTTTCCTTAAACACCTCAAGGGGTGGTGACTCCATCGCCTCCCTGGGAATTCCATTCGAATATCCAGTCACCCCGTCTGCGAAGAAATTCTTCTCCATGTCCAACCTAAACCTTCCCGGGCACAGGTTAAGGGCATTTCCTCTTGTCCTGTCTCAGGTTGCCTGAGAGAAGAGGCCGACTTCGCCTGGCTACAGCCTCCTTTCTGGTAGTTCTAGAGGGTGATAAGGTCACCCAGAGCCTCCTTTTAACAATGCCAGCTCTCTCTGCTGCACCTCTTAGGATTTGTGCTCCAGACCCTCCACCAGGTCCATTGCCCTTATCTGGATCCACTCCAACACCTCAATGTCCTTCCTGGATTGAGGACTGGACACGGTACTCAAGATGTGGTCTCACCAGTGCCGAGTGCGGGACACACATCATGTTTAACATCTTACCCCTTATGCTCCACGAATGCTGGCACGAAGTATTTGGAAAAGATGTGTTATCACTTTTTCTTAGCTCAGAAGGAGCCCCAACATAAGGAGGACATGAAAGTGTTGGAGCAAGTCCAGAGGAGNACCACGTTGGTGAGGATCTCCTGCCGGCGCGGCGAGGCGCTGGCCAGCACCACCCGCTTGCTGACCAGCTTCCCCAGCACCGGGTGCAGCACCATGGCGGCGGCAGCCGGCCCTCCGCCTTCGCTCCGCGCTGCTCGGGGGCGGGGAAGCAGCGGCGGNGGGAAGTTGGGGCTGTTTTGCCTGGAGAAGAGGAGGTTTCATGGAGACCTCATAACAACTTTTCAGTACCTGAAGGGTGAAAACAGGGAAGTCAGACAGGGACTTTTCACAAGGGCATGTCAAAAAGGACGAGAAGTAAGGGGTACAAACTGGAAGAGGGGAATTTTAGGTTAGATATTCAGAAGAATCTTTGAGGTCCCTTCCAACCCATACCATTCTATGATTCTGTGACTCTATTGTCATCATCACCTGTAGCATTTTCACCAAACTTTAAATATCCCTTATTTGGCCATTTAAGTGAAAAAGCAGAAGAAGTAGTGGAAAAAGAACATAAAAACTCAGCTTACTTTCAATTAGTTCCATAGTTTCAATAGTGACGCTGCATGTTTTCTCAGTTGGCTTGGAAGAAAGTGAAATGTATCCTCCAGCATTAAAAATATGTCTAGTCATTAAAACAGCAGTTTACATTGCATATTCAGATCTTTCGACACCTGTCTCATGGACCTCTCATTAGTGGAGCCAGACTCTTCTTGGTGGTGCCAAGCAATAGACAAGAGGCAGCAGGCAGAAACTGATGCTCAGGAATTTTCACCCAAAGATGAGGGAGCATGTTTAATGTGCGTTTGCCCATGCACTGGGACAGGCTGCCCGGAGACCTCGTGGTGTCTCCCACACTAGAGAGATTCAAGAACCATTTGGACACAATCCAGTGTGCCACAAGCAATGTGCTCTACGATGGCCTTGCTTGAGCAAGGAAGTTGGACCAGGTGGTCCCTTCCAACCTTTCCCATTCTGTGATTCCATGGTTTGTGTTAGGGGTTGCCAGTCTGACAGCCCTACATCCCAGGTGCCCCCAGCAGCAGGGCTGAGCATGTATTCCATTGCCAGCAGGCAGACATGCACACACGGTATGTATGGAATGTGTACTTGGAGACATGGAAAACCACACGGAGCCACACAGACAGGGACACGAAGCTCTCACACAGGCACAAACAGCACCAGGAGACTCTTTGTTCCCCTCTGGCTGATCAGGATGAAAAACTTCTTGTGTGCACACACATCCCCCTACCTACCTATTGTATATGTGGACCCCCCCCCCCCACNCCTCCCTGGAGGGGCTGGGACAGGGGACTCTGTTGATCTCCTAGTGCAGCTGGAGCTCCTCTCAGGCTTGGGCCTCCTGCTCCTGTCATGGTGCATGGGGATCAGCCTTTTATCACCATAACCTGACAGGTTGTACATCATCCTAGGTTCCAGGATTTAAGGTCTGAACTTGACAATTTTTTATAATTATTTTTTTTATTTTAGTGGTGAAGGTGACTTGAGAGTAGACTTGAAAATTTTAAGATATTAATTACAAAATAAAATAAAAAAAACAGGGCAATTATGCTGAATTGAAAGCAGAAATAAAAACCTTAGATTAAGTAAAGCTGTGCTCTGCAAATCTGAAATACTGAATATAATTCTGGGATATCTGGAGAGCTGGCAAGGAAGATAGGGCTTGTGTGAAAAAGGAATAGTCTATGCTTGTCCTAGAGCTTGTCAGAACAAATTCACTGTTCCTTTTTCAGGGCTGTGAAGTGTGACACCGCTTCTTGCAAATGACAGGTCTGAAAGATATTGCAGAAATGAAAACTATAGTATCTTTCTTATGATACCAATATAATTTATGGAATTATAATAGAATAAATTGCAATGGAATAAAAGGACAAAGATCTCATCAAGTAACAGAAGCTTATGTTTCCTGGCACACACAGAAAAAGGTGTGGACTTATTCCTCTGGGAAAAAATATTACAACTCTGCAAGTTGAACATAAATGTAAATTCTAATAAATGTACATCTTCAATGTGGCTTCATTACTAACCAAAAAAAGGGAAATTGCAATTTCCTAGGGTGTTCCTAGAATCTGGGATGCATTTCTTGTCCAGAGTCGTCTTTCTATACTATGCCTTGCTTTGTGTTGAATATCAGCAGGCATGATAAACTAAAATCAGACACTCCAGAGGGCTAAGATGTTAATGCAAAGATTTACATATCAAACCAACCGGCCAAATTTTCTTCTTCTCCTCATTTTATTCAATTTTCCAATATAGTTTGGCTAGCATAGCAACAGAGCAATGAAGCTGTGACTCCATCCCAATCTTTGAGTGTGAATAAAGGAAAGGCTTGAGATGAAAGATCACCTGCTCTTGACGGCTTGTTTTGAGAGAGGAACAAAGACAGATTTGTCTCTAGACATCTGTACAGCCTTTAGAGATGCACCCAACATAACTCCTCTCTTTTAGGTGTGGAATCCCATTAATTGAAGAGGAAAACAAGCCTGATTTGTTTTCCTTAACTGGATTCTGCTTTACACAAAAGACTTTTTGAAACTTAAACAAATAAATGGGAAATATGTGGAATTTTGATATATTTTCCATGAAAGTTAAGAAAATGCCTAAAACCAGAGACCATCAAAAGAGGTTTTTAATTGAAGAAAATGAGATGTGGCTCTTGGATTATTATTTTTAAGGAGTGGTAATTACTAAATTTCTTATTCAGTTAAACTTACATGGCAAATAGTGATTTTGTTTATTTAAAAGACAAAACCACAAACCTGTTGAAATACATATTTTCATTTACCTTTATCTTTACATGTTATTTCTGCTGGTCTAAATGCCAAACTAAAGAACCCTGTGAAAAAAGCTAAACCACATCACACAGGCTGCCACGGCTGGGAGGGGTTTGACAGAGATTGGTTAACTGCTCCATGGCGGCCTCGCAAGCCAGGCACGGCAAGTGTGAGGCTGCAGCAAGCTGACTGAGGGGAAGATCAATGACACCAGCAGTTATCAGAAAAGTTTGTGTCGTGGCTGACTGAGCTAGTCAAAGATTAGCTTGTCCAAGGTTGGTTATGAAACTATTGATTTTTTCAAATATCCAAGGTATTTTGAACAGAAGCAAAACAGCAGTTAAAGCTCTGAACTGCAGAGACCTCAATATTTTTGTTGTGGACTTCTCTGCTTTTCTGTCTGTGCATTTACTCGGTGGTCAAGACAGTAACACCTTCAAGCACGTAAAGAACACCGTGATCATTAAGTTCTTATGCCTACTTTGGTGTGTATTGTGATGAGTGTATGTATTTCAATCCAGATGTATTATTTGCCCGAGCCACCTGTGCAAGCACAGGATCATCTTCTTTGGGGAACAATGCATTTCCATAGTGAGGAAATTAGTGAACTCTAGGGGGCTTAGCTATAAAGTTGCTATGAAGGGAATAAACATTTCACTTTTCACAGGGCAGCTTGACTTCTCTACGATAACCTCATCAATTTGAAGAGCCCACACTTACATTTTTCCAGGAACCTTTTTCTGCCACTAAAATCCTTGACATAGTCTAATGTATCTGCCTAATTCTGTTACTGTAGAGGAAAAGATTTTTAGTTGTTTGCAGATGGATTCTATTTCATCAGCTAATCATCAGTAACTCTGTTTAAAATTATGGTGTCATTTAACATTCCCCAATCTATGTATTATTTTTGTGTTTTTATATGCAGCTTGTATTTAGCTAGCACCTTCTGAGCAGAGTTAACTGCTTCATAAATGTCCTAGAGTGACTTTATGATGCTTGTGTACTCTTTGTGCTATATATTGAGTTCTGTACTTTTAAGACTAATTCTAAAAGCAAAGCAAGAAAAGACGAGTTTATTTTAAAAACAGTACTCACTCCTCTGTATTCTTCTCAGGACAGTTGTTCATCTGAGGCACAAACAGCAGTAAGACAGAGATCCCCTGTGCTTTTAGTTAGTTTTAGCTAGCTAGGGCAGAGAAGTTCCCTAAACTGTTTTTTTTTTTTTTCATTTTTTCTTAAGACTGTTTAAACCTGCTCTGGACTGAAAAACCCAGAGAAACGCCGAGAGCTCACACCGATGGCCCACTGGGGCCCAAGACCTCAACATTTTCCAGCACCAGAGGAACTGGGACTGATAAAAGACTAAACAAGCTAGACTACACCCACAAGAAAGATTTTCTCAAGTTTACCATCTCTCTTCAGAGCAACAAAAAGGTTTATTGTTTCATATTATTTATTTTTTATGCTTGTAGGCACTTTGTTTATTAAATATCTAGTTTTTTCCACTTTTTCTCTGAAAAAGTTCTTTTCCCAAACCAGTTAAAAAAAAAGCACCGTTTAAATTTGCTTTCCAGAGGAACCCCATTCAGAGGTTTCCTCCAAAATTTACCCTAAAGCAGAGCAATACAGCATTCCGTCTCCTTGATATTTTAAGATTGCTTTATACGTGCAACTAGATTTGTGGTTTATGAAGGGGTATTTTAGATTTTTGTAGTCAGGGAGTGCTTTCAGAGCAGATGTCCTAGATTTCTTTCACAGTTTTATTGCTTACCTCTGTGTTCTCATTTTTAAGACTCTGTATCAGTTTGTCAGCTCAGGTCCAAATGCTCCTTCCTCCTCTTCTGTCCAGCTTGGAAGGCCTGTAATATCTCAATGTCTCTAGGTGACCACTTCCTAGAATTTCCTTCCTATTTGAAGTAGAATAGTACTACAATCATATGGAGCCATTTTGTGGAGACCACAGGAGGTGAGATGAAATACAATTTAAATACACAGGCTGTAGGATATGTAATGTCCCTGTAAATGTTTTTACATATACTTAATTTGAAGATCTTTGTCTTCATAGCATAGTTATCAAAAGACATCATACCTTGGGAAGAAGCTTCGTAACTGCTGAGGGAGTGCAGTATAACTAAGTGCAGTATAACCAGAAGAATAACAATTCTTTTGTTCATGCCCATCTCCTGGGAAAAGGAAAGGAGCTACATCAAACATGGATGTAACAACACCCAGGAGGAGGACATGGCTATTCACAAAAGCAACTTTTAACAATATAGAAATCGTTATCCAAGCCCCAAGAGTCATTCTTGGCCAGCGCATTTAAATAGTGTAAAAACTGTCCTTCGAAGAATAATTGAAGGAAGTATGTCAGGGTGTCAGGAATTCAAACTAACTACTTTGCTTTTGGCCTCTGCCACGGAAAAGATACTGCAGGCTGGAGAAACCTAGATCCTTGAAAAAAATTTCAGTGTGAAGACAACTAAGTATTATTAAGAGGAGCACAGAATGACAGATTTTTGCCTGTGCTGGCCAAGAGGATGAGCTGACAGGTTGACAGTAGCAACACAAGATGGGAGAAAGAAAAGAATGCTTCCTTCCTGCTAGTTTCTACCTGATGTCAAATATGTGCTATATCCTCCTCCAGTATAGAGTGGAGTGCTGCAAGCACATCCCGATTTACATGACATAGAAAGAACATTACAGTTACATACACTACCAGTGCTCACTTTCCCAGCTGTTGCCACAGCCAGTGTCTGCTGCTGAGAGCAACTTCTGGTCTGCAGCTTTCTATCTCCATGCTGTGAACTTGAGACCAACAAGCAGCCTCAGAAGGGAAGACTGGGCAGTGTCTAATAACTCTGTGGTCTCTGGGACAGGAGCATAAGTGTTTGCTGACAGCATCCCTAGATATTTGTGTGTTTGACAGACAGTGGATTATATTGAATCCATGAGCCTCTCTTGGAATCATATGTTGAGTTTTTGCTGCATGTGCAGGTTCCACCTCTAACCTCAGCATTGCCCCAGTATCACTTCAATTAACACTAACATATTCCCCAGACAAAAAGAAGATGTGTATCAGACTATAAAGAAACACTGGTTCTGTATTATTTAAATTTGAAAAACACATAAACAAATACAAAAATATTTTTGGGAAAATACGCATATACATAATATATATATTATGTATGCAGCATGCATATGTTATCTATGTGTGTATGTGCTTATTAAAAAAATATATGTACACATATGTGATGTAAGATACAAATGTATAGTTACCTAAGTCTGGAAAATAAGTCTTCTTCTTTTTGTACAGTATAATGATAGCTGCAAATACAACGGCATGGAGTTAGGGAAAATTAAAATAAGGTGCAGGTAAGAGAATATTAATTGGCTCAACTGTAAACCCAGCTTTTCCAGAAAATAAGTTCCGAGGCTCCAAGGTCAAGAACACCTGTGGAGCTCTTATATTTATTATCTGAATCTCCACCGGAGGGCAGTGCCTCCTGTCTTTTTCCTACGTATTTGATCATGAACCTTAACTTTCAAGTACCTGTAAAATGCTGTAACTTCTAAGAGCTAAAGACCACACACCCCAAACTCTCACATTCCTAGTTTTAATTTTAAGGATTACATAATAGAACAGCTTCAGGCCATTCCCTCGGGTCCTGTCACTGGTGACCACAGAGAAGAGCTCAGTGCCTGCCCCTTGACAAGAAGCTGTTAATCACCACGAGGCCTCCCCTCAGCATCCTCTTCTCCAGGCTGAGCAATGGATATACATGTGTACGTGCAGGTGTGTACTTTTACGGACGGTCAGAGCTGATGTGAATGGCAATATGTCTAGCAATATCTTGAAAGAGATGCATTGAGATTGGAGCGATAAAGAGACACCATAAACACGCTAATAAGTGCTCAGATATGATTGCCACAGATCCTAAGGCTCCTCCAGCAAGTTTTCATGGTTATAAGAACAGGAATAATTCTACCCTATGAAACAAATACATTTTTAGAATATAGAAATAAGCACTGTCAGATTTCTGTCTTCTATCGTCTCAATTTTATCAGATGGATCAACTGAAGAAAAATTAAATGTTGTATTTTAACTTATTTTTGCACTTGTTTGGAGATTCTATAAAGTTCAAACATATGGACACTTTACATTATAGTGTACAGAGAAATTTGCATTACTCATCAAAATGGGGTGGGATACCATGCATTCTGCATATTCTATGGAATGCAAATTGAAATAGGAAAAGGAAAAAATGTCAGCATGTTGACAATAATAAGGAACTGAGGAAAACAATTCAGAGGTGTTGATGTGCTGAAACTTTTTGAGTGAGAAAAAGCCATTGCACTCCATAGAGAGTTTCTAATTGAGAAGGTGGACAGTCTTTTTAGAGGTAAATGATGGGAAGAGGCTTTAACTTATACATTAACTTATATATTTTCTTTTATTTTCTGAAGCCATGTGAGTTTGGGGAGGTAAGAAAGACCCATAGCCTATTCAAGTGGTTGCTGGGATCCCCAGGATTATTATTGTAACCTGCTGTTACAAGCATGAAGATGGCAAAATTCAAAAAGAGCTGTCAAGATGGAGATGGTAACAGTTGTGGGATACCAACATTTCTTTTGTCGTGTGTGTCTATGATAACAGAGATCTACTGATATCTGGATGTCTTAATGCAATCAAAACCAAAGCAGGTATTGTTTAGGAAAGGAAGGAGACAGTCATCAGTCATCATGCATGCTGCCAAGCCATAAGATACTTAGGGCAACACTTGATCAGGTAAGTTAGACCTTTTGTGCATGGCAGACCCACATTTCCAGAGGTTTGAGTCACTCTGTGAGATGTTTGTTTTGTATCTCAATAGCGTTTATTTGTCTGTTAATCACATTCCTTTCCTTACAGCAGAGGTCTGGAGATTCACTGCTGCTTCCAGCTTTTCTGCTGAAAAGGTGCCATATTTCTAAAATGAAAGTCGCTGTTTATGAAGAAAACTATTTACGTTCTCTAACTGCAGATTGCCTGTTGCAGAAACTAATTTCCTGTGCCTCTCTACAGTCACTTTTTTCTCTGCCCAGCTGCCACAGGAGTTACTTCTTTAACCCCTCTCTCATCTCTAGCTGGAATCCGTTTATACTTCATATAAGTCTGTTGTCCTTTCTCCTTTGATAAAGCTGCTCAGGTACACAGCAGGGGAAAAAAACCCTTTAAATTCCTCAGATTTAAGGCACTCAACAAAACACTTCTCCATTTCCCTGGTATTTCACTGTACCCTACAATGGCAGTTAAGATTGTGGAATATACTAGGAAAAGCTCCAAAGGACAATTAGCCTGGGTAGCTCTCAGTAAGACAATGGACACTTTTCTTTCTGCAAATTGGGGTGTGCAGAGCCAGGTCATGTGGGCAGTGGTGCAGAAACTGGGGAAAGAGAACCATCAGTGTTCCTGTGCTGAAAATTTCTTCAGAAGAAAAAGACTGACTGCAAGACATCATCATGAGCTAAGACAGTCAAGAAGGGAGTTGAGGTATTTATTTATGCTAAAAGCTAGAAAGGTATTATGTCTGGCAGCTCTGAACTTCATGTTTTATTATTAAAGAGGCTTGAGAGTTTCCTCATTTGATAACATATTCCAGCTGGTTAGATTTTAAGGAAAAATACTAGAAGACTTGCAACTAAGTCATGGAAGACCAGGAGTTCAGTGGCAGCCTGGACTTCAGTTATTGCAGGGTTAGGTTTTTGGGGTTTTTTTGTCAATCAAAAAAGAAAGCTTTAAAAAAGATATTTCAACTAAGCATTATGCTGTACTCTATTATGCACTTCATAATTACACTTCATAGATTCAGGAAGAAAACACTTGATTGCAAAACCTTAATCCAGAATATATCGAAATTAATAGCATGACTGAAATTTTGCTTTCAATAACTCCTTTTGAGACTATGAACTGCAGCATAAATGAGGAAAGTACATTTATTCCTATAAAAGGTTCCTGGTTGGTTTTTTTTTTTTCAGGATGGATTAAATTACTAAGGACAATAACCAATGCTTATATTCTAATCATTCTTGTAAGAGTTATATTATATTACATTTTTCATTTGGTGCACTTAAAAGAACTGTGACTTTAGATACAGCTAAAAAAAATTACCAATAAAACTGATTATTTTAATGGACTTTGGCTGGTCATAGCATCTTAAATTAGCTTTTTTAGAGGAACTTGTCAGGTCATTTAAAAAGATTTTGTTACCTTTTTTTTTTTGCAGAAAAAGTGTACTAGGTTGTATTTGTCAAAGTATTTGTGACAATTCAGTCCAGAGAATTGTACTCTTCACTAATGCAGCTGTGAGCTTTAAAGAGTAGACTAGGCTGCTGCCTGAGAAATTAAAAAAAAACCCAAACAAAACAGCAACAGTGAATTGCCCTGCCCCAAGTGGACAAGAAGGTCTGCTGCTCATCAGCTCCAACAGCAGCGGCCTTTGAGAGAGATAGGGGATGGAAAAAATGAGACCAGATGTTGGAAAATATGTCAGAAATGGAATTAATAATTATGTGTTTTGAAGCAAAATGGATGAACTGTTAGAAGCACCTGGAGAGATTTGTTGAAAGCAAGACACAAGCTCATCTTTACCTGATTTTGAGATTGCTTGATTAGGGGAGTCGGACATGGTGACCTCCAGAGGTCTCTTCCAGCCTCAGCCATCCTGTAATCCTGTGACCTGTCAAAAGGGCTAAGTGACAGGTGATCAAGCTTGTGCCCCAGGCTCCCCTGATTGTGGAACAGCTTCTTCCAAGATGGTAGCAGGCTGAATTCCCTGCTGAATCCCCTCTGGCAGCACCCCAGCAGGCAGGGTGGAAGAGGCCAAGGCTCCAAGTGGCTCTGGCAGGCCTTAACTGGGAGTGTGAGATGGACTAGAGCAAAGCCAAGAGGCTGTCTTGCTTATGGTGTCCTGTCTCCAACACTGGCATTTCAAGAGGAAGGAGAACAGTGCAATCCCATACTATGACTTCCTCTTAGTACTCCTCCAGCCTTTGACAATTTTAATCCTCAGGATCTTCCTGGACCAAAGATTACCTGTTTAGTAACCTACAGTGGATTTCTTTTCCATGTTCATTTCCAGTTTCTCTGGACCAGTGTAGTATGTGCATCCACAACATTCTTGGCAAACTGTTTTCTAACTATACCATGTATTGTAAGATGAGATACAAACTTTATTTGGTTTTAAGCCTAGATCTCATTAGCTTAATATGTTTTTCAAGAATTATTGGGCAAAGGCAGTTTAAGTCAACCAAATCAGTTTTTGCACTTTACTGAGGATTTTGTAGGCCTTTTTCCTACCTACCTTATGTTGTCTCTTTTCTGAGATGAGCAATCCTAAACTATTTAACCTCTAAGATTTTAAATTAATTTCTTAGAGCATACCACATGCTCTTACCTTGATCTTTTCTAGTCCTTGTTGGTCCTACTTGTGACAGAGGCTAGAAGGGCAAAGAGTAAACTAGGTATGGGTGAACCATGGATTTCTAGGATGCTAAGCCGATGAATGGATTTATGGATTCCATAATGAATCCATATGAATTATGATTCGCAGTTGTTGCTGACAAGCAACATCATTTTATACATAAAGCTCTGGCTGGATTTTGCTGTGTGCATTACTTCACACTTACCAACACTAAATTTCACAGACAAGCATTTGTGCTATCCCTCCCATCTTTGGATAGCATATACCCTAACCATCACCTTAGAGAAATAACACCGTGGTAGGTATATCAATATTATTTTAAACACTTTGAACTGGAAAAAATGACAAAAAGTGATGAGTTGACTCCAGGATAATCTCTGACCCACTCATGTATCAGCATATATGTAACCAAACAGACAATGACCCCCAAAATGGAACATAGTCAGTCTAGGGAACATTTATGAAAGCACAGCATCACAAGCTGGTTGAGCAAGGTGATTGTCTTGCTTTTCTCTGTGCTTGTGTGGCCTTACCTTACGTCCTGGGTGCCACAATATAAGACAGATATGAAGTTCTTACAGAACATCCAAAGGAATACTACAAAGATATTGAAGTGTGCAGAGGCGAGGCTTTATGAGGAGCATCTGAGGGCACTTGGCCTGTTCTGCCTGGAGGAGACTAAGGGGGGACCTCACTGCAGTTACAACTCCCTTGTGAGGGGAAGAAGAGGCGCAGACACTGACCTCTTCTCTCTGATGACCAGGAATAGGACCCAAGGGATTAGCCTGAAGTTGTGTCAGGGGAGGTTTAGGTTGGCTATTAGGAGAACATTCTTCACCCTGAGGGTGTTTGGGCACTGAACAGGTTCCCCAGGGAAGTGGTCACAGCACCAGCCTGCCAGAGTTCAAGAAGTATTTGGATGGTGCTCTCAGCCACATGGTGTGACTCTTGGGGATGGTCCTGCACAGGGCCAGGAGCTGGACTCGATGATCCTTGTGGGTCCCTTCCAACTCCATATATTCTATGATTCTATGATTCCATGGCTACTGACCCTGACTGTCCATTCCCAGTTTCCTCCAATGCCCTGCTCCAGGCTGGCAGTGAGATAGGCTCTGACTGCTAGGCTCTCTCAGAAATGCATAAAAATTAAAAAATATATGTATCGGTGTACCTACTGGGCAAGGAGAAGGATTCAAGCTAACCAACATCTCATTAACATATGGATACTTTAAAAAATTTTGTGAAAGGTCTATGACAATGCCAACTTCTAATATATATCTCTATCCTGGAAAAAAATCTGAAAAAAAAAAAGAAAAAAATCCACAATAACAAGGAGAAACAGATTAATTTTATTTCATAACTTAGTTTGCCTACCCTCTTCTATGTTTGGAAGTTTTTCACACATAGCAGGTGAAAGCCTGGGAATGAATCTTAAATCATGTGCTTTTTATTTTTTTTTTAATTATTATAATTATATGTACAAAAAAGTTCAAGCACATTCATAGGTTAAATTTCTATGCAGTAATTAAAAAAACAAAATGTAACACAAACTCCCCTCTCAACCCCAAAAACAAACAGAAACCTTTACATTCTTGTCTTTTCAGTAAAATTGCATGAACTACATAGTAATGCTTACAAGTAAGCAAGTTGTCCAGGGCCCATATTCTCCAAACTGAATGTAATATGGAAATGAACTTCCCAAAAAATCACAAATTGCAACATACATTTATATGTATATATGTATATATGTATATGGATGTCAACTTACACTCACTGATCAAGGAGGGTGGAAGCCATTGTTCTTATGATGCTCCAGAAGGATGTATTTCTAGGATCAAAGAACAGCATGGATGGGCCTCTTTTAATAATAATTTATTCTCTTCCTCTCTAATAAAAACTCTCAAAGACTTTACAGTATATGCCATCAAACTTGAAGGGTTGCTGTTGGTGGGTTCATTTTTATATTCCTTTCTCAAGGAATAATCCCACTGACCCAAAGAGAAATCTGAGCTAACTATAGGCTAGTTAATGAAATGGCAGTGTACTCAAATGAGGCATCCTTCCTGTTCCTTTTTAAACATTTTCAGAAGAGGGATGAAGGGTTATGAAGAACCTCATAAGGCTGGAGAGAACCTTTTCAGTCAGTTGTGAACATCTTTTCTCACTTAAAAAAGGAGCAATTCACTATTTTTCAAAATACAGCAGTTGATGTCCAAAGTGCAAGGTTTCTACACTTTTGGCTCTATTTTGTGTCAGTTATAGTTCAGGCACTTTGCAGCATATTTTAGGAGGAACTATGCACTTGAGGACCATGTTCAAGATAAAACAGAGTCAAAGTCTGCATTAGATGTCAGAGAAGTAATGGCTTTCAAAGTAAAAATGTTTCCATGTTACAAAAAAATGAAAAAGGAGAGAAATTACAGTATAAACTTCAAAATTTTTCTGCCACAACAAAATGTGGAAAACAATTAAACAATTGTGATAGTGAGAAAGCTGGAATCATGTGAAAGTGAACAATGAAGGGTACCTTCCAGGCAATTGGATGGGAGGGTTTAGGTGTTACTTATCACTAAGGTTCGCCTTGTACACAGAAAGTGTGCAGATCGATTAAAACTACCACTGTTAAATGCCACAAAGTATTGAATGTTCACATTGGCTTGTAAACAGTAGTGCTAGGTCCACTCACATTTATTCTGCTCCAAAAACTGACAATACTTTACCAGAAGATAGGACATTCAAATATCTCACTGTGCATGTTGTGGTTTTCCACCTTCCACGGTAAAGAAATTTATGTGGTGATTAGTGGTGGAAAGTTGATTTTTAGTCATGAGATACCTAAAGAAAAATGGCAAATTTTAAGGGCCTTTGGTGTTGCCTATTAGTTAGGCACAGGAGCTCAAGAATCAGTGCAGTATGAGATATATGAACCAACTATCCCCGATGCTGCAGACAGCTTGCTCCTCAGTGTTGGATAGAGTTGCAGTGCAGCAAAAGGATATGAAGTAGCTTTGTCTTACTTGTGAGGGGAACTTGTCTGGTCTTCTCAGGTGGTTTGTGTCTCTGCTCTGTCAATGAGGGTCAAATGTAGGTAAAAATCAGTAAATACTACAGGAAAAACTTATCTTTCT
The DNA here is from genome assembly GCA_013397315.1 of Donacobius atricapilla. Taxonomy (NCBI): domain Eukaryota; kingdom Metazoa; phylum Chordata; class Aves; order Passeriformes; family Mimidae; genus Donacobius; species Donacobius atricapilla. The sequence goes on from WBMY01000518.1 coordinate 43,599, forward strand.
TCTGTCCCCAGTGTATGTTCTGTAGTTGTCTTTCCAAGCACACAGGCAGTTGTTGAGATGTTAGAAGAATTAAACATGGCATAGAATTTACAAACAAGCTATAGAAAGACATTTCAGAAGAGGGCTCCAAACATAGGACTGTTCAACCCACCTGCCATAACTTATTTCAGGTCCCATTCTCAAGCCTTATTTTCCTCTTTATTTTCTTCTTTCTTCTTGCCTGCCTGAAAGAAATCCATTTCTGACATCTGGCCATCAGGAAAGGTTTCAACTGGTTTCTGCTGGCACAGAATGACTCTCTAGTCTGTGGTTGAATTTTCATTTATCCAGCTGAAAATTTGGTTTATAATCTACACCATCCCTTTAAGGGAGAAAAACTCACTCCCTAGGCACTATGTAAAGCTAGATTCTGCTGAGGGAGATGGTTCTTCTATGTGTAACCTACAGTGAATTGGTGAAAATGACCATTTGATACTAACCACATACAAGCAGCATTGGTACTGTAATAGGCTAAGGTGGGAAAGTCTGTTTCCTTAAATAAACTGCTCCCCACAGTCCTGAGAAATCAATAATTTCAAGAAATGCAGAAGTACTTGCAAATGTTGTTATCTTTCCTTTCATTGTATGAGATGTTTTGCTGTATAAGATTCAAATAAATAATATGAGTCAACCTAACCTTTTCAAGTGTCAGTGTGGTTTGACTCTGATATGCAGTTGGGTGAGTGTTGTGGTGATTTCACAGTGGCTGTGCATTATACATTAATGGTAAAATCCCATGCTACTTTTATTATTTCTTATATAAAATTACAACAAGAGAGAAAGAAATATAATTAAAAAACAAAAACAAAACCAAAACCAAAGCTTAGCACATTGCTTAGAAAAATAGCTCCCTTACTACCAAACCATTGGTGTATGCTCTAATTTATGTACAGTAATATTTCACATTCACAAAGAATCACAAGTCTTTGGTTAGCCATCATACAACCTGAGAGTAACTGTTCCAAACCTATCACTTGGTCTTATGCAGCAAGGCTATTTCCAGGCTAACACTATTTGATTTACTTCAGTGCCTTTTTGAATAAATTCAGTTCCTTTAGCACTTCCATTTCTGAACCAGAAAATGCTGAAATTCAATTTAAGCACAGCTTGAGTTCTGTTACTAGAGAAAGGTATTCTGAGTGTGGCCATTCAAAAGGAAATATTTTCTGTGTCTACTCATGGGTTTCACAGGTATCTTTCTTCTGGGAATATCTAAAGCTAAAAAACACTTTCTTGCCTTTTCAAATTGACATTTACTCCCTCTAACCCATCCATAGGTCCACTTGACATCGATCTGGCTGACATGGTCCTGCCAGAGAATAAACTTTCCCTTCTGTTTTCCAAGCTGTCACTGAGCAGTACCTTAGAGCGAAACAACTGCATGAATTTCTGGTAAAATTCTTTCGATGCAAAATAATAAATGAAGGGATCGATGCAGTTGTTGAAGCAACTGAGGCACAACGTGAGCTTGTAGGCAGGGTACAAACTGCTGCTGTAGAATAGGCGGCTGATCATATGTGCAAGTAGGATAAAGTTATTGGGTGCGAAGCAAGTGATGAAGGACAGAAGGACAATTGTTGCCAGGTATATGGATCTAGTCTTTTGCCTATTACCATATTTGCTTGACGTCTGAATTAGCTTCCTAATAATACCAATGTAGCATCCAACTGTTACAACAAAAGGGATCAGGAACAGCACAACAAATAAAGTGAGGAGAAAGGCTACCCAAGCTGCAAAGGTGGGCAGCATATCCCATTTTAGGACATCAAAACAGGTTATAATACCTAATTCTTTCACTTCATAGGTCAGGTCTGTAGTTTCTAGTGGGTAGAAGGCTAGTAGCAAGAAAATCCACATAGCTAGGCAGGCAGCCAAGGCATATCTTTTTCTTCTCCACTTGATCAACTTCAAGGGGTGTACCACACCCACATACCGCTCCACACTGATAAGGGTCATGGTCAATATGGACGAATACATGTTGGAGTAGAACATCACTGTCACAAGGCTGCAAAGAGTCTTGCCAAATCTCCAGTGGTTGCTTTGGAGGTGATAAGAAATCTGGAAGGGGAAACAGCTGGCCAGCATAAGGTCTGTGATGCTTAAGTTGATCATGAAGATAACAGAAGGTGTTTTGGGTTTGATGTGCCAACAGAGCACCCAAAGGGAGAACAAGTTGCCAGGGATGCTGATCATAGCCACCACTGTATACACAACTGGGAGGGTGATGGAGACTGTTTTATTCTGGAGCATTGCCAGCGTCAAAACATCCAGGTGGGATTCGTTTTTAACCATTATTCACAAGTGGGTTGTTGATCCCTGTAAGCCAGCTGGATCATATCATGAACACTTGGCTTGAAAACCTAGAGGAAAAATGTCAAGTGAAAGAAACAATATGTCAAAACAGAAATTAAGGACGTAAATCCTATATTAATAAACTAAAAAAACCCTCTTTCATTTGACAGCTTTTCCTTGAATGCACTAAATCCATTAAAATAACTTTCTGAAAAGTCTTGCCTCCCTCCAAATCATCATAATGTTTTTACCAGTCTGACTTCTTCCTATCTTGGAACAACTACCTTTTCCCTGCTGAATGATTCTATATTTTTTAATACTTAGAATCATACGACCATTAGGCTTGGAAAAGACCTTCAAGATCATGGAACCTTTAAGCAAACACCACCATGTCAATTAAATCATAGCACTTCTTTTTGTTAACCAGCACCCCCAGGTTCTTTTCCAGTGGGCAGTTTCCCAGCCACTGTGCCTCAAGCCTGTAGTGCTGCATGGGGTTCCTGTGACCCAAGTGCAGTACTTGGCATTTCACCCTATTGAACCTCACACCATTGACCTTGGCCCATCAGTCCCTCCTGTCCTGGCTGCTCAGTAGTCATTCATTATCACACCTCCTATGTTACTGTAACACAAAGAAAATCACATATCACAAATTGAAATTCAATTGATGTCTGCATGAGAACACTAGCCCATAGATTCTCCATGATCTAAATCCATTGTACCTACTCTAGATGTTCTTGATTTCTTTAGTGCACAATATCTTCTGACCTTTTCCCCCCTCAACTAAACTGTCATCCATTTCAAGTAAGGGCTGGATTTTATTTTTTTTCTTTTTTTTTTAAACTTAGGGAAAGGAGAACATACATTCAACGATCCTTGCTATACCTATAATATAAACAAAATATAAGGAAAGAAACATGAGAACCAAAGACAGATTGCAATTGCTTGGACTGGTTTACAGGCTGGAGAAGCCCTCTTTTACCAAGAAGAAAAAGGCTATTGAGCTTCAGTTTCTGCAAAATGTAGGTTATTTAAAAACCTTATGTTTGCAGCTGTCTTATTTGCATCATCTGTAATTCTGCAAAATTAGTTTCATTTTTGCAGTCTGCAAAGCAGCACCATGCTTTCACTCTCTGGTTTACATAGGTCTTTCTTGGCAGATGCAATAGCTCATGGTTTAGCCTATTTATTTTAAGCAGCATAGTATCATTCAGCAGCTGCAGGAAAGAAGCCACACCTCCATGTGTGTGCTTGCTCTCATTAAGCTCTAAGTACAGGAAGGCAATTTCACACTAGTACAGCATTGAAAAACTGAAGAAATGGCAACAAATGCCCAGAAATGCAGAGGATAGATCTACAGTAGGTTCTGTGAAGAGTTACAATAAGGGCTGAAGAGGTTCCAGGCCAAGTCAGCCTATAACTGTGAGCACATCTCTACTTAATAACAGGCAGAGAGTGGGTTCAGGCACACCTGCTTGTGGACTCTCATCACCTGCATGGTGTATTCCAAGCATCTTGTTGCAAGACAGCCCTGATGTAGGAGGTTAGATTAAAAAACATAGGTGCCCGTTGGTGTCTCTTAACCTTACATCTTGTTAAAAAAGAGCTTTAATTTGTGTGGTCATAGGCCATGAGCAGTGTAACCAGACAGTCCCTCAAAGAGCCCAGCACATGGTGCTGGGAAACTCCATAGCTGGAAATAACCATTCTGACAAAAACTCTGCTTTCTGAGAGAGGCTTTTACTGAAAAACTTGCTGTCTGAACCATTGATGATTCCTGAGACTGGCAAATGTGAAGTCTCTTCTGGAAGCTGCAGTGCAGTAAAGAGAGAACTCAGAAAAACCCCAATGCAGATCCAGAAAAAGGTACAGCTACAGCATCAAGCAGTTCAGTGGGGGCTTATTTAGGTTTTTCTTGATCTGCACTATTTGACATAGTGCTAAATGTCAGCTAAAAATATTCAGAAGTGGTGAGAGTCAGTATCAAGAAAGTTATAATGATTAATGTTGCTTCCAGCTGAGTTGTTCCTAGATAAAGGAACAAGCAAATAGGAACTGCAAAGAAGTCAGAGATGTGCATATATCATGTTCATGACAGAGAAAGTATGTTTCAAGTGGTGAAGTGATGGGCACAATTGCAAAAAGCCCTCTGAGCCAAATCCATTGTTAATGATATTCAGTTCTTGTCAGGGGAGTTCTATCAAGAATGAAACGAATTCTTCATTTTTCAGGCTAACTTGAAAAAGCAGTCACTGTCACATAACTCTTGAGAAGAAAGTCTTAATCCTCTCTATTTCAACTCATCTGTGACTTACCATAGCAAGTACTTGCTCATGAAGTCTATTGCCTCAAAAATCCTGCTCAAGTAGCATCTCTTTGTACCTAAAAATTCTATACTTCTCAAAACAAACAGAAAATTTTTGTCTATATCAGAGTTACCACAGAGCTCTAATAATACACCTTTGCTAGTGAAAGATATTTGCTATCACAGGCCCCTGGATGCTCTTTCTATAGAAATTACAGGTACTTGGGAAGGTAGGTGAAAATTTCCAGTAAATCTGTCACATTCATTATAAAGCTATCTAATAATATGTCTCACATTTTGGTTTGTGTTAGAGTTAATCTCCAGTGTATTTTCTTCTGTACTTGCTTTTTCTGACAGAACATCTTGATAAGGAGATAAAAAAATGCATGCATAGATGCTGCCAAATGCAGCAAAAACAGTGCCAGCATTAACGGCCTGACTAAAGGCAAATTTTATGCATTGACACTACTGTCAGTCGAACATAAGTCCCTCCAAATGTAGCATCTCTTGAATTAGAGTTGAAAGACCCCCGACTTACTCCAAAGTGCCTATAAGAGTGATCCAAAAAGGGTAGGTCTCCTTGACATTGTTTTCAGTAATGAAGATGTCCATCACAATGAGCAGAAGAAGAATTATGCATGGTTCCTTCAGAGTCTTCTTCAGGGGAGAAGGGGGCATGCAAAACACACAAGACTGATGTTGCATGCCATTCTTGAGGGTGAATAGCCTCTTGAGGAAATGTGAAGTACAGAAAATCCTCCTCCCAATTTTGTCTTTCCTTTTCCCAGATTCTTTCATGCTCCAATCCTGAATTCCTTGTCAGGAAAGCCTGGAGTAGAAGAAATTCTTGCTCTGATTCACCCTTATGTGTGATGATTTGCTTTTTAAATGCCCAGGTGTATGGGGTTTGGCTGGGCTTACATGGAGCCACCACTCTGTTTTTTGTAGTGCTATGCTGGCAAGGAAGCTGGGGGTACATGAGAGGCTGGGAGGAGACACACAGACAAACAGGTAGCCCAAACTAACCAAAGGGATATTCCAAACTATACAACATCATTACCAGTATATAAAGTAGAGGGAAGGAGGAAGAGGGAACTGGCCTCTTGGATTTTGGAGTGAGGGTGTTTGTCTTCCTAAGTAACTCTTTCATGTGACGGGGCCCTGTTTTCCTAGAGACGGCTGAAAACCTGTCAGCCCATGGGAAACAGCAGATTAATTCCTTGTTTTGCTTTGCTTGTGTGCATGGCTTTTGCTTTCCTTATAAAATTCCTTGTTGCGAACCACAATTTTTCTTCCTTTTACCCTTTCAAATTTCTCCCAATCCTGCCTAGTTGGTGGGGGTGGTCGGGGTGAGCAAGTGACTGTGTGGGGCTTGGCTGCTGGCTAGGGTCAAACCACAACACCAGGTTAAGCTGCTGGAATCACAATGTACCATTTCAATGTACTTCACTGCTCCCATGGCTGTGTCTGTTGGGGTTTAGTTAATGCTGTGCTTACATTTTCTTCTTGTTCAGAGTAACTATGTCCGTCCCCCACTCAACCTGCAGTCTGTGTCTGTCTCTTGTGGTTTAATTTGAAAATGTAATACATCAAGAGAGAATAGAATCTCTCTTTAGAGGTTTAGAATTAGACTCCTCTGACATTTTATGATTTTTTTCCATTCCATTTCAGGTTTCCAACAAAATTCAAATCAGTGAAGCTTGTATGGATTTAAAAACATCCACCCTAAGCTATGGTTTCATGTGCATAGTTTTTAAAAATGTAGTTCTGTTACATAAGTCTCCCTGTTAGAAATACATGGTTTTGCTTTAATTTTGGGAGACCTATATTTAAAATACGACAGACCAATGGATATACAGACAGACTGAAATGAAAACTCAATAAGGATTCTTCAACTGACATGATCCAGCCCTATTGACATTTGTATCAGTCCTCAAGCTTGTGACACAGAAGGAGAAATGTTAAGCTTTTCTGCTTGCCTGATTTCTGAAACATTTAGTAGATGGATATATATTAGTCTCATATCAAGTACTAAGCCTCTGGAGTAATACTTCCTAAATCCATGTAGGATTTTTTTGCTACTCTTTGTACTCACTGGCTCATGGCACTCTGCACAGAAAACTCAGCTGGAAATTCAGTGGCATCAGGTTTTCATCCAAGCTGCAGCCATAAGCTAAGTTAATGCTTTTGTCACAGGAATAGGAAGTCCTTTCTCTTCAGTAGACAAAAGATGATAAATAAAATATTAAAGGTGTACTGAAAATAAAACAGTAAAAAATCACAAGATATCTGTGTTATTTCTTTGCTGTGGAAGAGTAACAATAGAGATTTTTAGAGAACTGCTAAATTAAGCTGATGTGATTTTTTTCTTACATCTATTATCTTCCTGTTGTCAGTGTCAAGTGCACCTGTGAAGAAGACTGAAAAGCCTGTGAGTGAAGTAAAAACAGGAACTGCCAATATATAAAAAATTTGAGATTTGCTTTCTGATTTGAGATGTAAAAATAACTCTCAAAATATATCCTTCAGCAGAAAGTCTTTCAAAACCTATTGTGTTTCATAATTTTTTGGCTCACTACCTGTCACAGCCCTATTGCATAGGGAAAAAAGTTCTTATATCATAAATTCTTTGATATTGATACACTTTTAGAAAGACATCTTTCTAGCTGAAGAATGTAGGCTGGCATGTTTCAGATTACAGGAAAAACAAGCTGAAATGCAATTTCAACTCAATTGCATTTCATTTAAATAGGTTTAGAATGAAGCAAAGTGAAAGCACAGAATTTATTGTAAGCACTTAGAAAAATCCTATCAATAGTTTTTCGTCAATGCAAGTGTACCAAAAGAATGTATTTTCTTTTTTCTTAAAAGACTGCTTTTTAGTATATTTTTATTTCACATTATTTTTTACTTAATCAGTTTGATTACAAAGCAGTAATGAAATCTAAGTGGTTAGGATAGTTTATGTCTACCTAACAGTAGATAAAACTGGAGAAAACTTAAGGGTTCTCAGTTCCTTCTAGGTTTTCAACCCCTCCTGGACTGTCTGAATTACAACTGAGATGACAGAAGTGAGTAAAAGAACATAAAACAAATTAATTTATTATTTTATGTTAATTATTTTCTTATTTCTATTTCAATAAAAATCAATTTCTATAGAAATAATTAATTTCTATTGTAGACTGAGTGTGAGGAGAAGATAGAGTCAGGAAGGTAAAGAGCTAAGAGTCAGTAATCTTGAGCTATGGGAAAAGTGACAAACACTTTGATATTTAAATAAAATAAGGGGTTTTAATATGAAGAGCAAGAAGAAAAAGTGTCTTTTTGTAACATATCTCAAGTACAGTTCCTAAAGCATCATTCATGCAATTCAGAGAAACACTTCTGCAAATGTTCAAGATCACCAAACTGAGGAATGTAAATGAGTCCATCTCCGTCTGAATGTTTCCTAAACTGGATGTGGGCCTTACCGAAAGAGGCTGCAGGTTTTGTCTTGATAATTCTTTCTCACCCTTGCAATAAACTTTCATGCAAATTTTAGCTTGCAGTGTTACCTCTCTACATCTCCAAAAGCTAAGAGTTTGGTTCACTCAGTGAAGATGTGAACCTAAGTCTTCTAAGAAACTTCTTTGTATTTGGGCTTCCTTGTTCTTTTAGCTGATTTTTTTCCTATTGTTTTGTTCTGAGTATCATTATTACAAAGGTCAGAAACTGTTGCCAAGCCTGTAGATATGTTATCACAAAGGCATTATTTGATATTTTAGCTTACATTCTTCTGAGAAGAAATGCATTTGGGAAATGACACTTCTACCCTCTGTGCACTTGTATGTGTAAGTATTACTGAGTAAAGAAAATAAAACTGAAAGCATCTAAGTAGCTATGATATTCCTGACCTTCCATGCCATTTAGCTGTAAAAAAAATAAAACTGTTCTTTATTTCTTATTTTTCACCAAAGATCACTCAGATAAAGGACATACGTAAACCATATGTATACCTTCACTGTAAAAGCGAGCATATTTTTTACAATTAAAAAGTTGTTATACTCATTATAATAATCAAAAATTCTTCAAGAGACAAATGTCAGTCTTTATCTTAGAACACATAGTCAAAGTAAACCCTCTGGTGGTTATAGCTCTGACCTCAAACCATCAGGGCAAGGTAAAACAAGAGTGTCTTCTCTCCACAAGGATTTCACATTGAGCGGTAAAAACCCCTCTCTTTTTCAGCAAGAAAATAAAAAATCATTACCAGCTTTCATGTAGTGGAGGAGTGCATACCGCCACCTGAGCTTGCTAACTGTATCAATCTAGAGAAAAACTACTTTATTCAAAAGTGAAGTAAAATAATGCTGTCATTTCTGCCTACTAGGGACTGCTTCTATTCTCCAGCCTGAGAGAGTAAAAGCAGGCATTTTCCAAGACTGAATCAAAAAATTCTTACTGTGAAATTTAACTATACAGATGAGAGGCACAGAAACTCCACAAGCAAATATGGCACCCAATCTTCAGAACTAGCAAAGTAGTAAAATTAAATATCTACTTTCAGATTTCCTGTATCTGTCCTGGACTATACAGTTTTGCTGATAGTTGAATTTTAGTTCACTTGAACCTTCACCTTTTCTAAGTATGAATCAGGAAAGTCAGGATTCTCTGCTGGTGTTAGCAACATTCACCCTAATTTAGGTAAGATTTGCATAAACACAGCCACTGTCATCTGTGTCAATGAGCCAGTTCAGAGTGAAACTCATCAATATGGTCTTTAAAACTTTAAAAAAGTTTATTTCGCAGTAGTCAGGTTCATGGAAATAGTAAGTCTGTGAGCCAGTATTGACAAAAACTCTTAGCATTTGAAGCATGATTTTACCGTTCAAGTGCTACTTAGATTACAAAATAAAGTAGTTTGTAGTTTTCTTTATCAGTGCACAAGTCAGCTTATATAAATGCTGTGCACCAAACCTTAGGTCAGTTAAAACCCAAGTTGTGTAACTCCACTGGTAAATTTTGTAGGCTGGTTTAAATTTCAGTCTAAGTAAACATCCTAAACTGGATTTGAAGAGGTTCCAGTTTAGGGGTTAATATCTAGAATATTATATATATGTTGATCTTTCCAACATAAGCAGGCTTTGTAGGACTAATTTTTTGAAGACTGATATTTTTAAAAAGATTAGCAAAGCTAAGGCAACAGAAGAGCTCAACATAGCAGCTCAGGAATTCATTCTGTAGGACAGAGTCCTCTGTGACCACTGCCCATATGCACACTCGTATTTCCCGACAGCACAAGGTAACTTTCCTCTGGGTGAAACCATGCTGTCTTGCACAGGGAGGAAGAGCCATGCAAGCAGTTCCTGAAACTGCTGATGCCTGGCAGGGAACCTTGACTTCAACAGACCACAGTGCTTGTCACATGGTGCAGGGCCATGAACAATCAGCTTGTAAATCTCCCTTTAACTCCTCTGGCAGACATCCTGCATTGTGTGGAGTTATCCTGTGCCAGAGGGCCCTCCTGCAGATACCTCGGCCTTGACTTATGGCAAGATGAAGACACATGTTTTTTTAGAACTTTGATGAAATTGCCTGATCTAGTTGAAATTTAAATAGCATGTTAACTGATTTCCTTTATACTTTTAAGTTTTTAAATATTGTTTGTATCCAGGATTGACAGACAATGGCTTCTGGTCATCAACTACTTCCTTCTACAAGTAATTGCCTCACATGGCTGTTGTGAGGGTCAGAGGAAAAAGTGTGATCATTTCCCTTCTGACCTCAAGTTCCAGGAAAAGAATTTTACAGTTTATTGGCGCAAGGCATTATTGGAAGACAATATGACAGAGTCCTAACAGGGAATCCCTCAATCTTCAGAAACTTGATGGTCTTACACTGAATCTGTGTACTCAAACTGGCATTTTACAGCAAACAAGTATATATGAATATACACATATATAAGAATATGTGTATATATATATTCTGTTTGAAATCTATACTTTCTATCTTTTCATCTCTCTTTTCTGTGAAGCTCTCTTCAAGTATTTCCTCTCCTGATCAGTCCACAAAGGAATTGAGGTAGAGTTGCTGCGTGCTCTTGAAGATTATCTTTAGAGATAAAAATTGAAAAGAAAAAAAAAAAAAAGAACTTTAGATGATGTTTTCTTCTCATACTTGCACTAAGGACATGAGCATCTGTAGCTGTTGATCAGTTTAGCTTATGATGGAGCCCATAAACAGGACAGGCTATGAAATTTTACAGGTGTACCTGAAAGGATAATTTGGTGTGGTATTTGGGAAATGTTTTGAGGAAACAATGTAGAGTAATTCTAACTGCCATATAATATACTGGGGGCAGAAATTGAAAGCAATATTTGTAGGGGTGTATCAAATAACTTGGTTGAGCATGTAAGCTGTCTTCAGACGGGCCACTTTCCACTGCTTTCACTGATTGGTCTCAGTAGATTCAAAACATCTTTCTATCTCCTAGATAAATAGATGCATCCCAAAAAGCCTGTGCTGGATCCACAACAACTGGTGACCTGTAAAAACACAGGATGAATTGTTTTTCCTCTTATTAATTAAGATCTATATGAATAGGCAACACTTTCTACAGCAATAGTACTAAGTGGCAGGATTTGGGCATAGGTGGTCTTTCCTGCCTGGTCCTTGCTACAGCTAAGGATTTATCAGGTATAGAAATCTAAGTATCTATTTTAGGGTGAGTTGGAAAGCATTTACTGTACTGGGTGGATATCCAGTGATTGCAGTATTTGTATGCGTAGTCACTTCTGCAGTACATGCAGGTGTTTGACGCTGATTCCAGCCTCTTTTAGATATCCTGTTGATTTAGATCCTGATTTCCTGGAGGCCCATAATTGCCTGGAATCAGTCAGAATCTGAGCTAATTCACTAAAACATAATTGACCCCTTTTACACTTGGATCACGAGCTGCTGCTTTTAAATGACCAGGTCAACTTTTGTGTGAAAATTAATTGACACAGAATAGGATCAAACATATTGTTTCACCCGTATCCATCTTCTTCCACCTGTGTGTCAAAGCTTACAGTCAGTTTTACATGATCATAAGGACTCAGAATAAAAACTATTTTCTCTTCTTCTGGTCCTGCTGTAGTATTTGCTCAGCACATATCATTTAGCCCTACTGGCAGACCGTGGAATGGACTGACCACTGCTCTCTCCTCAGGTGCCTTCTGCAATGTTCTGGCAGTGAACTCCTGTGGGCTGGGCGTTCTCCTGACTCTCATGTCAGTTTGAGGTAATTTTCACATCAGTGCCAGCGAAAACACTCTTGGCTCAAAAATACGAGACCAGGAGCTCTGTAGGAGCTAAACTGATGTGCACTGTGCAACTTTCTTGCATATCTTATTCTCTGCTGCAGAAAGGGTGAGAGGAGCTAGATATGCAGAAAGAATGTGCATCACTTCCTGTCAAACTGTACATCTTACTGGAAGGTTTTGATTCAAAAATGGGCTGCTGGAGGCACTTTGATATGACTGGAACTGATATTGCATTCAGCCATTCTCCTTTAGCTCTTGTCAATACCCACTGAAAATAGGTGACTGCATATATTTCAGAAGGAGAGGTGTGCCTGGGTTGACAAACTACTAGGAGGCAGAAATGTGCACAGTCCAAGGCAGTAGGAAATGTGAACTCATTCCCTAGCACTTTTGACAGTGCTTCATTTCCAGCTTGGCTGGAAGGGACTGGTGGTTGGGGCTCACCTCAGGTCATCTCCATGAGAAATCTTGCACTGTCACAACTCTTTCCTTTTCCCAGTTTCTTTTACTGCTTATTGTCCCAGTTCAGAATGTGAATTGTACTACTGAGCTGTATATGAGCTGTATTTTTCCAGAGTGATGTTCAGTTGGTCATGTATATGGTCACGTATAAGTGGTTATGGTTCTCTGCTAGAGAAGGTGTCTTCATTTTTTTAACCAATTGCCATCACCATTCAATAGTATTTAAGTTACAGTCATGGGGTACCCTGGCTGATTCTGCTTTTTAATTATGATCGTATTATCTATGGAGGCCCAATGGCATCACCAAGATGCAATTCTCTCAGGAGCAGTCCTGTAGGTCTGGTGTTCATGCAGCTCGCAGTGAAGTCTGAGGCAGCTCTGTGTGTTGCATGCACAGCACCTCGGAGCTCTGAGCTTCATAGGTCATTGTTTCCAAGCTTGTGCAAAATCACTGCTCACATGTGGAAAGAACTGAAAATTGGCTTCTCTGCAAAAGCTCACAGCTTATGTTGAGCATCAATAACTGCAGCTGTGCTGCTTGTGGCGAGCACAAGGCATAATATGGACTCACAAGTGCCTCAACAGTGCAGGGCTCATCTACTCAAAGGCATGGTGCACTGGTAACAGAAACCTCAGAAAAAGCAGACTACAGGAGCAGATATGACCTAGTTTTAAAAGCAGCACCATATATGCACAGAAAGGAGGAGCAAAGAGCCAACATAATTATTACTTTCTCCATGAATTAACACTTTTTTCTTGACTTCTCCTCACTTTGGCAATTTGATACCAGTTAGAGGTATGACTGCTAACATACAAGAAGTAGAGATTATAAAATAGGAAAAAAGGAAAAATATTTCTAAGAAAGGCTTCACCTTTAGTCCAGTATCCTTGTGACCACCTGAGCTATCACACTAATACAAAGAGCTACAACATGAATAGCACCCTGAAACCACATCTGCTTCACTCCTCTTAATATCCTTGAGTACAGGTGAGACAGGAAGTCCAAGTTCAGACCACAAGTGCCGCGATATTCAGGGTTTGGTCCTTTCTGCACTAAATTAAGTCCTTTCTGCACTAAATTAACTTAAACGCATAAACAAGAGAGAAGTTGTATTCTATCCTTGTCTAACATGCTCTTTTTGCTTGGAGAAGTATATGAGTGCCCTAGTATAGTCAGATATATGCTGATACATTACTATAATGAATACTACCTATGAAATAATCACAGGCAGAAGTCAAACGTTCTGCAGCTGGTTTGTGTGGGGGAGCCAGTCCAGGTCTCTCAGGCTGTGACAGCACAGCACCCTGGTGTATCAGCCACTCCTCCCAGTTCTGTATAACCATCAAACTTGCTGAGGCTGCAGTCTGTCCCTTCACCCAGGTCATGGATGAATAAATTGAACAAGAATGTTCCCAGTACTGACCCCTGTGGAGCACCTCTAGCAATAGGCTGCCAGCTAGACTCTGCCCTAAGGCAATTTTGATGACCGGTACAGTTATGCTTCAATAAGATACATATAACAGTAGAGCACTAGGAGACAGTTCTTTGGAGATAAAATTTGGGCTGTTAGGAGTCCTAGAGATCTCTAAGTGATGTGCTCTGATATATTACCATATTCCTGCACTTTCAGTGTGTATCGTGACAACAGATGCATAGAAAAATGATATAGATGATAAGAATAAAGGAAATATTTGGTGCAGATGATGCCATCAGGAAAATATGGTTTGACCTAAATTAAAATAGGGTAATGCTTCTGTTTCTGAAAATTAATGTTACAGTTTTTAAACTAAAAATTAGAGAGAGACAACTGGCCCAGAAAAGTGTATAGTCCAGGACGACATGTACTGAGTGGTGGGAATTTCATTAAATTCTCTGCAGTCTTCACAAAAAGACAGGAAAAGGTGTTAATAAAGTCCAGGAAGGAACTGGACAAACAGTTGCTATGTGTGAAGTGTATGAAGCACATCCCATAAAGCAGTGAGCCACAAAAAAACCCAGATACATAAAAAAACAGTTAAATGAAAAGTGTAAAAAATGCTGAGGCTGATTCCCCTGGTTTTCAGCTGTGAATGTGACCTAATTTAGGCATCTGACAAGTCTGATGACAGAAAATGACTGTTAGAAATGGTATGGTCAAGGCACACACTGATACAGCCCTGCCAAAACGGGCCATGCTGCTTTAGCATCATTACTATTGCATTACTTGGAAGCTTTGTGTCACATCCAGTAAACAATTCAGCTGTATCAACTCAAGACTGAATTTCCATGGGCTGAAGGCTGTGACTGGAGGACTGCATCATCAATCACATAATGGAGATGGTAAATGTGGCAGCAATGTGCTTGAGATAGAAAAAGCAGCTGTGAGAGCAAACAATATGGAAATAACAAAACCTTTACAGTACCCCTAGCCAAACTAGGAAAATACACTCTGGTGATGTGTGTCTTCAGGCACATCAAATGTGATTCCTTGTGGAAATCAGCTGTTCAAGACCCAGTGAGGAACCCCTCACAAGATGAGGATTAGCAGCTTTCGGCCCAGGCCTTTGCCTGTGCAGGAGCACTCACCTGGGGTCTCCTCCTTCCCAATCGAGACACCAAAGAGCATTGGCCTATTGACTTTTTGAAAATAAATTTCTACAACTTCAACTGCTTAACTGAGAATCTGTAGCAAATGGCAAGCTTGAAACCTGGGCTCTCATGAGGGTTTCCCTATCAAAAGGTTTTGGTTCTCTTTTTCATTGTTGTGGTGCCATAGGTCATGAAGGAGAATTCCTGCAGTTTGCTCCTTTGCTGGCACACACCTTATGCTTTGGCAGAGGCTGAGATGTGATCCCAGTCACCACAGCAGCCACCTTCTCTTCTGAAACCCCAAGGATGCCCTCAGCTACCTGTCAGTAGAGACAGGACAGCCCTTTTGAAAATGCAGCCTGCTCCCTAGCTCACAGTGGGGAAACATCAGCACCAACTACTTTCTTACTTCTCTTTCTGAGAATAGTGGAGGTTATCTATTTTTTACTATTACTTAGTTCCCAGCTTTAGTCCCAGTTTTGTGACTCATTGCTCATGCTTGTTTATGAGAAGTTTAGGGGCTCAGAGCCATCACAGGGTTTTCCCACAGAGCTGCCAAGATTGTGTTCTCCCCAGCCCTGCTGAAATCCCCTGGAACCTCGGCCCCCTTTCTGCATGTGCACAAGACATCTGGCCAGCATCTCTGTGTGGCACCAGCTTGGCAGTGGAGAGTGGGGTGGGGCATGTGTGATGAAATCCCCTGTGCTTGTGACAGTCACTGAGCACTACTGCCTGCGGGGGCGTTAATGTGGTGTGGCAAGCAAATGAAGGAAAATGCCACTGTTTTGAAGTTCTTTCAGAAACTGAAAGAAAAAGACCTGAGTCTTTTTTATTTTAACATCTCAGAAAGACCTTTATAAAAGCCTAAAGACAATGTACATTTCAGGAGAACAACTTTAGCTTCCTTACTTCTTCTCTTTGTGTTTCTCTGTCGTACATTGCTTTATCATCATAAACAGAGAAAGTGAGAGAAAGGAAAGGACTTCTATGCTTTAAAATAAATCCATTTCTTGAAGATTGTGATTTAATAAAAGTTGTGCATTACATTTTCACAAAAGAGCCCGGAAAAGCAAAATAAATTCTCAGAATCTCTTCTAACTCCATCCATCCCTCCATCCATGCAGGCGAGCTAACCATAGTGCCAACATACTAGAGATAAGAGCATAGTGATAAAAGATGTTCCACCACACAGTGTGGGGAAAGTTTCTTACAAGTTAGGCCTAGCTGCTCAGTGTAGGTTCCTCTTTCCATTCTCTGAAATTCTTTAAAAAATATTTCACACACAAAAAAACAACTTTCAAAAGCAGTTTCCTCAGTTCAGACCTCCTTTCACTCCCACGCCATCTCTATAGGTGCTTCTTAGATGTACTACAAGCTACGTGTAAAAGTGACTTGTGTTTGTACTGTGCGGGTTGATAGTTTTTAGAGCATTCTGTTACAGCATGATGTAAAATAACCTACAAAAAAACCTCAAGGCTTGTAATTTAGTTTTATTTACGTGTTTCTTTATTGTAAAAGAAATCTATCCCTTTTTTAACCAAGACCAGTAGAAAGAGAAGACCTAGCAATATACCAGCTCAAACTTATTCTTTCTTTTTAAAAGTTATACAATCACAACAGGAAATATTTTGAAATGGTCACACTAATCACAAGACAGAGTACTTTTTAGTCTGAACATATGTTTATATGGGTCCCCTATTTTTAGGTCGCATCACATGTCAACACCTTGCCATTGCCATTTGTATTAATAACAGGGTTTTTTTCTGGGGATTTTTCCCCATTTCTTTACACACCTGATCCAAAACAACATTTGGAAAATATTCTGACTTTACCTTAGGTCCTCAGAAGGCATGCAAATATTTTAGGAATCAGTCCTTAGCAGCAGCATTCCTGACTAGTTTCCCTGCACCCTTCTGCAAAGTAAACACAAATGCAAACTTGTCTCCTGCTGCCAAAAATGTCAATGAGAACATAGAAACAATACTTTGACCAGTATGTCAGTGGCCTCCCCACAATGCTATGGTATCCAAAGCAATATGACTTTCTAGATTAGAGTAAGGAGCCACCTTATTGAACATGCCTGTGTAAAAGGATCTGGCACTCTAAAACCACTTCTAAAGTGCTGGGATGAAGTGGACTGAGGGCAACACTCACAGTGAGCTTCCTCATTATCACTCCTGCAGAGAGCCATGTCAATAAGGAGATGAAAATGCTAATGACTTCTTTGTACCTCTTGGTGAAAAAGCCTCCTTGCAATTACAAGAGGTAGATGATTAAGAATCAGGTCTCTTCTGAGATTGACTGGACTGACAAGACTGGAGGTGTGTTCTTGAAGATGATAAGCAGAACATCTTCAGTTCCAGTGCTCTCTCCCTCACTTGCTCAATGTCTTCTGAAAAGTCACTCTCCTACTCTAATACAGTTTTTTCTTTAAATAATACTATTTTTTTTGCACAACTCAGTTACCTTGCTGCTGATGGTTCAAGGAGTATCAATGTCTTGCTTTGTAAATGCTACAAGAGTTATAAGGAGAACAATTTAAGTGGCTTTTGAAATTGAGCACTTATTTGAACTTTAAATTATGATATAATGAGACTTCCTAAATCAATTATCAAAATTTTAAAAATATTTATTTAGAGGTAGTGGATATTTTTGTCTGCATGAAATATAATAATGTAATAATATCCTAAGAGGAAAAATCTCCACAAACTGCGGGGTACTATAAGATTCTCTGGTTCTCAAATGACTGAATACTTCATATTACAGAATCAGTGTATTATTTTGTATGCTGGATTTCTGATGTGTTGTTCTTATTAGTAGTGAAGCAACAGTTCAGCTGAAAGCCAGACAAAATACTTTCTTAAGAAACTGGGTGTAGAAAGAGATTGTGGTTAGATTTGCTCAAACACACAAAAAAAACCCAACCAAAACCAAACAAACAAAAGAGACACAGGAGAGCAGCAAGTACCAGAGTTAAAACAGATTGTAAATCCACAGAGAGCCCTGTACAGTGCCATCCACACCTATTCTGCCTCATGTTGTAGAAATGTAAGTTTCTACACCTGCCTGCTGAGGAGTTTCCATGGCCCCATCTGAGATGTCCGCACCTCATCAGTTCATAATTAGGTATTTTACCATGAGATACAGAAAACCAGGACACTGAGCATCAAGAAAGCGAGACAAAAACACCTCAGTCTCTGAGAAAGCTCCAGTTTTTAATACTTTGTGGAGGGTTTCAAGGAGACCTCTAGATGCAACCATGTATTGCCCCTTAAATTTCTGCAGCAGTGAGATGTTTGCCTCTGTCTTATGTCATAAAACCCAGAAGTATCCAGGCCAGCAACAAGAGTACTATTTACACTTCCTAAATATCACACAATGGGGATGTGAGAGATATTAATTTGTCTCTTCAGAGTGATGAGATTTAAATCTACACACCCCATCAAGCAGTAGGATTTTTTGTTAGTTACTTCATAGAAAATATATAAATGACGTTGAAATAGGAGCTGCATTTTGGATGTCTTCTCCTCTCAAGTACTAAACAAACACTATAGTTTTTTTCTCACCCATGGAATTTATATCCCAGTGGTACCACGCATCCTGGAACAAACTGAGCTGCATGAGTAAAGACAAATTGTAGATAAATAACTTTATGATTAATGCATTTCTTCAAGAATGCTTGGTTCCAGTCAGGCCAGGTAAACATCCACAGCCTGGAGAGAGTGCCCTAAGTAGCCATAGGACGACGGGGCACATGGCATTGACATCTTGCTTCTTTCTGTATCCCATGGAGGATGTACTCCAACGAGTATTTTGGCAATTTATGGTATACTGGGTTCTCAAACTGATGCAGCACAAGGAACAGTCTTCCCCCCACTCAACAACTGTGGTTCATTTCAGGCCTTCAGCCTGAGCTGGGTATTAGGATATATGGGTTTAGTGACTGGGGTTAATAGTTTTGATAATGGCACCTTTAGCAAAAGCTGAGCAGCTGAAGACCTCAGTCCCAAGTGTTAGCGCTTAGTGACAACAAAAAAGTATTTGGGCTCCTAAAGCCTTTTTCAGTGCTAGCATAAAGGTCAGAAATTGGAAATTACACCTGTGATGAAAGTTTTCTCCTTCAGTGTAGGGTTGGAGTGGATCCCAGCAAGTAGGTGAGGCATATGAACATGCAGAGGCCTGATGGTAGGCATATAATGTGACTCACAAATGCACATATGCTTTGCTCTGCCTCCTGGGATTATGTCCCTTTTGCAGAAGAATCTCTTATGCTCCTAGCTAAATCATCCATTGGTGAGCATGGTCCCACACTGGATGGATAGTCTTCATCCTCCATTGTAAGAAGCAGTGGAAGTCAAACAAAAATACTTGCCTTTTCTGCTTTTATTGCAGTCCCAGTTGCTTTTCTCTAGTTCAAGAACCCTGGCAGGTCTTCCAGAATGTACTACCACTCAATCATTCTTCCAGACCATGGAGTTAAAATGTCTTGCTAAACTCTTTGAGAACAGATATCCTGTCCCAGCAGATTAGGAAAGATGTTCAGCATAAAAAAGCTACCTGACTCAACTCCACATTTTTGCACTATTCTCACAGGCAGATATAAGGTACTTGTGGAAGTGTGTGAGGGTGAGTTTGGTAGGTGGGTGTGATGGTCTCTCTGCAAATCACCTGACTGAGTGTCCATGTATCTTTTCCCCCTGTGACAGGCAGGGGTGAAGTAGGGCTGTTTCTTGTTGAACAAAAATTCCCAATTTCCTGCATTTTTTAGACGGATTCTCTCATGATGATGAGTTTCAGCCTTTAGGGGTATAGGTACATACTTGCTTTATGTCTTGCTAAGATCATCTACACATTCCCCCTTCCTGGCTGGAATGGGAGAGGAACAGTATAAAGATCCCATACTTACACTGACTACATTTTCCTGCCAAGCGGAGCAATTACACAGGGAAATACCTAGGAGGCCAGGCCAGAAAAAAGGACTCCAGTGAGAATGAAAGCTGTGTTTATGGACCTACAGCAAGTCTCAGGTTGGCCTCAGAGCAAGGACCAACCCAATTTTTTTTAACAGAACGAGGCTCACAGGACATATATGGAGGAGATTACACACACCTTCTTGTGCCAGCACAAGACCTCAGCTATCTCTTGTGTCACCCTGTCATTGTTGTCATGACTAACTCCTCTCAGTGGGTGTGTGGGTACATCACTGTGAAGGACAAAGTTTGAGGAAAGCAGCAGATGATCAAGTCATTTTTAGTGTTGTGTGGTGACAATACGATGCTATCTGTCATGCAGGCTGTCAAAATAAAACTCTGTCAGAAGGATGAATGAGCAGACGATAAGATTTTCGTTGGTAAGAGACAGACACCACCTCTCCCCCCGCTCCTAGAAAGCTGTTGCCAGCTCTTCAACTCTGTCTTGCCATTCTGATGAAAAGCTACCCTAAAGTTTGCTTGGCTTTCATAATCTCTGTTGATTGGAAGGATGCACAGATTGATTTATTCATAGACTGTAAATGAAAAAGTAAAGCACACATAGAGATTCTCTATTAAAGAGTTAAGAGGAAGGGGAGAGAAATAAGGAAGTAATGGTTGAAACAATCTGCTTTTAAGCAAAGAAAAAAGTAAAGAAATACTTGATAACATTTTAAAAGGTGTATATACAACACAGAAGAGGCCCAAACTGGGTGGTTTGGTTTGGGTTTTTTTTGGTGGGGTTTTTTTTTTTTTATTTTTTTTATTTTTTCCCTGGGGGCGTGAGTGTTCACAACTAGTGGCTACTGCAACAAGAACTTCAGAAATGGAAACATCACACTTTTAGCCAAAAAAGAAAAAAACAAGCAGAGTTTTCTCACCCATCCAGACCAAAGCATGAAGCAAAGGGATTATTTCTAATAAGGAGAAGAGAGGTTGGTTTTCAAAGCCTTTCAGTGTAGGGTAGCAAATTTTTTTCTATCTAGTTATTTAATTTGAGATTGAGTGGATCAAAACAACATAAAACAGAGCAAGCACATTAAAACACTTTGTGGAGTTTGCCACAAAGGACACTGGGACTGTCAGTATCAAAAAGATAAATGCAAACTTATTTGCAAAGAACATGTACATACTCTGTAATTCTGATCTGAGAATGCTCTGTTGGATTTTAAAAAATTGTATCATATTTGGCTGTTTCTCCACTAGGGAAATACTCTTTTTATTTGTCATGATTGACAGTAGTGATTCAGCAGCAATAAAATCTTCGTAGCCCTAACATACAAAAAAAATAATGCATAAGACACATTGCAATTGTATTCAAAAAAGCGCTGTTGTTTGCAACTATCTGTATGTAGGGTCTTGCCAAAATGTATTGCATAATTTCTCACCAGTGTGAGTTGTTGTGGAAAGGATTTAGATTAAGGATGATTTAGGGCTAATTAATTTCATAAGTGAAACAAATGTCAATAAAATAAATATAAAATAAATAGATAAAATTTAAAGCATTTAATTTTGATGCTCAAAACTATTTAGAAGTTTAATTGTTGCAATTTTAACTTTCTGCTTCCATATAATCCCATTTAACACTGCATGAAACAATAAGGCAGTGAGTAACAGTGCAAGATATATATTTACTAGCACTACTGCAAGCTGTTTATCTTCAATGCCTTTGATGGCTACACATCAAGAGAGCTAAGCTTTGGCTCAGATCTCAAAAAAGGAAATAAACCCCCAGGAGTCTGCAGCACACTTCTCTGGAGGAGGAGGAGGAGAGTATTGAGACAATAATGTCCATGCAGAAAGCTCAGTCTGAATCTATTGTCTTCCTCCCAGAAGAAAGTAAAAGGGCACAGAGACACTGGTCTTGGAAATGTTTACACTGAGTGTGGTGGATTCTCAGCACCTCCCAGTTTTTGCTGCTGCAGTACTGCAAAGTCTCACAGCAGTGCCTGGGAATCACTTTGTTAAATGTGGAACATCAGCTTGTGGAAAGACTATAGCTCTGCCAGCAGAGGAGAGCTGCTACCCCCTCTCATGTGGGGGTAATTATGTACTTAACCCACAAACATTAGCAGAAACAGACATGTGAGTTGAACAAATCTATCAGCCTACTATAATATAAAATTGTGCCGTGTCCTGTTAGTTTCTCAGAGAGGAGCTGTTGGTGGAAAACATTTCATTTAAAAAGCTCAAAAATATTTTTCACCAGCATATATGGTTTTAAATATCAAACATTTAACATGCATTTCACCATAAAAGACCTCAGTTTGTGAGGCAATTTTATCCATCAAGACTAGATTTTAAGATTATGTATCTGCACTGCTGAGAATTGCTGAGGTTGCAAAAGCCAGACACATAACAGAAAATTTCATTTTTCGTCCTCTTAGAGGTGTTAAGGATATGTTTATGCCCCATGGGAAAAATCCGTGACCAAGAAGGCACATTTTCATGTGAAATACTGGGTTCCAGTGATTTTCTTTGACAGGGATATACAGATTTAGGTTACAAATTAGGCTGATAAGGAGATGTTGTATGCAATGTGCAAGGCAGTGTTTGGTCCAGATTAAGGTCTTGATCTTGCTTCTGTTTAACTCAGCCAACTTCTGTTAGCTGCAATCATGGATAGATAGCAAACTTTTTGACTAACTATGAATTTCTGAAGACCCCAACAGCTGTCATCAGTGCACTGGGGATTTAAACACTGTGTAACTGAGATCAGCAGCTTTGCAGAGACATGCTATTGAGGGGAATGGAAGGTGTCCCTTATGCAAATGTCTTGTCTTTTCTTTCCATGTTGAAATGCTCACAATGCCCATTTTACTTCAGGAAGGCTACTATTCTAGCAGCCTGAATAAATAAACAGCTGAAGATCTTGAGAACCAGAATTTCACCAGCAGGTTCCCCTGGTTGCTTTTTAGCTGAATGATCCCACTAGTGAAATGGTGGAAGTCTACAAGCTGACGACAGGAAATCAGCCCAGTTGCCAAGAAACTCTAGAGGTCAAAGGCTGGAAAATGGACATGCTTAAGCTTGCCCTTTTCCGCTTGTTTTCTGTTAGAAAGAACAGCAGCTTTCCAAAGGCAAAATACCCTATCAGAAAAATTTAGACTTTTTTCTCCTGATTGTTCAATAAATGATGCTGTGCCCTATGTAAAATGCACTGTTTAAACTCTTGTCCTAAATAGTAAACACTTACTTCGGGGCAATTTTATGGCATCCACTGTTGTAGCATCAAAGTGCTTCAGAAACACCTATGAATTTCTTATTTGCAGCCTTCCTCTAATGTAAAAATTATTTAACTCCATATTACAGAGAGGAAAGTGAAGACTGAAGGCCCTGAGTTGCCTAGAACCTGATTTCTAAGAGCATTTGACATTAAATAAAATGTTACTCTTTCAAAGTCACATTTCTATTGACCATACCTGGATTTGTCAGAAGACAATACTCTGCAAGTCAGATCCATATATCTTTTAATAGGCATTTGAAAATTAGGAACTCAGAGTTGGTGCCTGCTTCTGAAAGCTTAACCCCTTGAAACCAGATTTGAAACAGAATTTCAAGCTCTGGAAAATAAGCATCACATGGGTGGAAGGATGGAGGCACCAGTGAAGGCCTAGGTGTCTCAAATGGGGTCTAAGATAGTCAGAAAAATGATAAGGAACAGTGTGAAGTCAGCACTCTTCACATGCCACACACATAGGTCATCCAGTGCAGACAAAGGATGAGCCTTGAAAACACGAAAATTTGGGGAAAAAAATAGTGAGTTGCACAGAACATATTCTCACAGGGTTGTGGGCTTGATATTTTTGAGTCTGAATTTTAGCTTGCTAACTATTGCTAGCTCCTTCCCCAAGGGAAAGCTGTCAACAGTTTTCTCTTTTCAAAACATCTCTCTCTGTTTCTCAAAACAGGTTAAATAAACAGTTCCCTTTCCCATAACAACTGTCCCCAGGTGTTGCTTCCTATTACTTAACCAATGGAGAGAAGTGTCAGTCTGATGGACCAATAATAGACCTTTTTAGCACAGCATGTTATAAAAGAAACTGTTGGAATTGTAAATAAAGCCTTCTTTCTCTTCTGACAACTATATGGAGTCAATCTATTTTGTGTCCTCCCATGACACAGGGTAACTACAGGGAGACCCGAGTCTTGAACCTCTTTGCCAAACTGCCTTTTGTTAAAATCCCCGTTTCCTTTTCTTTCTGGGGCCTAAATATAATTTGCCATAATTTTTTTAAGACCGTTAATGGAAGAAAAACACTTCCCTGTCTGAACGATAAAGCAGTGGTTAATTTCAGGAAATAGATGCCTTAAGCTGCCCTCCAAGTCTGACCATGGGACTTACTATCTGAGCTGGAGATTGTTTTAGCCACAAAGCTTCTGGTTACTGCCCATCTTTCACATCGGAGATGAGCACTAAAGAATTATCAATACAACAATGCAGGGGAAGATGAAAACACCATGAATGAGGGCAAGAGATTCTCTAGTCTAGTGACAAAGGCAGCCATCAAGTAAGTGCACATGGCCTAGAATCTACTCTTTAGTTTGGCCTTTGGAGTTATCCAGTGATTACTGTGAAACAGTGTCTCTGAAGACAAGATTAGAGATAAGGTCTTTAACCTTCTAGCTGAATGGTATTTCAGGCCTCTGACCTCTTTTGTCCTCTTTTACTTGCTGTTCCAGCTTCTACTGGCTGGGTGTAATTGAGCCCAGACCACAGTTCTAACATACTACCTCGCTAGTAAGGAAAGAGGTGGATAAGCCTTTAAATATTTTCCAAAGACAGAGTTCAGTGGGCACACTCTTTCTCCTAGGAGCATGCTCTAGAGGAGGAGTTACATCATTTCCTACTCTTTGACCTTTTGAAAAGCAAGTACCTGCATTTGTAAAGAAGAAACAGTTCTTCAGTTTCTTACATTTGTAAAGAAATTTGTAAAGTTTTCTTCAGTACTTGCATTTGTAAAGAAGAAACAGTTTCATTGAGGTTCTTTAAGCATTCTCCTTGGTGGCACTAGACCAGCTCTTTCAGTCGTGTCGAAATCTGTTTGTTCTATAACTGCTAATGGATATCTTATCTATATTTGTCCCTAAGTATCTTAAGTACTGCTATCTTGTTCTATGAAGCAACTACTATGGTAAGATTCCCCAGTAGTCAGAGGCTGCATCAGAATTTTCCCCATTTGGAGCTGAAGCTCTATAGTTCCATCCTAGCTT
Source organism: Donacobius atricapilla (assembly GCA_013397315.1). NCBI lineage: Eukaryota > Metazoa > Chordata > Aves > Passeriformes > Mimidae > Donacobius > Donacobius atricapilla. Next base: position 68,733 of record WBMY01000518.1, read on the forward strand.
TATTTCAGGCATTTCACATGTATCCTTTTCTTAAGAAGGTGACCTTTTCTCAGCATCACAAAAGCTTTTCTCAGCATCTCCTTTCAGGTAGAATCAGTAGCAGAATCTTATTTCCCAGAACGTAACTCAGTCACTAAAATCACAAGGCTGGTTTGCTTTTTTCCTGTGGTTCTACATCTCACTCAGCATATGTCCTCCAGCAGCAAGTAGACGAGAGATGAACAATTGACAGGAAATGGTCTCCCACTAAACAGGTTGTTCATTGATTGTTTGTGCTGAAGTATTATTCTGTAATATTTACCCTTAGGACTCTGAGGAATATACCACTTGCACAAGGGAGATGTTACTACATGTAAAGTATGTCAGAATTAGTAAATTTAATGCTGTCAGAACAGTGCTCAGACCATGAAATTCAGTTGCTTGGGCTGTTACAATTCTGGCACAGTTTTGTCTCACACTAACTAATGCTCCCTCAAAAAACTCTGAGCCACAATCTCGTATAATTCAGGAGCTGTGACAGACAAAAGACCATCCCAGAAAATAAGTTTGGATGCAGCCGTCATGTTACAGAGGCTGAGAACAGTTACTACAGGTGTGTCAAATACAAAGTGAAAAGTTACTGCTGGGTAAAACCATTCTCGGCATAACCCACTAGAGGGTGCAGACACACCCATGCTGCCTCCAAGAGTTACTTCTATATTTCTGAGACTTGGATATTTCAGAGTATTTTTATATATATATACTTTCTCCAGAGTATTTGGAGGAAAGAGCTGAAAGAATCACACTTTGCAGTCCTCTACAAATCCACTTTCATCATCATCAGTGTGTAACCCTGTCAACTGCTGTCCAGATCCTGCCCTCTACCCTGAGTTCCTACTACCAGTTTTCCTCTTTTTTTTGGTCTCATCCTCACCATTTCAATGCTTACCTAGCCACAGTTCCCTACCCTATCTCTCACCACTATCTGTGTTCCAGGGGGATTTCCCTTTGGTCCCTGCACTGCTTGACTGTCACTAGGTGAAGCGACAAAAGTACAAAAGAGGCTTATTCTCACAGCTTTCAACTGCTGAACCACTGTAGCCCTAAAATGGGGTCTATTCAGTGTATCCAGGATTCTGGGAGAACAGGATTTCAATTAGCATGATTTAGCAAGTCTCAAAGACCAATCATGTTTTTTAGAAGTTGGGCGGCAGGGAGAAGGGAAGAAAGAAAAAAAAAATCTGCCTTTGTGCTTACCTACTCAAAGCTTGTGTTCCTGAATATTCCCTTATTGCCTCAGCAACTGCCTCATACTGCCAAACTCTGCATGTAACATCCTGCCAAAGAAAATGCAAAACTTTTCATCTTAAATGTTGGCCAGACAGACTTACAGGCAGCTCCCTAAGGAATTTGTCTCGCCATTTCACCGCTGATGTTTCCGTGCTGCAGAAGATCAGATTTCCTCTATGAGTAAGACCCGCAGAAAGGAACAAACAAGAAATCTTTTAAGATTTTTTTTTTAAAAAACCAAAAAACAATAAAAACAAACAACCCCCAAAATAAACAAACAAAAAAATCCCAACCAAAACCCCAAAAAACATATCTAGAGATAATTTCAAACAGTGACACAGTGACAAGCACTGATAACATTTTTTATTTTCTCTCACAGCCTTAAATATTTGGTTCACTAACTGTAAAACATACCTGTGCAGGACTACTAAAGCTTCAGAATACAGACAGATGAAGAGATGATGAAGAGAAGATAAAAGAGCACATACTTCTTGTTAGTTTGCTATTTTCCCTTCTCATTTTTGCAGATGTGAATCAGGTGCAGTGTATCTCACAGAAAGTAGCCCTAGCTGCGTCTTCATGACCATAGCAAGGTGTAATTTCTGTTCTTGTTTCAAGAGTCAGCAGTTGGGAGAGCAAGGATTTTCAATTCACCAGCTGCTGAGCCCGAACTCTTCATGTAGTAGTGTGAAAACGCGACAAAAATGAGCAGCTCCTGATGGCCAAGCTTACAGATCCCTGGCCCCAGCCTGAACAACCCTTGGACCCTCACCAATCTGTGTGCAAAAAGACACAATCTCTCTGTTAGGATATCAATGACAGCTAAACCCCAGTATTTAATTATTGAGCTGTTGCATGAAGCATACACAGAGTTCTCTCTCTCTCTTTCTTTGACTTTTTAGCTTTGGTTAAATATTCATCAACACTGAAAAATAAGATTTCCAATGGAAAATTTCCATAAGGACAGAAAGCTTCCAATCAAAAATATATTAAAAGAGACTGGATCAAACTGACATTGCCAGATTCAGAGAGGTAGAAAATTAATCCTGTGGGATATTTCTGATTGATCAGCAACTAAATTTAGACAAAAATTGGACTATATTACCCATTTTAAACCTATTTCAAATAACAACCTAAAATCTCAGGCTGAGTCTCTCTCAGGTTTCCTGTGTATAAATAGTAAACCCAAGATGAACACCAGCTTGACTTTCCCATTTGAAAGCTGGTAGTAAGAATAATCAAACCAAAACAACAATCCCACAGACATTTAATTATAAATAGAGCTCATTTCATCCAGGAATTCTGGAGGCCATAGTCAAGATCCAAACTGTAATGTCATTTCTGTAATGTCATTTTTCAGAGGAGAGCTACATTTTCAAGCTCCTTTTGCATGCTGTGAAGAGCATGGAACAAGTGCCAATAAATATGCCTGATAAGAAAATCTCCCTTCTGTCCAACTGAAAGCTTTGCAAACATTAGTTGTCAGCAGCGAAGCCCCCTGAACTTGTGTTTCAAAACAACTTTTTATCTGGAAACTATGAAAATGAGAAGTAAAGTTTTTAAGTGGCAATACATGTGCAAAACACCAGCACATATCTTAGATGGATCGTGGCACAGTCTTAGTATGCCTTCATTTTCGAGCAGGACAGGGGGGTCTACCACAAAATAACTTGTGGCAGCTGAGTTGTGTCTGGGTTTCTCCCGTCTGACCACTTGACCAGAACGCAGCAGTTACCGTGGCAGACCAAAGTTACCCTACAAGGAACGATATTTCTAGTATTTGTTTTCGGTGCTGTTACACATAACCGCTACACATAATGTATGTCACTCTCTAACAGAGGAGTGCACCCTTTTCCCACATCAAACAAAGATACTGGTGCTGAAAGAGAGCAAACATTTTAAATCACCTGAGCTGGCCTTTTCTGCACTAACAGTCATCCCTAAAAGCCTAATTATCTGCACAGGCAGATGCATCTGAGTCGAACCCAAACCCACGATGCAAGACAGAAGGTGAATACACAAGCAGTGGGTAAGATGCTGGTTGGTGACAGGGGATGCCTAGGTTCAGTTTACTCTTCCCACACAAAGCTGCTGAACTCTTTCCCTTGAGCCGTGCCTGTTCAGTAACAGGGAAATGTGACTGCCGGAAGGTAGGCACACCTCAGCCAGCTTTGCTCCAGAAAACTATGGCATAAGCTGCAAGCATTGACCAACTAAGGCCATTCAGACCTGTAAGGAACAGCAAATTGCTTAGCATTGATGCTCATTGATCATTGAGAAGACTAAGGCTGATGCAAATGTTTTTACCCATGCCATAGCCTCTTCCCTAGCAGAATGGTGACATGCTCTCTGGTTGTTCCTGAACTGACACAGCTGTTCGCAAGGGAAGACTGAGGTTCTTGATCAGATTGCCTGCTCTGGGGAGCTGCAAAAAACAAGCCACAAGTGTGGCACCAGCCGGGATTGGTATGAATTCCCCATCTGTAGATGCAGCGACAAAACTTCAAGTGGATCATTAAGTCTGTTGAGGGTGAAATTCATTACAGAAGTCCAATTGCTACTCTAGCAGTAATTTCACAAGTAAAGTGGAAATGATTTAGGAATGAAGTCCCAACATGGATGGAAATTTTGTGTCTGTTAAAAGTCCTAAATAGATTCTCCTGATTACTATGTATAAAATCCAGAGAGTGTTTAAACCAAACATTCAAGGAGTCAATGTCTAAACATTAAAAGCGATTACAAGCAAATACTTAAAAACCCACAAATGCCAAAAAATCCCTGAGTCTTAAAAAAACCCACAAATGCCATAACAGTGTATGATTTCACTCAGGGGTCAGCATGGCACGTACAATTTCCCTTTTCGTATGGTGACACCATGACAGGACATTATTACAATACAGTAATACAGTAGCCACAGATGGCTATTTTATGCTTGTTTCTGAACTATTAAACAGAACAAAAATGTTTTCACACAAATAATCTCTCTCCTTATGTATTAAGAGGCAACAAATGCCATATGCAAAAGTGCACAATCTTATGGGACTTCCTTCTGGTGCCCGTCTGTCTGAGTTCAGCTTTTGTGCATCGAAAGACCTGATGAAATTGTAGCATTTTATGATATTGTTCCACAGTCACTTCTGTGTGTATGTTGGGCTGTTGCAAACCTCCGGAGCAGTCTCAGGATGAGTACAGTACATGACTCTGCAATAGCTAAAGATAGATATCAAGTCCAGATTTACAATTACAGCCGGTCCAAAATTGTCTGGGTTTGATTTTTTTTTTCTGTCCCTCAATATGCAGAAGCTCATTCTTCCTCTTTTTAAAAACTGAGTTGAAGACACAATATGAGTTTTATACTCTCCTCACTAAAGCAATAAAAAAAAAATTCTCAAAATAAGAGAGAACTCCTTATTTTGTTAATGGTTCTTGCAGAATGCAGTCCTTAAAACTGACTATGAGTTTTCTTTCTCTTTTGCTGCAGTATTTGCTGTAATAATTCTGGCTTCTAATGTGTGCAACATAATTTCTTAATTATCTTTGCTCTATTACTAAGCCATACCATTCTTGCTTTATTTCTACAGCTTACAGTCATCTGGCAAAAAGAGACACATGTACTTCTTCGATTGCAATGAACTTTGTTCTCACTTCAGATGTAAATAATAGGAGGGAGAAAAAATCAGTCTTTACTGACTCTGGCTCCTCTGAAAAACTATTATGAATAAACAATGAAGAAGTGAAAAGCTGTACTCCTTACCTGGTCTGAGAGGTACAGTGCACCTTGAAAGCTTCTTAAATGACACAGAAGAAATGGAAATAGTTGAAAGTTTTTACTCATCCAACCAGAGGACTCAGGAAATGACTATTTTGCAATGATTAACTCCTTCCTCACTTCGAAGACTTTCAAGTACAGTTCCACTGCAGTTTGGTAACGAATGCTCTGCCCTACACATCATTTCTGTTTCACACTGAGAATATGCAGGTGGCCAGAGGAGAAGACTCTGATAACCTCCATGGAAGAGATAAACTGCAGTGTTTTCTACATAACTGTGACCAAGTACATTTTACTGTTGAGTGATGCTTATGTAATGAAGTGCAGAAATGGCCTAGAGTAATGGATTGACCTCCCAACTCTCATTTATAGAAGAGGTTTAGAACAGTGGAGCAATATTCTCAGCATGAATTCAGAGTGGTGGTGCCCAAGAGAGAAAGGTAAAAAAAGAGGTTATTTGAAGGAGTGGCATCCATTGCAGCCTGGACAAGGATTTGATGTCCATATAGTGTATGATACTTTTATACACAGAGGGTGTCTAGCTAAAAGTCAGACATCCTGGAGCATCGGGAGTTAGTCCTCTGCACATAAAAACTCATCCGTGCCTAAAAACCTGTTTCCTTCTCCTAAATGTATCTGTTTGACTAAAAGGCATTTCTGAGACTGAGCCTATAAACATCCACTAGCCTGAAAGCTATTAAAGGCCAGCTGCTCACAAGCTACTTCTGGGGAGTGGACACCTCTGTACAGAACCTGGGCTTCTGAGACTGTGGAGAGACACCTGTTGGGGTTTTCTGAAACAGGGATGGGGTTGTCTTACCTAGCTCTGGGAATTTGCACTGTAGATGTTTACACCAGAGATTGTAATTCAAGGCACTCTTGAATTTAGGCAATGGGAAGAAAAGGACCTTTGCAAGATTCTTTATTTGGGAGATCTAACATCCAAATAATAGTTCCTTTTGCTATATAGATATATATGCTTGCATGATGTTTTATGCAATCAAGATTTTATACAAACTATGAAAAAATTCCTTATTCTCTACAAGGTAAGTTTTACCTTTTTTTTCCTAATGACTATTTCCAGTAACAAAGACTTAAAAGGCATGCTCTCACAAGACACTGATGCGGCTGGTCTGCACTTGAAGTTAATCCTTTTGCAGTCTACCACAAAAATAATGAGGATACTCAAGATCCTTGATCTAAGCAGGTGCTTAGTTGCTGTCTCAGCATGGAGGCCAAAACATTTGTGTGACCCCTCCAGCTATGGCTATTGATGCTACAGCTTCATATGCAGAAACACTGGGGCATTTTACTTTGAACAAGGTTGCAGGATGGAGACTCAATTTGTTGCTTTAACTCCTCTCACTTCCACATATAAAAAAATTGAAACCAACTGTCAGTATTCTCACCATGAGCCCACAGGTAAACAGGAAGGAGTTTCAGTCTCATTGCCTCAAACAGTGCAAACTATTTTGAATCAGACCCCCTAAAAACTTCTCTAAAAAATGAGATTTAGTTTGCTTCTTTGGTTGTTATTTTTTTTTAAGAATCTTCTTTTAGTTCAAATATAGCAGGCTAGAGATAGAGCTTTATATTTTCCACTTTCTAATTTTTAAGGCTACAAATAATTAAAATTTTGCAACTTTTAATTTACTACCATTTTTAAAGAAGCTTTCCTCTCTAAAACTGGGGAAAGAAACTTTCAGAATGAAAAGACCAAGCATGTACTTCTGGTAAAAAAACATGAAATTCTGAATTCCTGGATTATTATAATGAGTATATGTAGTAATTAATGCTGCGGTACAATATACTGTGATGTATCATAACATATTATAATGAAAAGAAAAATATTTAATAATTAAATAATAATAATAATTACAATTACTTCTACAAGGTTATCAATTTGATGACATTCATTTGGCCATGCTAAAATTTCCTTAGAAAGCAATTAAGTGCTAAGAAAGCATCCCTCTAAAGACTAGTCATGTCTTTCAGAATTATTATGAGCAGCAGAGTCATTTTTAATAGATGAGTTGCCTTTGAGTGGAGTCCACATTTAGCTTCTCACTGAGCTCAGCAGGCTTTGGAGTTCACTTTGAAAGTCTTCCCTGGAGCTGTCTCAAGCAGTCCATGAGTATTTAGACCCCTGCCTTTGTTGGTAAAAACAACTGTAATTCACTTGTGCTCTCCTGGGAGACAGGGACATGACTTATGTGTAAGATATTTTAGACTAGCCTGGTGGCTTTTCTTTTTTTTTTTNGTCTCATTGCCTCAAACAGTGCAAACTATTTTGAATCAGACCCCCTAAAAACTTCTCTAAAAAATGAGATTTAGTTTGCTTCTTTGGTTGTTATTTTTTTTAAGAATCTTCTTTTAGTTCAAATATAGCAGGCTAGAGATAGAGCTTTATATTTTCCACTTTCTAATTTTTAAGGCTACAAATAATTAAAATTTTGCAACTTTTAATTTACTACCATTTTTAAAGAAGCTTTCCTCTCTAAAACTGGGGAAAGAAACTTTCAGAATGAAAAGACCAAGCATGTACTTCTGGTAAAAAAACATGAAATTCTGAATTCCTGGATTATTATAATGAGTATATGTNAGAAAACTCCTCAGTATCTCTGCAGTGCAGAGGTCTTCCTCTAGGGTCAATCTGCAACAGTCTTGAGGTTGACCTGAATGGGGCTCTGGTTCCTGGAGCCCAGAGGAAGCAGATGCAGATGGGGATCTGATTTGCACAAGGCCCTGAGAACTACCCAGCCTCAGGCCACACCAACCCTTTGCATAAAAAAAAGAGAAAAAATTAAACGGTTTTGGGGAGCTGCACTAAGGCTAAATGTTATGATTCATTAACGGCAATATTATTACCAGAGAAGCAAACACTAGATTGTCTTCTGCAGCTGAGGAGGGTCTGGAGGAATGCAGAATTGCAGGCTAAATTGAGGACCTGCTTTAGGGTCTCTTTGATGGACCTNGCTTTCCTCTCTAAAACTGGGGAAAGAAACTTTCAGAATGAAAAGACCAAGCATGTACTTCTGGTAAAAAAACATGAAATTCTGAATTCCTGGATTATTATAATGAGTATATGTAGTAATTAATGCTGCGGTACAATATACTGTGATGTATCATAACATATTATAATGAAAAGAAAAATATTTAATAATTAAATAATAATAATAATTACAATTACTTCTACAAGGTTATCAATTTGATGACATTCATTTGGCCATGCTAAAATTTCCTTAGAAAGCAATTAAGTGCTAAGAAAGCATCCCTCTAAAGACTAGTCATGTCTTTCAGAANGGTTTTGGGGAGCTGCACTAAGGCTAAATGTTATCATTCATTAACGGCAATATTATTCCCAGAGAAGCAAACACTAGATTGTCTTCTGCAGCTGAGGAGGGTCTGGAGGAATGCAGAATTGCAGGCTAAATAGAGGACCTGCTTTGGGGTCTCTTTGATGGACCTAGCCTGTCATTGCATGAGTAGAGGAAGGTCTAACCTCCTGGGAGGGCATGGTACAATGTTAGCTGTGACATGAAAACAAGAGAGATGCAAGATGTCATTCTACCTTCCCAAGGTGTTCCTCATCTCAGCTTGAGCTGAGCTGTGCAGCTCTGGTTGGAGCTCAACTTTAGATGCACTGGGACACAAAGAGATCAGCAGCTTGCACAGGTGGTGGTGGGAGGTCTGTAAGTACAGAGATATGGGAGTGTGGCAGTAGGCAACCTCCCAAAAGAAGTCCTGTGATTTGGGAGTGAGAAGATGGAAGGGAAAGTCTATATGGAAGTGAGAGAAGGTGGCAGAAGCAAGGGAGGCTGAGAGAAGGAATGCCTGAACTGTGGAAGGAAGACAAGCAGAACAGAGAGGGAAAAAAGAGGCTTTGGTGAATCTATCATGTATTATAGCAAAGGTGAAGGAAAGGAGAAGAGTTTTCTGAGAACTTCTGCTTGTCTGTCATCCAACATCCAGAGGTCTTGAGCAGATATCCAGGGCTCAGGTGCTTAGTCTATGCTAGGCAGATGAGATAACCATGGCATGAATTGTCCTATAGCAAGGTGAGCTTTTTTGAGGGATGAATGGCAGGAAGGCAACCAGTGAAAGGAATGAGGAGACCCCTGACTCAAAACAAATCTGATTATCTCCAATCTGTGTAACACCCACTCAGAACTGAGTTGTGATGCCAACAGTGATAGGAAAGACAGAATAACGTGGCAGACAGAATACATGACTTTGGTGCTTATCATCTGGGTGGCAAAACTCATTTTTGCCCAGTGATGTTGACCTCTGTGCTGTGATGCCATTACGCATCTGAAGAAACTCCAGTTATGACTGATTGTTCAAGTGCTAACATGAAATCACTTGTGGAGCTCTCCAGAAAGAAGACATTCCTATCAGCTCTTAAGGAATAAGCAGATATCTTGGCCATATAGCTCTAGTTAGATTCATTACAGATGTTCTAGGTTCATGGAGGGGTGGTTTAGTGAGAAAGAAAACGGACTTGACAGTTTTTTTCCTTGCACATGAGATATGACCTGATTCCTTCCCCAACATCACAGCATTCAAGGGTCAAAACATTTTATGTGTCAGTTATTCAACCCCCAAATTGCAGGTTCTTGAAATGTTGCCCAAGAGCAAATGAATGGGAGAAAATGCAAAAAAATTCATGTCAGTGTTTTCAAAATGGCATCTTTTCATTTCAGCACAGGAAATTTCTGTCATAGGAAAGGAGAGCTGCTGCCTAATTGAGTGGCAATGGTAGTAGTACATGATATGGGTCTTTGCTTTGTTTGAGATAGGCCTTCCATCCTCTGGGGGAGCATTTCAGCCACTGGACTGCAGAGCCTTTTCATCCTGGACTGCAGCATTAATTACTGCAGGGGCCAAGATCTCTCCAACTAGATCTGTCCTACCATAGGACTTCCTACTTTTACATACATAAACTTCCTACTTTTTACACTGAGGTGAGTGTCCTGATCACACCTCTGAACCTAACTGTCCCAAGACTTTCAACATCTCCTCCCCCTCCAAACACACTCACATTCTACTCCTGGTTTCTATACAAAACCGGAGGGATTCTCCAAAGCAGACTCCTGGCGTATGTTTTTCTTGCAGCAAAGGTTCAGGTGACTGAGACCTTTTTGAAAGCAAGAGGTGAGAAAAAGTTTGTGCTGTAATAAAGGGAGAGTGATGACAGATGGCAGAGGATAGTCAATACTCCACGATGTGCAAGGGGGGTGGAGCAGCAAGAGGGCAGAGAAAAGAGGGAAAAGCCCCTAGGTTGGATGAAGCAGGGGTCACAGCCTGCAAATCAGGAATAACCAGACTCATCAGATGCATTGTGGCATGCATCAGAGTGCAAGTTCAGATGCGGCATTTGTCTTTGCTGTTCGAGGCTGTACAAAATATTGAAATATTCTCAATGCAAAATAAATCTGTGGTCCAGTGACTGAAGATTGCTCCTGAGGGGGAGGTGATGCTTGGAATGAGAACCAAGAGGTGTCTCAACTTCCTGCAGCTGAAACTAAACCCCACTTTGTGAAATACCAGAGCTCTGTTTCCTGGTCTGTAGCTGTCACCTCACAGCACTCCTGTGAACCTAGCTGTCCCTAGACTCCCTAAAAAACATATTAAAAAAAATCCCAGATGAAAAAATGCCTTTGGACTGAAAATAAAAATGTAATCTGCACAAAATAACATACGAATTTCTTGATCTAGTAGAAATTATTGGAATTTTTATCTCTGATTCTCATCATGGAGGTGTTTTAAGGTTCTAATCACTCTGTCATTGCTGTTTTGATCACTGCCTCCATTGTGGTGGTTCAAAAGCTCAGTCTGAATAAATCCACCAGCAGAGCATGAAGCAGCTAGAGCCTTTGCTTGAATTGACTCAGCTTTGAGAAAACCTTTAACTGCCTTTAGTTCAGAAAATTGCACACTTGCTGACAGACTGATGGTCTGACTTACCCTTACAAGGCAGATTTCAGTTTGATAATCCTGATACACAGTCAGCCTTTAAAAGTGACTTCCCCTTGCTCTTATTTTTATTTCAGGGTATTAACCCTACATAAATGAGTGTCCTTTAATTCTCCAGTCATTGTAAAAGAAGGAGAAAAAAAAAGTGCAGGGATCAGAATTTCTTACCTGGTGTGTAGTTATTGGAAGCATTCTTCCACCAGTCATGTAAAGTCCAATTCTGTTAGTCATTTGTCATTTTTAAAAAAATGCATCTCAATTTCAGCCTAAGGCCCAGACTCAGGACTGAGAACCTCAGGTGTTAATCCTGTGGGAGAAGTGCTGGAAGGAGGCAGGCTCCATGACCTCGGTCTATCAGGTTACTGCATTTCAGAGGGAACTTTCTCCCAGAGACAAACAGAGTGGTCAGAAATTTACCTAAGGTAACTTGGGTTGGGAGAAAATGTGGTCAGTAATTGCCATTTTCCAGGTGCCTGTTTGAGCTGAGCCCCTAAGAATAGGCAGACATGGCCACACTCCATTGCTCTGAAGCCCTCCCAAAGTGCAGGTCAGCTCAAGAGACAAATCTGCGTGGTCCTGCAGAAAGCAGAGATCCCTCTACACTCTTATGATAGAAAGAATTGAGTGTTATCCCAGAACTGAACTCTGTCTTGGGCCTCTGCCCCATAGTTCTTAGGAGATTCTGGTAAAACCACGTCAACCAAAGTAGACATACTCTTGGGTCTCAGTTTCTGGGATCATGCCTTAAAACACCTAGGGACTGACCAACTGAAATAAATATGGGCAAGGCTTTGGTCAAAGCTGTGTCACTAGGGACAAGATAAGTTCATCCCACCAATTCCTACTCCACTGAACAATCCACCCTTTGAGTCCATCTCTCTCCAGCTTAGAGAGAAAGGATGTAGTAAGGGACCATGTCAAAGGCCTCACAGAAGTGCAGACAGACAATATCTCTTCCCTTGCCCACAGCTGTAGTCACTCCAGTGACAAAGGCCACCTGTTATTAGGTTATTAGGTGAGGCAGAACGTGCCTTTGGTGACACTCTGCTGACTGTCCTGAGTCCCTTCCCCATCCTCCATGTGTCTTAGCACAGCTTCTGCGGGGACCTGTTCCATGATCTTCCCAGGCACAGAGGTAAGGCTCACAGGTCTGTAGTTCCCGCAGTCCTTTCTATCTTTTTTAAAGATGGTATAATGTTTTCCCTTTTTCCAGTTACCAGGAAATTCACCTGATTGTCATGACTTTTGGAATATTGTAGAGAGTGGCTTGGCAACTACAGTGGCCAATTCCCTCAAGACTCTGGGATGCATCTCATCAGGTCCCATAGTTTTATGCACAACCAGGTTCCTCAAGAGGTCACAAACCTGATCTCTTACAATGGGATGCACTTTGCTCCCCTAGTGCCTATTTATCAAGGCTATTTGTGCCTTACCCACCAGACTTGTTTCCTGCCAGACCTCAGTAGCCAGCTCAGACACTTTACTGGCTGGTGGGCAGGAAACCAATGCTTCCTGTCTTGCCTGCTCCCAAGGTCATGGATATAACACAAGGTTTGGGTTGGAAGGGACTTTTATAGATTATCTAGTGCTACCCCAAATGAAGGACATGCAAGTGGGAAAGCCTTTCCTCAAGCTGACCATCTTCCTAGGTCCTTGTAACCACTCTGTCTAACTCTTGGACAAAACCAGCAGGGAAAATGGCCAGCTCCTTCAAAAGTCAATATCTAGGGAAGCAAAGTATGACTGAAAAAAAAAATATATAATGCTTTGAGTTGTTTTTGCTTTTTATCAACTAAAGTGTTTCAGGGTTGGTTTGTTTTTTGGTTTTTTTGAAGCTATTTGAAAAGTGGATTTTTTTTTTTATTTGTTGCCCAGATGTTGTACATGTGACAAACTGAAATATGGCCAGTAGATGCTTCAGAGCAGCCATTTGCTCTCAAGCAGAGGGTGCTGAAAAGGAGGTTGTGGATGTTGCATACAGGATGGTAAGATCCCTGCAGGTTTTGGTTGTGTTTTTTTCCCCTTTCTCCCCATCTTGCTTCACACAGCTGCTGGGAAAATGTATTCACCCATGTTTGGGTAAGCAGATGCTGTCAAGTCTTGACTGTCACCAAAAATACATTGAAGACAAATCTACTTTTACCCCAAACACAGTGTGTGCAAGAAGCAAACCTGCCTACAGAGCAAGAAGAGAAAATAACAGGTAAAAGAGTTACCAGCTGGCCAGTACCAACAATTCCACCTACCAAGACAGAGGGTTGACATCTGTGTCTTCAAGAAGACTCAGGATTAGGCCCATAAAGGAGATGGGAAAACCTTTTTTTTTTTTTTTTGACTGTTAGGTTGTTTTTCAGGTGTTGTGCAAGACATCCTATTTGTCTCTAACCTCTAACTTCTCACTCATTACAGATTGCAGGAAGGAAGTACTCCACCCAATTTCTTAAATTATCATGAGCCATTGCTTAAAGGTGTCTTCTAGGTCTCAAGAGAAATCTGTTTTTACCCCTTCTTTTTAAGAAAAAGAAAAGAGGAAAATAAATAACCCAGATGATCTTACTGCTTGTTAATTATTAATTGTATGGCTATTGCACTCAGAAAAGCTCTTGATTTTTCCAGACAAACATTTGCTAAGAAATCTTTTCAGCAAGATACAAAAAAATTTCATGGCACTTCTAGCAAAAAGGGAATGGGGTGTGTGATAGGGGGAGGTGAGGCTGTGCATATTCCCAAAGAGATCTGTATTGCAGTTTAAATCAGAAACCTGGATTCTATTCCTATGATAAATGCATCAGTCTTGTCCTTTTAGTCTTGAAATTACTCCTGAGACCATCACACAATAAAAAAATTGAGGGTCAAATTATGTTCCCAGCTCTGCTAAGGTGCAAGTAAAATCATGGCAGCTCCTGGACTGATTCCAGTGTTCCTGACATCCTCATGGGGCTATAGCCTTGTTCCTGATGTCCTCATTGCCTTTGCTTGCAAAGCTGTGCATTCAGAATGCTCCCATTCAGGGCAGGGCCACATACTTCGAGGTGACTCAGGAGAAAGCCTGCTTGCTTATGGCTCTTGTGTTGGAAGGGTAGTGGGGAGCGGAAAGGGATGAGGAAGCAAGCAGCAGGGGTTGGGAAGGTTTTATAGGATTGCCCAGGCATCTGGGGAGGAGCCGTCTGGGGCGCTTGCTGTGACAGGTGTGCTTTTAGCTGCAGGTTTCCAGAGGAGTGGCAGCCTCACATGTAAACCTGCTGGCTCGGACAGCCACAGTGCTCCAGCTGTGGCTTAACTTGGGCTCCCACAGGGCACAGCCACTGCCCTGTGGAGCTGCTTTTGTGGCTGAGGCTCCCTGGCAGTAGATATGGACCTGTGAGCAAACCTTGGGCAGCAGGCGAGGCTGTAAGGCCAGTGCCTGGAGAGAGGAGAGATGCAGAGGACCAGATTGATATTCTGCTGTACCATGCTTTGCCATTCCCTTCAGATATTTGGGGCTACATAACGTGACAGGTCGTGCCCAGAAATGGCTCATAGAGCACAAACATCATTAGGAAATGTACATGCAATGTGTTAACACTCAGTGATCAACAGCGCAAACACTGATGGCAAAGAGGAAACTAAATTTACGTAGACAGATTGTAGATAATCTGTGGATCCTTCTGGTGTTCAGTTTTTAACTGCAGGCCCTGTCAACTCATCTGCACTTACCCTTGACCCAGGCAACAATGTATTTTTTTGTCCTTCCAGATATTTCTTTGCTCCATAACTGAACGTTTATTCTATTGTCTTGAGTGATTTCCTTTAGGAATGCAAAAGGGAAAGGAGCTTTGGAAGATTTTTTTTAAACCTAAGAAATGTAGTCCAATGGAATGAAGGGCCCCTGCACTAATGTACACCTTGCATTTCTGATTCAGAGACATTCATATGCTGGAGTATGCTGATGCCAAGAAAGATCATACTGAGCTATTTTGTGATGGTAATTGTCTTCCAAAGAAGTTGCAATTGTTCTGGCAGAGAGCAGTTTGTTGTCTTTTTTGCAAATGAAGCTCTAAAATAGCAGTCTTTTCAGGTCCCCCAAAAATTATGAAGTGTGTATCTATTCCAGATTAAATGCATTTTCAGTTCTGCAATTTTTTTCTCAGGAAGTTCTCAGCATATCTTCATTTCCAATGCATGTCTCAGGAATGTATCTGCAGATCTTCATTTGTGCCTTTCATTGAAACTCTTTGTAGCACAATAACAACAACAGGATCAAAGTGGAGACTGTTTAATGCCAACAAAAGCTTATACAACCCCCAAAAACTCTTCAGTTGGGCATATAGGGTAACTGGATTATTGTTATCACTGTTTCAGGCATATAGCACATCATAAAAATCCTTCACAACACAAAGTTGAAAGCACCAGCATACTTTTTGGTTTCCCTAGCTGTGTATAAGAAGAAGTGAAAAGTTTTCAGTAAGAAGTTTTTGAATAATTGTGATGCCATTGCTAGTGAGTGGGGTGAGAGCACAGAGATCTGTGAGCCAAAGCAGTATCTCCAATGTAAGCAGTATTTCTTAAGGAAAATGTTGGCCAGAGAAACAAACACATCAGTTGTCTAGCATTCCTGCACTAAAAAGAGTGACGTGTTCTTCTTAAAGACTTGGAGAAGGTGCACACCAGAGGAGCAGATTTGAACACTTCAGATGGTTGTAATGTCATGTGACAGTTCCTGGGCAGCATCTGAGGCTTCTGTGTGCAGCCTGAGCTGGAGCATCGCCTCTTTCTGCAGAAGGCAACACCTGCTGGGTGACAGAGGGCAGGGCTGAGGGGCTGGCTGTTTGCTAGGGACAGCAGGCACCGCAGGCACTTGTGCTGTAAAATGAAGGGCTGCTGGTCAGTTTATAGGGCAGTTTCTCAAAGGGAGCCCAAGGCATCAGGCAGCTACAGGATTCCTGCCAGAAACCTGGGCTGGCAGAGGAATGAGAGAGCAGAGGACTGACAGGACAGTGTGCAGCTTTTGGTCCTGGGCATCTCCTCTGTTTTGATATCTAATGCTGCCACAGTTGTAGGATGGATTTGGCGATATCTACTCAAATTGCTTACAAGGTAAAAAAAGAAGGCCCTTTCTTTTTTATGGAAGAAAGTCAAATGAGTAAAGAATAAACCCATTATTTTTTTCTTTTTAAAATTTATATATTATGTATTTTTAAGGAAAAGGTGCCCTTACAGATCAGAAACCTTTTTACTTCTTCATTTTTATCTCAGAAAAGGTTTGATTTCTTTTTCCACATCTAATGTTGAAGTATCTTTAACCTTATTTAAGGCCTTGATGGAAATTTAAGGATTTTGATCTTTGAACTTGCAATGGCAGCTAGATTTTCAAATCTCTGCGCACATGTAAGCTTCCACAAGAGCAAAATATTTTGTGTTTCCCCAGTTCCCAAGGCATGAACTAATTGTGCCTGGATTTTCTATCCTGCAGATTTCTCCTGCTTTAACCTCAGATGTGGGGACATTTTTGACCTTCCTTCTCAACTTCCACACACAGATATGAATGGCTGCCTCAGCTTTTATTAACTTATGTAGTGATCTGTTTGTAACCTCTGTTCTTAGAAACATACCTTAAATGTGAGAGGCTGAGTCTTTAATGAGCCCATGGCCATGGGTGATGAAGCATACTTCCTGCAGGTTTCAGCTCCATCTATTGTGGTTTTTTTGCAACAGTGGAGAAAAATTAAATGTGTTTTTGAAATCAGCAACTTTATGACACATTTAGTTTGCATTTCCTACTGAGAAAGCACTGGGCAATACCAACATTTATAAAGGAGAAGGAACATGAGCAAACAGGATGAAAAATAAGGCTAGTGCATCACTAATTGCAGCTCATTGAGCTAAACTGAATGCATTAAAATTTAATTATTCAGTGGGCTAATCACACATTTAGTAGCCTTGACTGACAGCCTGTCATGGACAGTCATGGACCTTCATGAGCATCAAATCCCGAAACTTTGCTCCCACCTGCTGCAAGATCCTCCTTCTGTGCAGAACTACCTGACTCCCCACTTTTGAGATGAGTTGTGCTGTCCTTTCCCTACAGCAACAGCTGACACCACAAACATCCCCCTGTTCCTGCCAGAACAAGGCAAGAGCAAACAGTTGCTGTCCCAGGGAAGACAAGAGACACAGCAGGAGGGATGGCCAAGCCAGATGCTACTCCAAGTGTCTGCAATGTTCCTCAGTTGTCGGACAGCTTCAGGAAAATCAAATTAGCTGACTTCCAAGTCTTTGGTTTTTAGCCACACTCTCCCCAGCTTTTACTCCTTCAGCAGGCTCTGGACTGGATGCAATGTGGGGCTTTGTCCCACAGACTATATTTTCAAACTGCTGCCCCATTAACCCAATGCCAAACTGAAGTCTGCCTCTCTCAGGGAAGCTGAGGCTGTGACTTGGAGAGCTTGGGATGTCTTCAAGGACCTGTGTGGGCTCTGCTTTGACAGTCAGACACAACTGAAACTAGAAAACTTTGATCACCAGGAGAGACATGCCTCCCTCCTCTCTCACCCTCTCCCTTGCTCCCTCCTTGGCAAGAAATAAAATCTCTTTTCTAGATAGAAGTGTCTATCACTCCCCCGTTGTCAAGATTAATCCAAACTCTTGCATTTTAGACTGTTCAATTCACATGAATCCCATCCTCCATGACTTACTTCAGAAAGGCAAGTCTTAGCTCAAAAGTTTTTTAATGAATTAAACTCATTACAGCCATTGCTGAGCATATATTCAGGATGCAGGTTCCAAAAACAAGCCTTGGTATACTCAGTTTATGAAACTAAACGACTTCGGACTGAAGCTTAGATGAAATCTGGTAACAGATGAGTATTAAAGTGATTTTCTCTCTCCTATCCCTATTTCTCATAAAGTGATACAACTATGACATTTCTGTGGGTGTACACCTTAGAAAAATTGAAACAAGACTGAGTTAGTACCAGTTGCAACCGATGCTCTAGCAGATTAAGTCTATAATATTGCTAGCTATTTGTAGAGATCTTTCAAATTAAATGTGGCAGAATTAGAGAATTGGAGCAGAAAATAATCCTTTTTTATTCCTTCACACTTTTACCTGGAAGTCCAACTGCCAGTCTCATGCATCTAGAAATCCTAGATGTGATAAGTGCTAAGAGATGATTTTAAATAATTACTTATTATTTATTTCTGAAAGAATTACTTTATGGGTTGTCATTCACAGAGATACATATCTTAAAACCTGCAACTATGGGGATGGAAAACTTTCCCTTAAGAGCAAAAAATAGGTGAAGAAGAAAGTTCAAGTTCTAATTAAAAGGAACAAACTAACGCAATTTAAAAAAGGATCTGAGGTGATATGGAATTGAACCTAAACCAGTTTCCTTTATCCACAAAAGACTTCCTTCCAGTGAAATGAAAAACAATATCCAGCATCATCTACAGTTTGGAATATGACCTGGTGGAAGAATCCCAGGCAGCTGCACTGACATGTCATGCTGCTGTTGCAAGTGGCAGGAGAATCCTTCTCTGAAGGATATTGCGGCAGCTGCAGCACAGAGATGTAGACTGCAAGCTAAATGTTTCCAGAACAACAGGAAAAACTGAAAGGAAAGTGACCACTCATTAAATGTAAAATGTCACTTTTAAAAGTAGTTTGGAATGTCAAATTGTGGAAACTAGGAGATAATACCATGAAAACCACTCCCCCCTGCACAAACACTACGAGAAAGCTTGCTCTTCAAATACAGAACCATATTCCTCCTCTTCCTTTGACCTTGGTCAGAGGATGCCTATTTCTAGGCTACCTTGACTCTACCGGCCCCTATGGATGCAAAGGACTACTAATGTCAATCATACATGCTAAAAACCAGGTTTTGTTGATACTGCTCATTACAGCAGGAGCTTCCTTAATACACTCCCAGCCCCACAACTCCATTTCTTTGTGTGTCTGCACACATTTCTTTGCGTGTCTGCACAGTTTTGGCTCAGTATCTACAGATAATCAGACTCAATTTGCAAGGGGACAAGCCTGGAGTACACTTGGCCTCGCCCGTGCCCCATCCTTCTGAAACCTGGCGAAGAGCAAGATGAAGGGGCAAAGTTTTGAAGACTTGGCTGCTGGCGTGCAATCATGGACTGGGGTGCAGGTGTATCTAGGCTGCATTGAAAGAACAGCAGTGGGCAAAATGCAAAGAATTCCCCGGGAAATTGTCATCACATGAATCTGGAAGCTGCAGGGACAAGCAGGTCCCACCAGGTGGTGGCACGACAGCACAGGAGTTGCCATCCCTGGTTTATTGTGTTACCTCCAGCAGGACCTTGGCTCCTCCAAACTCTAGAAATTTGAGGGGTTTTTGGTCTGGTTTGGTTTGGTTTTGTTGTTGTTTTTGATTTGGCCTGGGTTTTTTGTTGTTGTTTTTTGTTTCGGTTTGGTTTGTTTGTTTGACAGAAATCAACCTTAAGAAATAATTCTTTCAAATCTGTTTCTACCTTGCTCTTTGGAGCTGTATTCTATTGTTCAAGAAACAATGTAAAGTAATCATGAAGGAAAGAACAAGAAAGAAAGAAAGTACTGATAAAATTAAGAGCCTTTTGACCCTATCTCCATGTACTTTCTTTTCCCTGAATACATGAGCATGTATTCAGTACTGAGATAAAAGTTTTGGTTGATGATTTAGAGTTGAAAAGCTTGGGCATATCAGCCATGAGCAGGATATAATGGAAAAGTTTTGGGTTTTGGTCAGCAAATATCAAGCGTGACAGAATACAGCTTGGGATGGAAACATGTATATCTGCAGTCCCAGAGCAGGAGGCGAGCTCTGATATCCAGTAATACTCTCTTTTTTTCTTCCACTTGTACTCACAATTATCTTTAATAGCATCCCCTTCCCCTCTTCCTCTTCTTCCGTCTCCCCTCGTCTTAACAATTTTTTTTCAGAAACCAAAAAGGTTATCTTCAATTCTTGGCCTTCCATCTCCTTACTGAACTCTCCAATAGGACTGTTTACTCATCTATACCAAGCATTTGAGTTCCTTTCCATTTGACTCACTCCTCCCAGGTGTCTGTCATCCCTTTCTGGATACAGCTGATCCTCAGAGCTGGGGAGGCACAAGCTGTGGGAAAATCTGGTCATTTTGAAGGCAGGAGATACATAGTGAAGTACAGGCAGGTGAGAAGGAATTCTCAATGCACCTGCTTTAGTGGGGTTCTTTGGAGATTTGATGCAAATGAGAGGAAATAAGGAAAAAAACTGACAAATGTAATGGTTAAAGTTTGTAACTGGGCAGAAACACCAAAAATTTAGTGGTTTCACATTCGCCGAATTTGTTTTGTTAAATTTAGTGTAGTGGTCTATATTCCCACTATGGAATAGGCTTAGAAGAAAGGCAAAACAGGCTTAACTTAAAGATAGAAACAGTTAGATTTATTAACACACACTAAAGGGCCAACAAAAAAAAAACCATGAAACTTTTTTTAAAAGCACTCCTCCCCACACCAACAATTTACTTTTCCACGAAACAATGTAAAGAGACAGAAGATCAGAACTCTAAGTCAGTACCACTTATAAAATAGTCTTTCATTCAGTCTTTGAGAGAGACAAGTCCCTCCTGATTTTTTTGGTAACTTTCTACAAGAGACACAGTCTGTTTGTGGAAACAAAAGCTGCCCATCCCAAGAATCTGCATTTGTGAGCTTCCCAAAATGCACTCTTTCCCATGACTACATATGGGCTGTGGACTTACACATGGGGTTTCACTTTTTAAAGATGCACAGCTCCACAACAAAGGAGTTCTCATTCTTCACTGGTGACGAGGCTT
>WBMY01000518.1:89663-178204 GCA_013397315.1 Donacobius atricapilla
ATGTTACCTCATGGCAAGCCCGCAGCTAAAGAGAACTTTCCTAAAGTCCCACCAGTATTTAACCCCTGTGTCCCAGAGGTGTACACTTGTATCCAATTGGCCAACCTGGCTGTCAGTTTTAAAGCAGAACACTAATTGTTTTTTACCATTCTTGCCAAACCAATACAACAAGTCCTGAGAGTTTCACCCAGACAGCCCTGGAGTATAATTAAAAAAAGCTTTTAAAAAAAATGAAAAATTTTAAAGTCCAAGAAGCAATGGCCCACAATACAGTTCTCAAAGTTGAGTACTGTCCAAAGAACAACTTCAAAGGGAGCCAGTCCAATTCACAAATGCTGCAATGGATCAGCGCTCATACAAAGCATTAACATAACATGCACATAGCCAATTGAAGTAGAACCCTAAATACTCAGCTGAGGAGTGACAAGAGTTCTCAGATACTGAAAGTAAACCCTTGCACCTACCTCAGAGCTCCTGGGACACTACCAGGCCCAGGGTTCAGTGCAGTTGGCTTGGCTTCACATGAGAGGAGATCCTTGGATGAAGGTGTCTGAGACTGAAGGACAGAGAGGCAATGCCCCCATCTCAGCAGGTCGGAGAGCTGCCTCAGGTTGAGCAGGGTCATAGCAAGAGGTGCTGCTGACTCAGTTTTGGATTCCTGAGCCTGGGGCAGTGGCACCTGCTGAAAACCTCTGTTGTTCACTTCCTGGGAATTGCTGCCAAAGCAGGGCAGGAGGAACATGTTCACCATGGCTTTGTTGTATGACTGAATTGTCAGGTTTCTGAGCCCCAAGTGGAGGGTTGTAACTGAAAGCTCATTCCCATATTACTGTTAGATTAACAGTAATAAAACACCCAAGACACATCAGAGGAAAGGGACTTTTTTACTCTGACTCAGGCCAGGTGCCTTAAGCCTTTTCATGTCAGTGCCGTGGCTTCATGAAGATTTTATGCTGAACTTAAAACTCATAAACATAACACAAGGCAAAAAATAGCATTAGTATTTCCTTTTGCTATGCCTTCTGCATTGGTAAGGACTGTGAGCATTTTTTCAGGTGTTTCACAAACAGATTTTGAAAAATAGACTTTGCATCACCTATACAAGAAGGCACGAAAAACAGAAGTCCTGGATCATGAATTGTTGATTGATTCCCTTTTCCCATCCTTGTGTCTTAGCAATAGGGTCTTTGACCTCTACGGCTAGCTCATGATTTGTCTCTAAATTGCAGCCAGGACTTTGATTTTCTACCAAGGCAGTTTAACATCCAATAGTTAAAAACATCAAGCCATCTTTATTTCTGAGCAGTTTCATGGGCACAGAACCAATTTCAAGCTGTTCAAAGCAAGGGCACATCACAATTTAGGCTCAACATTCAAGCAACTTATTTATGGCAGGACTTACTTACTACTGGGTATCTAGAAAAGGTGGTTTCCATTGTACATATGAACATGAGGGCATAAAAGGTCAAATCTATTGGCTTTCATGTTATGGCATGGCCACAATCTCAATCCATAAATGAAAACGCACTTACACTGTCAACAAAGTTCTGTTTCCTCCCTGTAGGATATCACCAGGAACATGATGATGTTAATTTTTCCTTTGTTGTACCCAGCTGAGGCTAGAACCCCATCCCTGTGGCAAACTGCCTGAAGTAAAAGCCACTCAGGAGGGGTCAGACAGACCACACAGACCAGTTCCTGGAATCCATTAAGCTTTTTATATTGATGTGGTTTTGGCAATGTAGCTGCTTCTCCGCAAAAGATTTCATCCAAATAACATCCCTACACTTGCCTGTATGATGAGGTAGGGATAAATATATAAAAAATCAAAAAGCTTCTCTGATGAGAAACTGAAAAGTCTCGCATTGTTCATATTAGATCTTTTACCTAAGTGTAACATGAGCCACATCACTGCCTGGAAAGAGATTTTAATGTCTAAGACAAGTGATACAAAGCTCCTGTGCATGCTCATGACTGTTATATCCATAGCAATATTTTTTCACACTGAAGTATCAGGTAGCACATTAAAACATTGTATTGAAATATAAATCAGTCACAATTATCAACTTACATTTCTGTTATGGTCTAATCACTGTCTGAAAGGTGAGATTTTAACAACCTGTTTTTATCCCTTCCTGATATCAGTAAGTCCATACCACAATAAAAAGTCATTATCTTTGTGACTGTATGAAGTAAATGTAAATAAGTGTGATCTCAGCATTCAAGGCTTTTACCTACTCCAATTTTTTCTGCCTCATTACAGTTTTAGAGTCCTCTCTTTTCTCTACTGTGAAAATATTTTTTTTTTTTTAATATATATATTCTGTGCTGTAAAGTTCAGTTACAACCACAAAAGAACAACACGCTTCCTGAAAAGGACTTGTGCAGAAATCAATTCTTTCTGTTCTAAAGAATAAAATGGTGAGTGGCAGAGCAAGCCTCCTTCCAGAGACAATCAGAAAGGGTTCTGAGTTTTCTGAGAAGTTCAGGCACATTTAAAATTTGGGTTTGGTCTGAGTCAAAACAAAACTATACACACAATGATATTCTTTTCCCCTTCATTTCTCACAAACCAGATTCCAAGAAATTATATTTCCTCTGAGGAAACACACCTTGGGTGGTGCCCCTCCTCCAGGAGCTTGATGCTTCTGAAAGTTTCAAACCCTCAAGGATTTTACTGAGTATGCCCCTTGCCTGCTGCACAAACACCTTGAAGCCTTCACCCCCAGTACAGACTCCTCAGGTCATGGCCACACTGGCCCCTACTGGACCCTAAAGCTTTTTCACATTGCTGGCCTCATGCTCCAGGACCCAGAAAGCACTGTTTGGAACCCAGAGACTTTGTTGATAATGCAATATGCTTCCAAGAAAACTCTCCAAGTAATACAACAGCATTTCTCACGATCCAAGAAAATTCAGTCCACCTTTGCTGTTGAGCCCCTATTCTCCCAGGCCGGAAGTGCTGCCCCTGGTTCTGCAGCCTGTCTAGGTTCACACTGCTGGGAAAGAATCAGGGCAGAAAGGGCCAGGAGTATCACTGGGGTAGCTTTACAGCTCCCATTTTCTTGGGAACTGCACCCATACCTAGATCCTCAGCTGTGGCCCTTTCCTGAGCTACACCACAGTCTGTGCCCAGCCCATACCTGCTGGCCATCACCTACTTCCCCCACTGGGTTTTGAGCCTGCCCCATCACCGGCGCCTTTCCAGATGGTTGGAGGGTTCTGGGCTGGCCATGGTCACCATCCCTGTCTTATCCCTGCTCCCTTGCCGGGTGCTGATGGATTGACCTGCCACAGGAGGGCATGGCCCTTCCAACCTCACAGCCACTCCTGGCTCCTGGCTTGCTCCTGTGGATCAGCCCACCCCACAGAGGCAGCGACATCCTTATGGAACAGTGGGAGCAGAAAGGATGCTCTTTTGCTCATGTTTTATCTACTGTCATTTGTGAACATATCTGATTTTACAGGTTCCAGTAATTTCTGAAATAAAAATCAGGGCACAAAACTGAGGGAAAAAAAACCCCAGAATACAGCTACTCTGTGTGTGCATGAAGATGCAATCACATGGTCAGAAGAGCACAGCTGAACAGAAAAGGAAGTATTTTGGACATTTCTCATTAGGATTTACCCTTTCACTGCAGAGGTATTGGTATAGGCTATGATGTGAACTCACAGGCTCTGGCATCATATCCAACAGAAGTAGAGGGCAAAATCTGTAAGACTTCAGGCTCTGCTTTAGTCCCTTAATGGGAGTTTTTACAGAAGGTATCAATTTCCTTACATAACATGTTATCCTTCTAAAAAAAGTAATATAAAAATCAGTGAAAAATCATTGGACTTTTTCACTGGCTCCCTGGGGTTTATCCTAAATTGTCAAGTAACCGTCCTGTGAGGAATACAGTAGCGTGAAGACAGAAACCAGAATTTTTGACATTGACTCTTTCACAAGAAACCAGCTACCAAGACACCACTTCTGTACTAGCCTTTCTCTTCAGAAAGAACCTTTTGCCCAGTTATAATTGATTTCTTTATCTGAAATCCTTGAGCAGCTCTGTATATTGTCAACCTGTGTATTCATAAGCTCTGCATGCAGTGAATATTAATTCAATAATGTTTTCACAATGTTTAAAGTCACATATGTCTTTCCAGGATAGGGAAAGCTTTCCATAATTAAGTCAGTTTTCTCCCCACATTAACCAGCTGACCATGATGCATCAACACCAGTACAGGCCATCTCCCTCCAGCATCCATATCTCAGCTGTCTTTCCTTGTTCTCATCACCTCAATTTGACTTTCCTTCTCAGCAGCTTGTTGAACTCATATGCATGCAGGAGGACAAGAACAGTCCCTCTCCCTGCAGCAAACTCCTGAAGAACAAGCAGGATAAACTGAGCAGCTCTCTGAGTTTTGGGTTTTGTTGTCACATAGTCCTCATCCTACTCACTTCTGCTCTTGTGGGCATCTTGCCAACATTTAACACTAGCAGGTCTTTCAGAAGAGACGCTGAGGAAAATATTTCTTTATGAAGCCTAAGTGACTTCAGAAGGTAAAATCTGACTTGGGATCTTAAACTACAAAAGCATTTCTGAAAACTTCAGCCTTTTCCTGAGATGGATTTATGTATGTAAAGTACTTGGCATCATAAAACACAAGTGGAATTGAACAATTGAGCATGAGCAAAATACATAGTTAACAAATAAAATTAACTAGATAAATTAACTAGATCAGTAGATATAACAATGGAACCCTGTTTTTAGAAAAGAGCTATTGCCTTAAACAGCGATTCTTTCACAATTTTATTTAACCATGGTCAAGCATAAATTCCATAAGACATTTTCAAGATAATGGGGCTTGTTACAGTACAGCTTTACATAATTATGCAATCAATATAGAAAAATAAATGCACATCACTTAAAATCCATGGAACTTTGGGTAAAATATTTTTGGGGGGTGCAGGAGTTTACCCTTCTGGAATTTGTTTCACCAACAGATAGACCAAGGTAGACCAAACCCCAGATTCAGCCTTGTATAACTCAAAACAATATTAAGAAATAGCAGCCACATTTTCACAAAACAAATAGGGCTGGATGGGGTCTTATTTCTTCACATCCTTTCCCTGTGGCAGAATCAGATAAATTTCTGACATTAAATGTTTATATAACATTTTCTTAGACAGAATGATGGGGAGTATAAATTTTTCAAGCAATTTCTTCAAATGCCACCTTAAAATGAGAAAAAAGGAAAAAAAAATATTCCAGATGTGACTCTTTACTCAGTCTGAAGCCTGGAACTCCCCTTTAACTCACCCTGAACAGAGAGTTCCTTCCTACCTAAGCTCTCCAAACATTCTTCTTTTCCAGTCTAGACAAACTCAATCTTTTCAAACTACAAATATTGAACAAATGTTATCACAAATCAAATACTCCTGTCAGCCAAACAATCTGTGTAAAGAGTTAATTTTGCTCCTAATGACTTTATAAATTCTAAACAAATCAATTATTGTCTTACCTGATTTTTTAACATACATTGAATTTCTTCGGTCTCTTCTTACTGAATGCATTTCTGCTGTAGGATGCCAATACAAACATCTGTTATACTATTACACCTACTTCTTGTTTTCTTTTAATCACTGACAAAGCTATTTTAGAATATTTGCTAAAATATTCCAGTTCAAAAACCTGTTTTGTTACTCATGGAGCACTGTATGGCTGTTTCACTCACCTTGCATCACAAAGGCTGGAGTCAACATCAGAGGTGTTTTTCCAGAATTGACTAATGGTTTGTAACACTGAAATTCCAATGTGTATGTATCTTCCCTTTAAAGAACAGCAAACTGCATAGAATTTCTTAAAATATTAGGTACTATCCAAGAAGAAGATGGAGATGAGTATGAGGGAAGCAATATGTTGTCTCTATACTAGCAGCCTGATCTGTCCATGTTACTCGCCCATAAGATTAATTTTCCATTGTGGAAAAAACAGGGAACCTGTTTCCATAGCATTACATGAGGCTAGCCACATGAGGAGTCCTAATCTGTACCAAGGCTCGTGCTCTGCAGCTGATCAGACAAATGTCCAGGGCAGGATGGTTCCAATATAACACAGGTCTCCAAACTTCTTTGATCATGTAACCCAAGTAAAAAAAAAATTAAGCACAACCTCTCAATATATGAATGTTTGTTTATAAATAAGTTATATAGATTTACTACTGTAATAACATATTATGTACATTATAAAACCTACAAGAAATAGGAATTTAAAAGGATGAGATAAAGATGAAAGAAAAACTAATTTTAAAACTCATATTTTTATTTTATTTGTTAGTGGTACAAAAACATATTCTTCCTGCACTCCACTGAATTGTGTTTTGCACTCCTTGGGGTACAATGTTTTGGAGACAATTAACAAAGACATTATATTAGGTAATGCCAGCAATGTCTACAGGATCCTTAGACTTCTGCTGTTCCTCTAAAATCCATTTCTATGCTAAAGCTTCTTCTTAATGTTAGCACTTGCATTTGTTTTCCTAATTTACTAAACCAGAGAACTTCTCTGCACTGGTAGTAGTGTCCTATGCTAAACAGATCAGATAAGAATCCTTCCTGACTGCTGCAAATGTCTGGGACTGGGAAAAGGCCATCCTCTTTGAGGTCTAGCTGGGATGTTGAAAGAAATTATAACCTCAGCTATTCATTTGTTCCTTAGCAGATCAATAATTTAACATGAGCTCCTCTAAGGAAACATATATTAAGCAGTAGAAGATAGAAGCAAAATAAACTGGAGTAGTAATATACATTGCAGCTTTCATAAAATTGAAAAACATAAAAATGAAATTAAAAAATCCCTATGTCCAGCATGGCTTTACTCACACAAACAAGAAATACAAGGACCTAAAAGTATCAGAGAAGATTCAGTACCAGAAAAGATTCAGAAGTGAGAAGTTAGCTGAGGCTTTCCAAGAAGCAGAAGTCAGAAAGCCTGATAATTAAAACCAGTACATATTCAGAGTTCTTAGTATAGAGTCAAAAGCTCAATGGTAGTTTTAGGTGTATTACTCTTGATAAAAATTAGAAGTACCTGGTAAAAATAGTTGTGCTAATAATAATTTCCCATAATTAACACAGTTTTGAATTAGTAATACTTTGTAATGTTTTACCTGCGGATATGTCCCTCTCTCTTCCATTGGGCTAGAGTCTATGCTACAGCACTCATGCCTAGCACTCCTCATCCCTCTTGAGGTTTAGTCACTCAGTTTAAGCTACATTCTGTTTTTCCTGTATTAGGCTGTTCTCCTGTTAGTGTCCTTCAAGGTGAAACTTCAGTTCTGAATATTAATATTTTTCTTCTTTCTTGGACATTATCTACATAAGGTAAATGTTACACTATAGTTATCAATGCAGTCTTTGTGTTTTGCCTGTATTTCATTACTCTTCAGTAGGCACTAGAACAGGCTCCCCAGAGAAGCAGTCACAGCACCAGCCTCACAGAGTTCAGGAAGACTTTGGGCACATGGTGTGACTCTTGAGGCTTGGGGAGGAGTTGGACTTCAATGATCCTTGCAGATCCATTCCAACTCAGAATATTCTATGATTCTATGATTCTATGATTCTTCTTTTATCATAAGTCAGATACACCTCTTTTCACCTGTTGCTGTGAGAGTCTAGTTACTCTGGAGCACACTGCTTGAACCCTTGAGGTTTTTAGATTACAGACGAAGGTCAACAAAGAGAGCAACGTGCTCTGTGTACAGAAGCCTTTCTAAAAACCACTGTTCTTTACAAGAAATTTTCCTTTTTTGGGTGAAACATCAAAATTTGCAACCAACTTTCTGCACAGAGAAGTGGTGAGAAGGAGATAGAGAAAGAACAATGCAAGCTTTGTCCTTCTGCTGTTTCTCAGATCTACTTTAGTGCTCTGTAGCAGTGTGTTTTATAATCTGTGTTGTATGTTAATTTGTGATTCAGTCCACGTATCCCCATTGTTATACATTTTGGTTGTACCCCTTCATTGCCTCCCCATAGTCACATATCCATTCCCTACTCCCCTCCTCTAGGGACATGTCTATCAGCCCAGGGGTCTGTCCCTGCTGCTGGAAAGCCCCTGAAGGGCGCTGAGTGATGGGCTGTAGCCAGAGGGGTCCCCCTCCCTTTTAGGGAGGTTGGCCCCCGAGGGTGTCCCTCACCCCTCAGGCTACTCCCTGTTTTACCCTGGTTGGTGAATCCCTTATCTCCTTCCCTTCCTCCCACCTCAGCATAAAAGTTACTGTTCATCCTTTGTTCTGGGCTCTGCCAAAGACCTTGAGTGAAGAGGTCCCATCAGGGGCCCAACTAAACTTGTGTGCCAACCCCTCTGCAGAGCCCTCCTTCTCTCTCTCACCGTCATCACCTCAGCCCTGGGGCCGGTGCCGTGAGTTGGGTGCGCTGAGGAACCCCCAGGATCAGCCCGGGGTGCGTGGCAGACGGAGCTGTACCTGCTGCTGCCCAGTGCCAGGGTTAGCCCGTGCTGGCAGAGTGGGCACTCTGAGAGGCACCAGCGACAGTGCTCAACTTAATTGATGTGATTTTGAATCTGGCAGCAGCATAAAACCCAAAGTCACACGCAGAAGCATTGACCTCAGTTGCTCAATATATATTTCAGTGCACTTACAAGTGTTGGCTGCAGTAGACTAAAGTTGTGGCATGTGCTCCAGCTCCCACAGTTAAACAAGTTGGGCTGTGCATGAAGGCAGCAGAGATGTAAACAAATACTAACTTTTCCTTCTTCTGCTTGTGGTATTTAAGCTTCAACAGAGATGCCAAACAGATTGTTGCAGATGATAATGTCTTAACATGAGGTAGTGACTTCTGCCTGGTCCTGGCTGGAGAAGGAGAAGGCATGGGGCTAGACTCCCCATGACCACAGACAAAATCAATTAGGTCAGCCAGGCTGGAGCTGGCTGACTGGCATTGGTCTTTTGCATGGGAAAGGGCTCATAGGAAGTGCTTCTCTGACAGATCAGCAGACATGGTTGTCTCTGACATCCCCGAGCCCAGCAGGACACCTGGACTTTTAGCTGAAATAAAATACCTGAAAGAGTTTAAGCCAATGTGAAAGGAATTGAAAAACACTGTATACAAATGAAAATCTCCCCAGGTACTTCTAACAAGTAACATCACACGGACTTAGACTTCATCATCATGCAAGTTTTAGAATATCCCTCACTACATTCATGGCCCAAGGCAACTGCTGGCTGAACAACAGACATCACAACAAATTTTGCACACTGGGCAGTTGAGGTGCTAACCCAATTTTCCTTTATCTTTTAAACTCATTATTTAATAAACACTACCACATTTCTGGTTCCCAGAGCCTGGACTGAAAAGTAGAATTTGCTAGAAATCAAACATCTCAGGTATGTAACACTGAATATTGACTTCTGTGTTAAGAACATCCTATTCTGACTATGTAGTAAAAATGTGCCTGAAAATTTTGGTTGTCAGCTTATTTCCCTCTGGGCTGAAATGGGAAATGAGTTTAGGCTTCCTACCTCACCTGAAGAAGCCAATGAATCACAAAGGTCCTGTGAAAGGATCTTAAAAAACTCAGCTGTTTGATCCTTGGGAGAGAGAGATTCAGCACTTATCTCCTTCAGAGAGCTGAAATGAAGACCTAAAAGCTGTAGCTGACTTCAGTCTTGAGTAGTTTCTCTTCTCCCAATTGACTTATTAAAACCTCTCCTAAGGTGTTTGACTCCTTTGATGCAGGTGTGCCTACAGGAAGGAATAGCTTCACACTTAAAATTTAACCACCACCATGCTTAATTATCTTAGCTAGGAAGTCTTCATAGAGAAGTTCTGATAGGGGAAAAAAATCAATTTGTCTGTTGGACAAACAGTTCAACAATCAAATTGCTTTTTCTGCATACTTATAGTCACTATCAGCTGTCATGAACTTGGACTTGGCAGGCCTTGAGAATTTATCCTTGCTAGGAGGTTGCTTTATTCTCAAACTGATGTGACATATCCCTAAACCCACTATTTTAGGAAGAACATGTCAGAATGCCAATGAAAGAAAGCTGAGTGAAAAAAAGGAGAGCTGAGCTAAGAGTTAGCAACTGCAAACATTTGCCTAAAACTATACTTCCCTGCAATCTTCTGATGAGAAGAACTTGCTTAAAAAGAGGTCCCTGAAAAACTGATTGAGATCACAGGAATGATATCCACATTTGTAAAGAAAATTGGGATAGCCCAGCTTTGTAGAGAAGGGTGATAAAATCGTAGATAATCACTGTCATAGAATTTAACTCCTCTTACAAAACCATAATCCACACGATACAATATTGTGGCCGTTGTGCCATATTTATGTAAAATATTTAAACACATCATAGAAACACAGAAACATTTCCCTTCCTAAATCATACCCTATGACTCATAATTAAGTCTCCTTGCACTAACCCTAATAACTTTTCTCTTCCTTTGGTGCAAAGCTTACTGCATGTGGTTATTTAATACCGAATTACAAGACAACAGTTAAACTGTAGTGTAAGTAGCTGAAAATACACTGTAAAGTTAGAATTATTTCTTCTATATTTAAAATTACTTGATAAAATTTTTTTTCTCTCCCTACTTGCAGAAAACTTTCATTTTATCTTTGAAACAGGATTGCTATTATATTAGAGAGAACTACTGCCCAAAGATATGAAATACACAACAACCCCCTTCTCCCTCTGTCTTCTCTTCCCATCATGCCTATAATATTATTGTCAACCAAAGAGAGAAGTGCAGGTTAAATAGAAATAATGAAAAAATGCTTATTCCAGCCATTGTACTGTTAGGAAAAATAGCTCACCTCCAGAGATGTTGTGGATCTTGCAGACAGAATACTGGAAACTCCCAGGATTTATGTGAGTGTCTGAAGATGGACAGAATAAGTAAATTCTACACAAATATGGGTCAGACTTTCCTGTGGTGCAGCTCAAAACAAACTACACTACACCTGAAGCTGATGTCACTAAACCAGCCTTATGTCTCCTTACTTTTACACTTTCTGCTGCTTCCAGACAACAGGCAACAGTACCTGAATATCTGCTCATTCGTGGTAAGTTCAACCACCTTTTTGTGAGCTTTTGGTCTCTGTCTGGAAACTGTTTGCTGCCCAATATTAGGCAATAAGTAGCACCTACATGACTTTTAGAATTTCATTCTGACTACCCAGACTTTTTTTTCATATCTAAGTTGTCTCTTTACCTGTTGATATACCTGGGGAGGGAAGGGAGAAGAATATTTGCAAATTAATCTTGAGGGAACTTGTCATTCTGTAGCACAGAATCACCAGACACCTGAGGACTTGCCCTACACAAACTCAAGCATCTCTCTCAGAGGCAGAAGGACCTTAGGAGAAAAACAGGCTATATATATATACATGTATGTATGAATATTTGTATAAATAGATTGATTTATAGTGATGGATATAGAAGTGTATATATATAATAGGCCAGGAACAAAATTCGATAAAACTTTGTCATTGATTTTGGCCGCCTAATGATTATTTTGTCCATCTCATCTGCATTTTAGTAATCTCAATATCTGGTAATAGAAATGACACAAAGACATTTTTTAAGATGTAATAATGAGCCCTGGCAGCACATTCTGGAATATATTGACAGTACCTGTCTGTATGAAAAGAGCAGTGCTATGTGCAAATCAAATGTGACCTGGCTTGGTCATCCTTCCTTTGTTTAGCTTTTCAGATTTCACAATCGGGCCCTGGGAAATGAGAAAAGGTTGCCAGGAGCAAAAAGAGTGCAAACTCAGCAGAGCATTCTGCCACTGATTCCCCTGACATCCCTGATGAGTGTGTTGGGAAGCAAGGCTGGGCTACAGACATTGGTGCTGAAACACGGAATTGATGCCAGTCATTTATACTTATGCCAGCTCTACCAAAGTATCTATGGTCTTTTTGGATTAGGTGAAACTTTTAGTGGGTAGGGCAGGCTGAACCTACAGAGGGGTTAAAAGATCTTGTCTGCTTAAAGGATCTTGTCTTCTTCAGAACTGTAATTCTTCAATTTTAATAATACAGTTTTACCTCTTTAAAAAATTCAAACAAACTCTTTATGGTGTCAAAAGCTGCACTTGAAATTAATCTTGTGGAATCCATCAAGACAAATATCCTGCTGAGGAAGGTTAGTGTTATTAACCTGCTGCTCTTCTTTGCTTCAGAAAGGCCAACAGCTCTTGCCTTTTACTCCATAGATTACGAAGAAAATTTCTCGATTTAAAAAGTGTACATAAAAGCACAAGATGCTTTCATGATTGGTATCAATCTGTAACATGTAATACTATGGACAAAATACTTAATTTTCAAGCATTAATTTGAATCCAATTAAAATATTTTCCCCCCCACAGACAATGGATAAAAAGTAGCAAAAAAATAAAAATCTAAGTCTTTTACATTTAGATTTATTTTAAGTGATAGTTCTTGAAATCTGTCATTATGTGAAAATATTTCATGCATGCATGTAGAAAACTGAAATAACAAACAACACATCTGACAGCACAGTACTAAAACTTTTAAAAAACACATCCTGCTAACAAGTACAGTACAATGTGTCTTGGCAATTAAATCTAATTTCTATGTTTTATAGGCTACAGCACGCTACAGTTTGACCAGACAGTTCATAAACCAAGACCACAACAGATGCCAATTCTGCCTCAGTGATAGCAAAAAGCAGAAACGTTGCCATTTTTGTTTAGTTTGAGATAGATGGCAGTGGACACAGGCACAGAGACAAATTAGTAGAAAATTATCTGCTTTGCATCCTACACAGCGCTTCAAGGCTAATTCTCTGCCATAAGGCTATGTTAGAGAAACTGAAACTGGATCTTTATATTGTCATATTCTATTGCTTTAAGTAGAATTCAATAGTTAGACCTGTAGAGAACCAGGCCCAGGAGGTGATAATTAATTCCAGTTAATTGAAGTTGCCCTACATCAGCATATGTATTACTTCTAATGTTACATGCTGTTTCCCAGGCAGATGATCTGTCACACCCACAAACTTCACTGACACACAGAACAATCCAAACAAGGAAGAGCAGAGCTAATGAAAGGAAATGGAATTATTTGTGGACCTGTTTCTTACCATGGGATATAAACCAATATATTTCAGGTTCATTCCTCTGTTCATACCCACTTCAGGGATTAATTTTGCTTTGTGGGGAGAGGCTATTTAGAGCCTAGAACCAGCATTGTAATGTCTACTCAACAGTAATGTAATCTTTTCATTTGAGAGATTCTTCTGTGCTCCTGCCTTCACTTGTAATTTCCATTCATAAACTGTTCAAGTACACAGTGAATCATTCAGTTTTCCCTCTGTTGGAGAGAATAAAGAGATATCCCTTGATCAGTGACAACAGAAAACCAAAATCATATCCAAAAGAATCACAGGATGCTACATACTCTGTTTCTAAAAAGATATGTACCAGAGAGTACATTTCTAGAGTAGTAGCAAAGATTTGGATGAACACAGGAATCATTCTCCAAGAGATACAGCTCAGTTTTAAACTAAAAAGAAGTTTTCTTCTTCTTTGATGTGTTTCAGAGAGGAAGGGAAATGGAAGGAAAGGAAATGGAATCATACTGGGTTGTTGTTTTATTTTATGTAAACACCCACGTAACATCTTGCATGCTTTTGCACATGACCACTAAGGTCAAGAAAACGGTGCATTTCAGGAAAGGCAGAAGTACACAAATAGGACCGTGTGTAGTTGGGAGGATTATATCTTCTTCCAAGAAAGGAAGAATGATCTGTATTTTGGCATGAATATAAACCCTAGTATCTGCTGTTTATAACCTATTTAAATTGTGTTTATGAATAGATCTCTTATATGTAAGTAACAAGCACTCCCTCTAGTGAACTTTTGTGGGATTTGGTGTTTAAACTACTGAAGGTACAGAAGAGAGATAATGGGTAGAAGTGACATCTTCCATTAAACTCTCTGTTCAAGTCAGAAAAAAGGTACAAGCTTTTAGACATGATAGATGGTTTGTAAGGTCGACAGAGGTGGGGAAAATCAATGTCTTAAAATAAAATACAGATTTACATGCACAGTTGCACTCAGATACTGTCCCTTACTGATGTTTACTTTGCTGGTTCATCCTTCTGCCTCATTGGTGTCATATCCTTGCTTAACTGACCTTCACTTCAGACTCTGAAAGCCAAAGGCAGACATTTCATTTACTCATTTAAGTATCTCACTGAAAAAATAAAAGTGAGAATAACACATCTGCCCAACAAAAAGACGGCATTTCAGCAGAGACAGTTTACTCTTTCTCTACTGCAGAATTGATGCTTGGTTACATCTTTTAAAAGGTGTGTACATTGTCCATATTTCCTCTTGCCCATTTAAATATAATGTTTGTAACAGTTCTTTTGAGTATGTCAGGAAAATAGTCTGTGATAGCTTTTAAAGTTTTGGCTGATGTCCTGTCACAAGTAACCGCAATGCTGGTATTTTGTAAATTTTCAGAGCATTGTTCTAGTCTTTGAGTTAAAATACAGAATATTGATTTCTGGCACAGTCTTGAGCAGTGGGGCTATCGTTATGCACAGGATTCAAAATCATTGCCACATGCAAGGTCTCCCTGCACTGCTACAGAAACTCCCTGGAACATATCTGGCTTAGCTTTGTGTGCTCCCAAGGGCAAGTTTGTAGAAGAAGGTGCAACATGCAATGCAGGGGCTCGCAGACTACAAAGCACACACTGTTTCAAATGTTGTTTGATAGCAGTAGTTCCTTATTCTGTGTTTATACTACTACTTAAACATAACAGCAGTTATCAGCATCTGCAGTATGAAATAGAGCTCTGCATAACAGCTGCGGTCTTGCTGCAGCTGCTGGATAGATGATGACCTCCGGCGCTGAGGTCAGCAGCGCCTCAGTCCTATTATTTGCACCCACCCTGCTGCTGAAGGCTTCTGCAGTCACAGTTCTCTCAAATGGAGGAATTCTATCCAAGACTAGACCTGGTGCCTGTTTTATAATCGTGGAGCAGGGGCAGGTGTGACCACAGTCATCCCTGCTCTGCCTCCTAGGGGAAGGGAGGCCGTGGCTGCGCCCGCGTGTCCTGGGCTGGCAGAGGGAACACCGGTCCTATGGAGTGCATGTCCCGCTGGGAGCGTGCCCTGTGAGGAGCGGCTGAGGGAGCTGGGGTTGTTTAGCCTGGAGAAGAGGAGCCTCCGCGGTGACCTTCTCACTTTCTACAACCACGAAAGGAGGCTGTAGCCAGGAGGCGTCGGCCTCTTCTCCCAGGCAACCAGAGACAGGACAAGAGGAAAAGGCCTGGAATTGTGCCAGGGAAGGTTTAGGCTGGATATTAGGAGGAATNGCGGGTGACCCTGGCAGCGGCGAGGGGCGCTTTCCCCGCTGGCGTCTTCCCGGGGCGTCCCCCCGCCGCCCGGGCTTCCCCCGCCGGGGGCAGCTGCCGGCGGTGGCCGCCGGCTCCGGTGTGATTCGCGCTGCTACCCAGCCGTGTCCTGCGGAGGCTGCTCGGCGCTGCCGGCACGGAGGGGCGGTGGGGCTTCGGGCTTTTAAATAAAAGGGCTGCTTTTCTCTCGTTGCAGACACCTTCCAGGTCTTCCGTCCGGAGAACGTGAGATCCGCCTCGGCGCCAGCCTGCTGGGGTTCACTGCTTGTTAAGTAGATTTGGGAGCGGTGTGACATCGCGCCGCCAGTCCCTTCCCTCCTGAGAAAGGGTAGCTGCTTTCTGGGCAATCACATACCAACTTCATGTATTCCTAAGACTGTCATCAGCTTCTTGTTTTCTATTCAGAGGCCTTACAGAGATTTAATTACTTATAGGCTCTAGTGGTTGTAAAGTAATTTAAGATGTTTGTACTACTCGGTTGTAATTACCTAATTCACTCTTGTGTTAAGAGACATCGTTTTAACTTGGGAATGGTTAAATCACCAAAGAATTAAATTATTTATGGATAAGGGCTATTTTATTTGACTACTGTTGGCCTGCAACTTAAACTTGCATCTTTTATTTTTTTATCCTATGCCTTTTCTTTGTTATGGCTGCTGCAACAATAGTTCATGATACATCAGAAGCTGTAGAGCTCTGTGCTCCCTGTGGGTTATACCTTAAACCCATTACAAAAATGACCATCAGTGTGGCACTTCCTCAGCTGAAGCAACCGGGAAAATCCATTTCAAACTGGGAAGTGATGGAAAGATTGAAGGGGATGGTGCAAACTCATCAGTTTTCCACTCTGCGGATTTCTAAAAGCACAATGGATTTCATTCGGTTTGAAGGTGAGGTCGAGAACAAAAGTTTGGTTAAATCTTTTTTGGCGTGCCTTGATGGCAAAACAATAAAGCTGAGTGGCTTCTCTGACATTTTAAAAGTGCGTGCTGCGGAATACAAGATTGACTTTCCTACCAGACATGACTGGGACTCATTTTTCCGTGATGCGAAAGATATGAACGAAACCTTGCCTGGGGAAAGGCCAGATACTATTCACTTGGAAGGTTTGCCTTGTAAGTGGTTTGCCGCGAAGGAGACTGGCTCGGAAAAGCCAAGTGAAGAAGTCCTTATAAAAGTTTTCCAGAAATTTGGAGAAATCCGCAATGTGGACATACCCATGCTGGACCCTTACAGAGAAGAAATGACTGGCAGGAACTTTCACACTTTCAGCTTTGGAGGCCATTTGAACTTTGAAGCGTATGTTCAGTACCGAGAGTATGCAGGATTCATTGAGGCCATGAATGCCCTGCGAGGGATGAAGCTGATGTACAAGGGTGATGATGGCAAAGCGGTGGCTTGCAATATAAAGGTGAGAGGCTGCAGCCTTTTGTGTGGGAACCCACATGAAGGACTGAGTACAACTAAATGTTATTTCCATAGTGCTTGAAACCTTCATCTGTATACCATAGTGATGACAACTGGTGACACTGACAGCAGTAATGTAGGTTTATGGGACAGACATAATAAATTTTTTAAAGGAAAATGTTGGTAGAAAAATGTGTTGTTAGACTACGTGACTAAAGTGAGTGGGGTTTTGCTTTTTTCTTTAACAAGATGGTTCAAGAAATGAAAACTGAGGGATCAAATTTATGAACACGATTTCCTAAATTGTTTTACAAAATAATATATGTTTATAAATCATGACTTCACTTAAAATTCCAGTTCTGAACAAGTTCAGACAAATTTCACCAGAAGATTGACTGTAAAATGCATTTTCTTTCATGTGTTCACTACAGAGAGACATTTTGGTGGAGAATTTCACACTCCCTGTATTTGGTTCCTGCATTGATAACTAGGTCTACCAGCCAAAGGTCAGAACTAAAAGGTTTAGTAGCATGTAACTTGTCTCGTCTGGGAAGTACACAGTTAATCATTAGTGTACCTGATATACAGGAAGCCCCCACAAAAATTTAAATGATAATTTTCATTTGTAGCACAGCTTCCTGTGAAATCCCTATGCTTATTTCATTATATTTACATGCAGAGTTTTCCAGAAGTAATTTTCTGTAACCTCATTGTGTTAGAAATTACAGCCATGACAGGAGGGAACAAGGCAGTGTGTTCAGATGTAGTGTCACTGAAAGCACAGCCTCAAGAAAACTTACTCTGTTTGGAGGTGCTCTGTGCATTTACGTATCAGTTGAGTGAAATGTTTGTGGCTGTATTTTGGTGTTCTCAGTAGACATTCATCAAACCAGAGAGTTTATTTCAGAAAAAAACCCCTTTGAGTATTCCTTTGTGCAGTGTGGGAACATGCGAGTATTTATTCAAATTGTAGTTTAGTCAGTGTAAGTAAAATACGGTCATGTTTTACCTTGTTATTGAAGCTTTTCAGTTGTGGAATAGAAATTGTGCCTTGACCCGGTGAAATTCAAACTGTCATTTGTGTGCAGAGGATCTGGGTTCCCAAATTTAGTTTGGCTGTGCAAGAAGATTCATGCCTTCCTGGCAGCCACCCTGTCAGCTCAGCAGCTCTCTGTCATACAGGATCACCACACCTTGTCTGTTTGTACCTCTTTGTCCTCTCAGTCTGTTAGTGAAACATGAGTTTGCGTAAAGCCTGAGTAGATTAAACTGCAGAGGATGTGTTCCTTGTTCTCTGCCCCATGGTTCATGACCATGGCTGTGTGGAAATGTGAGATCCCTGCCTGCCTGCACTCAATTGGAGATTAGGACACCAGGGCTGTGATGTCTGGTGGTGTCCTGTTCCAGCATGCAGCTGGACATGACCAAGGTGTGTTCGGGTATCCTGGAAGCTGAGTGCCTCTGTAGTCTCCTTTCTCAGATGTGTGTGTCTTTCTTTTCTTTCTGTTCCCATGACCTGGGATCTTCTGCCCAGTGTACCTCGACTTGGAAATCTTGGTTTTAGAACTGGTGAGGAGGCTTGAACCAGGTGCTGAATGCTGTAGAACTATGTCTTCTGCTGAATTTAAGGATCACAGTTTTAGGAAGAAAGGAAGGCCTTTATTTAAACCCATTTCTACGTTGTGCTGTACAGTCCCTTTACAGCATGCATTAATTAAGAGTTGCGTATGTGCCCGTTCTGACATGTTGAAAACATTGGACAGATAGAGCCTCAGCCACACTGGGGTTTATTTTTGGTTGTGACACTC
This sequence comes from Donacobius atricapilla, assembly GCA_013397315.1. NCBI lineage: Eukaryota > Metazoa > Chordata > Aves > Passeriformes > Mimidae > Donacobius > Donacobius atricapilla. The sequence goes on from WBMY01000518.1 coordinate 108,286, forward strand.
AGAATATGAAGTGGTGTCTGATTTTGCCACATGTGTGCACACATTTAATATCCAGTTACCTGATTACAATAGGTGGTGCTTTCTCTGAGCACATAGAAAAATTCTCTTCGTTTTGAAAAAGGTTTTACACGTCTGATTGTACTTACACCAAGTCTAAGTTAAAATTGTCAGGCTGGAATTTTTGATTTTTTTCTGTTTCCTTAAAACTGTTTTCAATTGTATCATGTAAAGGTTTCTTTTGACTCAACAAAACACCTCAGTGATGCATCAATTAAGAAGCGCCAGCTTGAAAGGCAAAAGCTTCAAGAGCTTGAAAAGCAGAGAGAAGAACAAAAACGTAAAGAGAAAGAAGCTGAGGAAAAACAAAAAGAAGAAGAGAGGTATTTATCGTGTATTGTTCAGTTACAGTTTTAAAAATCAGGCTTAACAAAACTGCTCCTTCATATCGGCATCAAAAGACAGAAAATAACTAAACACAAGTTTTCTGTAGCTAAAGTGAAGCACTTAAAACTTGAGTGTGGTTATTTAGTTTACCGCTTATGCTTTTGTTCAGTTCAAAATATTAAACCAGCAAAATAAACTCAATTTCCTAAAAATCTTGCCATGAGACACCTAGTTTCAGAGACCCTTGGCCTTTAGCAGAAGCTACCATTTTGTCCTGATCACGGAAATAAAACCCACCCATCACTGCACACAGGTCATTGGCCTGGCATTTTTCTTTCTGCTGTGGTAATTCTCTACCCAGCTGCTTCATGCATTGTTATTGGCTCTGGTCAAAGTAGTTCAAGAAACACTGTTCCTTGCTGTAGCCTTTTTTTTTCTTTAAATTCCAACTTTTTAAAAATAGACAGAATATGACTATTTGCTGTCACAAGGGTAAAAATGCTCCTTTTTTTACTTTTATTCTTCGTTAACTTGACTTGTTTAGAAACAAATTTACTTGAACTATAAAATGTATTGTACATACAGTAGGAGTTTGAAATTGTGCTTTGCCTAGATTAGGTAAAAAATATTTATCTCTTTTTAGGAAGCAGAGAGAGCTTGAAGAATATGAGAGAGAGAGAAAAAGAGAAGAGAAGTTGCGCAAGAGAGAACAGAAACAAAAGGATCGTGAAGTTCGACGGAACAAAAAGCAACTTGAAAAGCTTCAAGCTGAAGAACAGAGAAAACTTCAAGAGAAGATAAAGCTAGAGGAAAGGAAGCTCCTGTTAGCTCAAAGAAATCTTCAGTCCATTAGATTAATTGCAGAACTTCTAAGCAGAGCAAAGGTAACTTCAGTATTTATTTCTGAAGCTAATGAAGAACCCAACAGAACAAAGCCCTTTACTGGCTTGAGAGGAGGTGGGAGGAGCACTGTTCAATTAACACCAGGTTTACTACCTCTGCAGTTGCTATTCCTTAGATCAAAATTGCAGAAAAGCTCAATGAAACAGTATTTCTCTCTTGGTAAGATATGTACCTGTAGGTAAATGGAAAGTGAACTTGAACCTATAGTCTTGAATAGCATTTTTTTAGCTGTAAATTAATTGCCAGGTTTTCTTAAGTCCAGTAAAAGAATATGTGAGCATGATGAAGTGAGCTAACCACAGAGGATAAGATGCAAGACTCCTTTTCTAATTTCAGTTTGGATGCTGTTTGTCATCTGCCCCACAGCAATTCTGTTCACTGTTCTTTGCAGTTTAAGAGATTGAACTTTCATTAGTCGGTGTTTGAAATGTGCAGAATGTTTCTTCTGTAGGAAAAGTACTGTCAGCAAAGATTTCAAATGTTAGATTCTGTCTCTCTAACAGTATTGTTATTTTTTTCACTGAAACCCTGAAGCTTAAGACTTGGATAAAACCATATTGTGTACTGTATGTGAAATATTTTCTGTAGAAATGAAAAGCTGGGTGGAAAAGCACAGGATTTTTTCTTTCCTGCACTTCAGGAGTGTTTTTGAACTCAGTGCTATGTACAGTTCAGTTACATACTTGAAGACGGGAGAAATACTTTTTGCAAGCTTTTTAACTTTGTAGCTGTGGAATAGAATGGAATGTCTGATGAAACAGAGAGTGTGTTTCTTTCATTTAGAGAGTTGCGAGGTCTACACTAATCCATTTGTCTAGGTCAGAATAGAAAAAAGTTTGACATTTTCTCAGTATCATGGGTTTTTAAAGTGGTTGACAAAATGACAGTTTCTGCATAATATTGGTCCATTTAATTACTTGCTGTTTTTATGGACTCATTGTAAAGTCATCTGTGAATCACAGATGGCAGTCATCTAAAAGAAGTTCTTCTCTATAAAATTTAAAACATTTTCACTTTGACTGAATTTTTAAATTTTAAAACTGACTGAAACCTTCAACTGTTGACCCTGATAAATGTATTTCAATACTGCAGATTTCACCTGTTGTTACTTTTATTATACTGAGGAGCCGTGAAGACAAAGGTTCCTCTCAAGAACTGTGGACAAATAATGTTTCAACTTACAGCAGTTTTGGATTAGTGGATTTTTTTGGTTGATTTGTTTTGGTGGGTTTTTTCCCTTTAAAAAGGAAACGCCATTTTATTTTGGGATGGTTAAGTTCTGTTGGTTAGATTTTATTTTCTTTCTGTGTTGCTGCCTTTGTGTTATGTTGTAACTTGGAGGCATGAGCAGGTATTTTTTGTTTACTCTTCCCTTTGACTGTCTTTCAGGCCGTAAAGCTTTTGGAGCAAGAGCAGAATGAAGAAAAGATTTGTCTCCAGCAGCTTGAGGAGAGACGAAGGCTCCAGGAGGCTGAGCTTAAACGTGTGGAAGAGGAAAAAGAGAGAGCACTGGGGCTGCAGAGAAAAGAAAAGGAACTGAGGGAGAAACTACTGAACAATCTTCTGAGCAAGAAAATGGATGCAGTTAACCAAAACAAAGAAGAAACCGAAGCATCTCAGACTGACGTGCTGAATAGTGCTAGTGCTGTTCCCCACACTGTGTCATCCAGCTGCATCACTTCTACCTCAGGACAAGCTGTTACAGGCAAACTGGCTCCTGGCTCTCAAATAGAAGTAGCATCCCCTGAAAGTGTAAACACTCAGTGCAAGTACTTAAATGGCAACATTCATGACAAAGTTAATGTCAAAGAAGGTCAGAATCTTCATACAAACTCCGAGAGGTGTTCTGACAACAGAGGTTCAGGGGTACTTTCATGTGTTCCCACCAATAACCAGGATCAGAAGAGCCTCTCTAGCTATGACCAGAACACTTGCAAGAAGGACTTGCACTGCGAGCAGGAGAAACGGGGAACAGAGCCAAGGAGAAGAAAGAGCCATTCATGTAGCAGCATAAACAGTGATGAGAGTAAGGGTAGGCGCGAGAGCAGCAGACACAGAAGAGATGTGAGTTACTGGGATGAGAAGCATAGGAAGGACAGGAGGTATTACAGGCACTCCAGCAGAAGTTACAGCCCTCGGCGAAGCCGCAGCCCTCGGCGAAGCCGCAGTCCTCGGCGAAGAAGTGCAAGCCCCAGGCGTTCCCGTTACAGAAGAACGCGCAGTAGGGAACGCAGGCGGGACAGGAGAGAAAGGAGTCGAAGTCGCAGAAGTGTGAGCAGGAGGCGAAGGCGCCGGAGGTGATCGCTGAATAAGCAAAGGAGTACTTGGAGGGCATAGGCGAGGCCTTGGCTCCTTTGAAAGGCTGTGGTAGGACAAAAGGGCCACAAAATTGGATGCCAGACCTCATTGGTGTGACTGCTGTAGAAAACACAATTGTTTTAACCAATTCTTAGCTTGCACCTAGTCCCTGAAATCAAGAAAAGAGGTACCTGATTTTTTGACCTTACTTTGTTGTGTCTTTCTAGGTTTCTACCACAATGTAGGTATAATCACCCGTGCTTGTGTTAAAGTTCTAAAGTGCTAAAAGCCCACCTGTTTTCTTCAGTTTCAGTTTTCTAAATCTTAATTTTAGTGTGTTTAGTTTTTATCACCTAATTTAGCTTAAGAAATACATGGGTGCCAGTTATAGGAATTTCAGAGATGACAAGCTATTACATACAGATTTGATTTAAAGTGTTTGCAGGTGCGTTCAATGGAATCATGTTTAACAAAGTAGACTTTTTATTGATTGAGGTGGATAGCAGAACTTTCATATTTTTTCTTAAAACTGACTATAAAGTTATGCAGGATACCTTTTAAACTGCTTTGATTCCTTCATATGTCTGTGTGATGCCAAGCTTTGTGGCCTAAATTATTCTGGCATGTAATGCCTTTGTGTAATACTTCCATGTAAGAGAGGCACACCTGGTGTAGGAAGTAACAAGCAGGGGTAAAGTGGTTGAACGTTATTCCGATATTTTGTTGACATATTTGGCTTTGTAACTATTTCAGGTGGCATAGGGCTACTTGAAACAATTTTTCAGGTACATAAAGAGCTGAACATTGTCATGAAAAAGGGGCCTTCTTGCTAAATTATTTTTACTTGTGTTGTTGAAAAGTAAGGCTGCAGTGTCTCTTGTTAAATCCATTTAAGAATACTTTTGCTTTTAAAATGCAGCTCAGGAATATTAAAAGCTATAATGTTACAGTGAAAGAATTTATTTTGCATTTTTATGGTAAAATTAAAAAGAAAACTGTTTCCAGTGAACTGAAGTTGCTGTTTTCATGTGTCAGTATATTAAAAGCTGCAGAAGTATTGTGTTAAGAACCTGTTTGTTGAAAGCATCACTCAGCACATTTGAATAATGAAGTTCAGCTTCTCTTCTTGATGGTCCTGTTACGTTACAGCTATGTCAACTCTTAATTCAGCAGGACATGTGCTCTTTAACTACAGCCTTCAGATGCCATTTTCCTCACACTAATGCATGAAATCAAAGTGCATCAATTTCCTGGAGTGGCTGAAAAGCACATTAGTGCTGCAGCTCAGCTGGATCCTTGGCTGACTGAGTTTGTCTGCTTTACTTTCAGAATCCACGTGGGTTTGTTTCTTACTAGACCATGCTGCTGAAATTTTTGTAGTTACTAATTGTGGACAGAACGGGTAAGACGTTGACAACACTAAATTGTGAGGAGCTGTTGTGTTCCTCGAAGGCAGAGAGGCATAGACAAGTCAGAGGGCTGGGAAGTCACCAGCCATATGAAGGGCAAGTGCTGGATTCTGCCCCTGGGATGGGGCAACTCTGGATGTACACACAGACTGGGAATGAGACACTGGAGAGCAGTGCTGCCGGAAGGGACCTGGGGGTTGCGATCGATGGCAAGTTGAACATGGGTTTCAGTGTACCCTATCAGCAGGGAGGGTCTACTGTGTCCTGGGGCACATCAGTTACAGTGCTGCCATCTGGTCAAGGGAGGGGATTGTTTCTTCTGTGTCTTCATTCCAAAATCTGGAGTTTTTCCATTGCAAAGCCAAGAATTCACTGTTCCTTGCCCTGTGTTAGACAGCCATACCTGTCAGTTTTAGCTTAGATTAAAGTCAGGCTTTGCTGCCGGGGAAAGTTCAGGTCCACTCTTAACTGGTAGGTTTTTTCCTTCACTAGTGGAAAAATTTCCCCAGTGAGCATGATTGGTGTGGTATAAATACAGGGTCTAAATCCTATTAAACCATTCATGGGGCAACTTCATGCTTCAGCCCTGTGTTCATGCCTGCTAGAAAGCCTAGGCAGCAGTGAAAGAGACCCCTGAGCCCTATTTCATGTACTGAGTCCCAGGAAATGCCCAGTGTTTATTCCAGTGTTCTGCTGTCATTCTTCATCTTTCTTAACTCACATGATGAGGCAGGAGGAGAGTTTTCTCAGTTGTGAGAATGCACCTCAATTGTTGCACTCGGCTCCAGGAGAGATTTCACATCTGTCACCACAATGTCTCCTTTATGTCCTTGCCAGAAGGACAGGATCAAGTGGGAACCCACTTCGCTCTTTAGGATGTGTAGGGTTTTGAAGTGTGTGATCATCTGGTGATACAGGGAGCCTGTGACCTCTTCCTGTTGGAGGATGTGAACCCAGCTATTCACAGACTGCTTTCAGCAAGGTCAGAGCTGAGGAGGGTAGGAAGTTTGTGGGCCAAAGCTCTTGAGCTCCCTTTTTTGGGCAGGAGCTGGTGCATGTGCTGCTGCCTCATCATAGCTGTTGGCAGTGGCAACCAAGAGTGGTTTTTCTGCAGCCCTTGTGAGGCAAAGAAAAACAGGAGTTTCAAAGGGGTAAAAAATCTAAGTTCCTGTTGCTATGGACAGTGTTGCTGCATAGTCCTATTCTTATCCTTGAGGAATGTCTCCTTTTGTATCTGTCTGATGAGCCTCTGCACGTACCAGCCTTTTGACCTGCAGTTTTCATCTCTTGGCCTCAGCCTGCACTAGGTGGCTCAGGAAACAGCTTAGTCAAACAACAGCTTTCCTACAACAGCAAGACTAAAGCCCTTCAATATGATTATTGTGATGTTTTCCATCTGATTACTGCCCTCTGTGGTAAAGGAATTTTGATAATGTGTGAGTCAAGTTGCCAGCAGTAATTGATATTAGTAAGAATGATTACCAAAGCTGTAACCATATCCAGATCCTGTTTTTAATTTGCTTTACCTTTGTAATCTATTCAGTATCCTAAAATAAAGACATATGCATAATTAGGTATGTGTACAAAAAATATTTGGTAAGTTACCTAGAAGCATCATTTTAAAGCTGACAGAGAAAAGGGGAATTTTTGCAGTTGCTCCCAAAATTGTGAACAGAAGGTTCTATCTGTGCCACAAGGCTATACAGACAAACTAGTGAGAGTGGATTGATGATCAGGACAACCTGGATTTTGCACCAATGCCAGCTTTAGGGCAGTTCTTGTATAGGATCATGTAACAGACTATTGTGGCTTCTCATGTTTGATAGCAGAGCTAGAGATGTTGCTACATTCTGTATAAGACAGTAATTAAACTAACTAGTTTGGCAGATACCTTAATTTATAAATAGGTGGGCAAAATTGGCCATTGATGTCTTGTATTACTATACAGATCAAATTTTGTTTATAATGTATTGCCTGTGTCTTGATCTGGTATCCTGCTTTTGAGGTTTGGTTATTCTGGATACAACAGCCATTTCAGTAAGCCTGCGTTGCATTCTGTTGAACTGGCCTTTCCGAGTCTAATGAACATATTATTTGCAGAAAGTATCTATTGCTGCTTCACAGTAAATTTGCAGTTGTCTCTAGGGTTTGTATAAAGCAGCAATCTAGTTGCTGTTGATTCTTCAGAACTGGATGCACAGAATGAATCAAGTGTCCTGTATTAATCTAATACAGGGCTCTTGAGGCTTGTTTGAAGTGATGTGCACCACCACCCTTTCTTCTTCAGTGGCAGCACAGAAAATGAATTCAGTCTGGTTTGCCCTAACATTCCAAACCTCCTGAATCTCCTGCTACCTGATAAAAAGATGATTCATAGGTTAGCTCAGGCTAATGCTTTGCCATAGCATATGTTATGAAATTTTTGAAGGGCTAAGGCTGATTGGGATTGCTCTCTAACTGATTACTAATCTAGCTGCATGTGCACTGTGGCACCTGCTGGGTGAGCTCTGCCTGCTCGGCGTGGGATGTTCAGGTGTGCTGTCCATGATATTGGACTGTTTGTAGGCCAATATGAAGGATGTCACTTCCAGGTACTGCCAGCAAAGTGTCTGAACAAGAATTGATCACCTTCAGATTAGATTTTCCCTGCAGTTCTGCATATGATCCCAGATGTGTGTTTGTCAACACTCTGAGGAACTGCCTAGTGGTGTGTTACTTTCTACCTTTCCTGTAAAAGGGAGGGCCTGGAAAAATCTTTTCTCTTCACTGCACATGGCTTACTGCAGTGATTTATAGCAGCAGGCAACTCAGCTCTATGCAGCTGTTCACGCACCCCTGGTGGGATGGGGTAGAAAATCGTGAGGATAAAAGAGAAAACTCATGGATTGAGATAAACACAAAATAAAGGTAAAGCCAAAGCTGCATTCACAAGCAAGGCAAAATGAGGAATTTATTCACCATCTCCCCTGGACAGGAAGGTGTTCCTGCCATCTCCAGCAAAACCAAGCCTCTAAAGTGTCCTGTTTAAGGCAGTTGCATATCCACAATTTTCCTTTGTGATGCTTGACAGAACACAAGTGATTTCTGAAATCAGAGCCTGCCTCGGCTGCTATCCATCTTGGGTTTTTTTTCTGTTTGAATGTGTCTCTCTCTGCATCCACCGCTTTTAGCTGGTGTAGCTGGCTATCCTGAAGAAGACTATGACTCTTATCTGCTGGGGCTTTCCTCTGATGGAAATCTCAATGACTATATAGATGAATTATTTGTCGAGAGATTATTTGCAGTACACAAGTTAAACCAAGAACAACTCCAGATTGCCTGAGATGCACTTTAAAGGATGTTCTCAGAGTTTTTACTGTAAGTGAATCTAAAGAGAACAGAGGGTTTGCTTATAAAATGAGCTGGATATACAGGTTTTCTTGTCCACTCCAAGTGTTGCCATTAGTATATGTGATGAAAACAGGAAAAAAACTAAAATTGATTTGTGTCAAAAGTGATGGAAATAATAGTCAAGTTACTAGGAAAATGTATTTATATAAAATATGAAAATAATTAGAAGCTACAAAGAAGAAAACGAGCATTTTAAACTTGATATTCTATTTCAAAGAAAGTATGATACTGAGCATCTTGGTTTTTTAGGATTGTTAAAAAAAAGGCCACAAACTATTACCTTAGTGCCCTCCCAGGGCATCTGTTAGGAGCTGGGTATAGTTAGAGACTTAGTCATGATAGCAAGGCACAGTTGTTTCCCTACTGACATTATTGAAACTCATCATAGTCGCATCCTTTGGGATTTGTAGGTTTTGCTTATAAGGAAGGCTTCATGTGAGAAGATAGTGTCATCTGCCATTTCTCACTGGCACACACATTCATTTTACTAAATATCATAGATTATTTCTTACTTTCAAATGTTACACAAAAATGACATAATTGCTTTTTGTGTAGCATTTGACTGTAATTAGTCATTTAGGCTAAAGAAAAATGCATCACTGAAATAGAACTGGTGTTAAAATAAGGGCTTTAGCTGGCATGTGGTCTAAGCCCTATGAGAGAACCTTGATAGGTTTTCAGAGAAAGCAAGCCATTGCAATTTCATCTTCATGATTGCATTTCCAGCTTAAAAGGAGCTTAAAGAGTAAGCCTCACTAACAATTTACTTGGGAACAGCTACGCACTGCAACTGTTTTTTTTTTTTTTCAATCTGGTGTGGGTAATCTGCAAGCCTCCTCCCCTACATCTCACTACTAGTAGTAATCCCATTAGACGATTATAACTGGTATCCTCAACAGACAGATTTAGTCATAATTGAAAAAGAACTTTGTAGCATTGCACCCCACACCCAAACCCATATAGGGAAAGGTTTTGGACTCACCTCTTGTTCTTATCAAGTAAGGAGTGGAAAAACTACTTTGCTGTTTTGCCAGTAATTGGCTGAATGCCAAGAGAAAAGTACCTGTTGGACCTTGTCCCTGTCTGTCGAAGCCTATACCTCTTTCAATGGGCAGTTTGCCGATAGAACCCACCTAGACAATCGAGTACTTAAGAACAAGCACACCTGTGTGATCATTTTACTAGTGGAGACTCATGTACCACATAACTTTGCCTTAAGTGAAGTGCTCGGCTCTTTCTATTGTTCTACGTTTATTATTTTTTGTTATGATTAAAACCTTTTACTTTGCAAAACACCTCTTGAGAGCCGTCTCGCTATTTTTGAGCCATCTTCTGTAAGGTGCTGGACACCCTCAGAGGTATTGGGAGAATCTTAATACATGGCGCTGGAACTCAGGACATCTTACATTAAGATGGCTGATTCGAGTTTTCTGCTGACTAGCTCTCGGTCAGCTGGGCCAATTTTTGACCTTGGTCTCGTTTTAAAGAGAGTTCGTGATGGGTTTTGGTCGTTGTCCCGGTTTAGGGCAAATTNGAAAAAAAAAAACACATATTGGATCTAGAGGCCAGAGGGGGCTTTTAGATCGAACCCCGACCCGGTGGAAAGGGGTCATAGCCGGGAACAGCACTGACCCTGGAACGCCGAGCGGAGGAAAGTCCTAAAGGACCAGGCAGCTGCAGACTGGCAGAGCCGGAGTCGGCAGACAGAAAAATGCTGTGTGTCTGAAAAGAGGCTCGGGGGATAGACCAAGGGCTGCTGGAACACCGCAGAAAGGCGTTCTGAGTGAGTGACCAGCAGTTAGTAGCCAGCGAGACTTTTATTTTTGTTTTAGTTATAATTTAGATCTTTTAATTTGAGAAGAAACACCTTGAAAGACTTTTTTAAATCAGTCTGTAAAGAAAAAAACTCAAGAGGCAAAAGCAAGAGTTTTAATTCAGTGAAGGACGTGCAGTCTAGAGGAAAAAATAAACTCTGTAAAAGAGAGAGAGAAGCCTCCTAAGAGGAGTTGCAACATACCTGAAAAGGCAGCAAAAAACCTATGGAGCCAGCAAGTTAAAAACAAAAGGCAGCTCCAACCAAGTAGAAATGAAAGAAAAAAGCATGCTTTGGTTCTGTAATCCCGAAAACAGTCTGTTCCTCACAGCGACCCTGAGGGGCAGGGAGCGGACCGACCCGGGTGGTTCCAACCTGCCTCCCCCGCCCTTCTTTTTCTCCCGAAGGAATGAATAGCCCTGGCCAGGCTATCTCGTTTCCCGTTTCCTTTATCCTTCTGGTTCCGTTGTGCCCCTTCGAGTAATAATGCTAAAAAGAAAAAGCAAGTTCCGGATGTGCCGCGCAGAAATTTTAAAAACGCGCCGAGCAGTCCTTTCCTTTGTAAGCGGCCAGGTGTCCAGAGAGCCATTTTGGCAAGGCCCGGGCTGTCCCCCTTCGCGGGCGATACCGTCTGGCCGTGCTGCGGCCCGGCCCAGCCCGGCCCGGCCCGGCGTGGCAGGGCGGCTCCAAGCCCGCCTCGGGGCGCGGCTCTTTCTTTGGGGCGCTGCTCTTTCTTTCTTCGGGGCGCGGCGCTCGCAGCCCCAGCTGCGCCACCGCCCTCCGCACAGCGGGGCGCGCCCCCGGCTCCCATCGCCGTGAGGGCAAGGGCCGGCGCCTTGCAGCTGTTATAAACAAAGCCTTAAAATATTCCTGATGTTAACGATTTGTTGTTCACGTTAGTGTTACCTGTTTCTACTGTTATAGGTTAAGATTCTCAATTTCTGTAATGTGTAGTAGCAATACAATAGGTTCCAAACCCCACCCATTACCCTAAAAAGTTGTAAAGCCTTATGTTCACATCATTTAACATCCCCAGTTTATAAACCCTGTTGTTTCATACCGCTATGTTGCTCCCTATCCCTGCTGTTTAAAATCCCAAGCCTGTAACTCCCCTTTTACCATTCCCTTTCGCCAGGTAAAACCTCCACTGCTTCCCTAAGGATAGCATCCATCCAGAAGAGGCAGGACAATGGGGCGGAATATGCAAAATTAGTAAAGTAAATTATGTTGGAGCCTCAAATTAGAAGAAACCCTAAAACAACGAGCCCGAGCCTACTTAAACAAAACCAGCCACGAACTGTGCAAGCAAGAGGCAAAGCCGTCTTTCATCAGACTTCTGGACCTCGCTCTGACCAGGTCGACCTTCACCAGCATGACTACCACTCCGAGAGCCCTCCCGGTGTTTTCCTGCGGACTCCCGTGAGGATGGAAGCCCCAGCTGTGCTTCTTGGCAAAGCTGCTGCACTCCTCCTCCTCCTCCGCATCGCCCGAGGGAGCAGCGGCGCTGTGCGCGACCCTGCGGCCCCCCCTTCCCAGAGCTGAATCCTCAATAAAGGCCGTATGAAAAGGAGCTGGTCTGTGGGCCCAATGCATTTATCTCAGAGCCGCTCCCCTTCGCAGGCAGGCGCGGCAGCTCCGGAGGTGCCCGAGGAAACCGGCAGCAGCAGCAGCAGCAGCGGTGGGATCTCCCTTCCCCGCAGCCTCCCGTGCCCAGCGGGAGCCACAAACACCAGCCCGTGAGAAGAGCCGCGCCTGCAGCGGCGGAACCCGGCACGAACCGACAGTGACACAGCGGCTGCCGGTTCCAGAGGGGCCAGAAGGAGAAACCGCGGCCGCAGTCCCGGCGCCGAGGTAGCGGCGGGAATACAAACAGTAACCCCTGCACCAGCCCCGGTCCCGCGGGGGCAGCGTGAACCACAGCAGCACTCATCTCCCCTCCGCTCAGACCCTCCGGGGGAGCAAGGCGACAGCAGCGAGAAAAAGGGACCAGAAGGAAGTTTAAAGGCAGCCCAACCCATTCGGCAAGTTTCTGTTGCAAGACCGAAGCAGCCGCATTTACGAATGAATCACAAAAGCTGCAGCAGAGAGAAGTAGCTCCTTAAGAAAGAAGAGACCTTATAAAACAGACAGCTAGCGGTTCAATTCCAGCAACCAAGATGCAAGATAGACTATCCAAAAGAAAGACACATAAAAACATCACAAAAATTCATCAAAAAAAGCTCAAATACCTTAAAACCCTAACCAATTTTTTATTTTTCTGGTTTAAGAAAAAATCCACGACGTTATAAGTCAATTTTCCAACAAGATCCTAAGAAAAAGAACCTTGTAATAATTCTAAAATAAGTTTTTAATTTTTCAATTAAGTAAATTAGTAATAATATACTCAAAAATTTATATCATAACCTAATAATAAATTTCAGATTATAATAGCTAATTTCTAAATAATTTTTCCTTTACAGGACGAGATTTTGCAAAAATACTTACTTGTCTCTATATTTAATTGAAATAGTTAATTTAAAATTCAAGAGGTTTTACAAATTGCCCTTATAAATGTTGCAAGAAAAATCTATAATTATTCAATTAATTTTTAAAATTAATTTGATAACCTTTTAAAATTTATACACCCCTAAAAATAATTTGTCTTCATAAATAGCTCTAAAGAAATCTAAAACGTTATAGTAATATAGAAAAACCCAAACACCAGAAAATAGAAACCAGATTTTAAGAAAGTCTAAAAACCATATCTCAAATTATAAAGCTAGCAGCTGTCTGCATGTTTTTCAAAGTTCATTTCTTTATAAAAGTTTGATAGAAAAAGCAAAGGCCTCTCTGCTCAAGAAGTTGTTCTAATCAATTGTAAGATTTACTTAAAAATATTAATCTTTTTCCTTTTTCTCCACAGCAGCATCATGTCATGTATATTAAACCAAACACTAGACTCCTAAATTTTATAGCTGATAGTATCGTAATAGCAAGCTTTAGACTGTGCATCTTGCATCAACATGCATCAACACTTGTAAAAAGTATCTCACGTATCTCTAAATCAGACACTAGTCCACTCATATCAAAAGTTAACCATCCTAATGATAATAACAAGAGTTAAACCCTCAAAATTAAGACCTAATAAATATCACACAATATCAGTCATTTAAGCAATTCAAATTCACACTCTTTAAAGTAAATTCTGCCTCAGCACATAAAGGAGAAAAGACCAAACATACAATTAAGACATTTCTGGCAAGCATTCTCATTCCTAAACATACACTCCTCACCAATTACACAAGTTTTTCAACATATAAGACATTAAAGTTACTACAAATATAACTAATTTTCCCACAAAACCAATCTATTGTAGAAAAAGCCCACAAATAACTGAAAATACTCCTTGAAAAATAAAAATGAGGGAGTATAGAGATGCTATCTACTGTAGAAAGGTTGAACAAAGCTATATATATTTTAATCTCTCATATTCATAAAAATTCAGAAACAGGACAAATTTTGAAGCCTGCCCTTTGTGTCAGGGAGAGAGGTTTTGTTTTTACCTCCACAGACAAAGATTCTAGGAGAGCACCTGCAAGAGATGTCAAGCTACAGCAAACATCAGATGAAGACCATGCAGAAGACAGAGTGACCACAGACCATATCTCCAAGGAAAGACCCTACAACTTTGACACAATCCAGCAGTATGGACATTAGGGCATTTTCAAAGCAGAGACTGAGTTTTTCTAAAGTTTGGACTAGTTAAAGAGTATTCTTTGTACTAAGAGAGTTTTATATGTTATTAATATCATATTAATGTTATTAACTTGTTCTTAAATTGTATGTTAAAAAAAGTTTACAAGCTTCATTAGCCCAAACCCTGGGTAGAAAGGAGAACATAGTGCTCTTGAAAAAAAAGATCTCCAAAAGGTAAAATAAGATTCATAAGTAATTAAAGATTAAATTTTAATCTTAAAAAATTAACAATCAAAATAATTAGCTAGAAAAAAGAAAAGGTAACAAATTCAAAATTATTTGATCTATAAAACTACAAGTTAGCTATAGAAACAAATTATAATACAACCATAAATTATTAAAGCAGTTATAATTACCAACAAAGGAGAGAATTTTTTTCAAAGTAACTATTTTTCTTTTTTTCTTTTTTTTTGTAATAAGTTCAGGTGAGATGTAGCATTTCACCCCACACCCAAACCCATACAGGGAAAGGTTTTGGACTCACCCCTTGTTCTTTTAAGGTAAAGAACCCAGAAACTTCTTTGTTGTTTTGCCAGTAATTGGCTGAATGCCAAGAGAAAAGCAGCTGTTGGACCTTGTCCCTGTCTGTCGAAGCCTATACCTCTTTCAATGGGCAGTTTTCCAATAGAGCCCACCTAGACAATCGAGTACTTAAAAACGAGCTCACCTGTGTGATCATTTTATTAGTGGAGACTCATGTACCACATAACTTTGCCTTAAGTGAAGTGCATTTATGGCCTGAGGCTGAATAGCTGTTAATTTCCCTGGAGTGGGAAATCCTTAAGCTTGTATGAAATTGCATCAGTTTCTCAGTAACAGGTAAATCTGGCCTTTAGAAGGGAAATATTTTTATTTTCATACAACTTTCTAATCTTTTTGGCAACCAGTAGTTATCTTTGGCTGGTAATGTGTGATTATGTGCAATTTAGTTCTCTGTTTTCATTGGACGAGAGGGAATGTCATTGAGGAACGTAAGTTGACTTGGTTACCCATGCAGGTGGAGTTTTAGTGAGACTTTCTCCTTCTACAGTGCTGTCTTCGGATTGAAACCGAAGAACTGGAAAAGCTGTAGTGTGTTCACCAAGAGCAGATCTAAATTTGTCCAAATAAACGAACTCTGCTGACGGCTTATTGTATGTGCGGACAGAAGTTCATAAATAGTAACTGAGCTCATGTGCTCTCCTTGAGCTGAAGATAGCAGGGGAAGGTTTCCATTATGAATATAGCTATGTATTGGAAATCTTCAGTGTCTTGTTAAATGTAAGCTGCACAGATTCACAATCACTCTGTCAGAGGTTTGCTGGTGCTGGAGTGTCCAGCCCGCACATACTAAATACACAGAATATTAGTGCCTGATCTGTACTGAATACTGAATCTGGTGCACTAACAAGAGAATAGTACGATGTTTACAGACTGTGTTTTCCAGGAGGAGCAGTTCTACATGTTTCTGCAGTTTGGTGTTTGTTGTAATTCTTATAATGTTCATGCCGAGTACTCTAGTAACACAGGGAACCATGGTGTTAGAACCTGAGAACAGGTACTGTTTATGAGTTTGCACACAGGGGGAAAAGGCTGAAAACTGTTACACCTGCTTAACTAACTTTTACAGCTAACTCTCAAAGAAAGTTGCTATTTCACTACTGGCTAAAAGAAATGGGACATCTGGCTAAAATGTAGGCATCTGAATGGAAAATACAGATTCAGAGGAAGATTATACAGTAGGATCTGAAGCATGGAGAAACCTGCCACTGAAAAAAATGCTGGTTTGTAACATTTTGCCTTCAGTGTATTACCTAAATAAGGTTGAATTTAACATTGTTTCCTGAAGGATCACTTAATGTGTGATATAAAATCTGAGTCTTTTCCTTGATGGAAAGTATCTTTCCTCACCTGGCTGTTGCCACATCTACGCAAAGGTTAGATTGGCAAGATGTCAGACAGAGAGGAATGAGCAGTGGGGCAGCAGGGTTTCAGGAAAGTAATCCAGGGGGTTAATTGTCTAATGAAAACCTATGAGGTACGTCCTGTATGGAGCTAAAATTCATGCCCCATCTTGCACTTTGCAGTAATTTCATTGTTTCTTCCCAAGGGCCTTCCTGCCCATGGTTAGTTTTGCAGAGAAGGGGAGGAACACTCTATCAGCCAGTTGGAAAATGTAAAATGCATTGTCATCCCTCAGCCCCCCTCTCTGTCAAAACCTGGCAAAGCACAAGTAGGACACCCCTACTGAGGTGCTGCTGTCAAACAGGTATTCCTTTCTACGCTGGTATCAGGGTGGGTGGGGAGACCTGCAAAATACAGAAAAGTAACCAATGCAGATTTAATTCCTCGTAGGCCTTACCTGAGTGATCATCATCAGCCCAAACTAGTCACAGTGAGAAAACAGCAACAGATTCTTACAGCTTGTCTTTGGACTTGGGGTGTACCCTACTGCCAGCCCAGGGTCCCCTGGACTGTGCCCGCAGCAAGTTTCAAGTCCCAAGTGAGATTCTGCTTTGGTTTATGAACGCTGGTGCATTGCGCTGAGTTCAGATTCTTGGTATTCTTCTGTACTGATTCCTGTTTTGCTTGTTACAAGCTTTCAAGTGCTTCTGAGGTACCACTCACTAATGAACTGACAATACAAGCTTTAATCCACATGCTTCTTTAGCCTTATACTTGATGATGGAAGATCCAAAGAAACAGCTGAACCAGGTAGAAAGACCTATCAAAGCCAAATAACTCAGCTAACACGTTTTGTAACCAGTGTGTTTCTCGTAAGAAATAAGATTATGTGGATCAGCTGATGCGCTTTGTGTCTGGTGAAAAGAAACAAAGAAGCTTATTTAAATTAAGAGAGCCAGGAAATCTGTGTCTCAGTCCAGAAGGAAGATGGGTTCCACAGAAGACCTTGACTATCCTCAAATCATCATGCAATACAGCAATGGATTTTTAGTCTCAAAGGTAAGAAATATAACTCTTAGGAAGAGTGTGCAGACAGAAATATTCAGGGATTTCTCTTTAGGTCCTGAATGTAAATCTTTGGAAGAGGTGAAAGCACTGGTATAATGGCTGCTTTTCCAAACATATTTTTAAGTCACAAAGGCACAACTAGTAATTTCACTCTTCTTATTGTTTGCTGATGTTATTTGCCCAAGCATATGGGCATAAAATTATAATATCCAGTGCTATGGATGATTTTTTTCCTCATTTACTACTTAACTTTCCTATTGTCCCTTGCTGTACCTCTGGCCAACGTGATAACAGAAGGAATGCTCTTTGGATTGTGCAAATACTGCTGAAACTTAAGCTCCTGAAAGGCAGAGCTGACAATCAAGGGAGGAAAATAAATAATGAAAAATCACTTTGTGAGAAAAAGAAGTGCCAAATGCTTTCCAAATTAGCACCGTTAGTACTATGGTTTTGAGAAACAGTTTCAACTTTGGTTAAGCCATGTTTTTACTCAGAGTAAAAGGAGCTTCATTGTACAGGAATCATTGTAGCTCGAATCATTGTAGTTCAAATCATTGTAGATACAGGCAGGCAATTAAATTGATGTCTTTGTTACTGTTTCAGGAGTATTTATGTGACCAGAGTAATAGGCTAATACTTGTAAGGTTGACTGTGTATAGCTGAAGAAAAATGGTTGGTTTTGGTTTTTTTATGTATGGTTAGCTATGTCTGTCTGAAAGTTGATGGATGTTACTGGAGAAGCTACACAAATCTATGGAAAGACTGGGCAGTTTTGTTGGGTTGAATGAAGCAGTTCTTCCTCCCTGCTTCTGGAAGATCACTGTACTCCTTCACATTCACCTGAAAATAAGATCCATAGAATGAGATATTCCCCCTATTACAAGCCATGAGAGAGTCTCCAGGGTTCACCATGTGTTAGATCCTTAGTTAAAGAACAGAAACATAAACAGAGAAAAAACACCACCACCCAGTCTTGCCTTCGTTCTTTCCAGGAGATTGTGAGAATGTGTTCCTAAACCAAGGAAGAGGCAGGAACATTTACACAGAAAATCTGGTCTCTAAATGTGGACTTCTGGAAGCCAAAAAGCATTGGCTAGCTTCACTGGAAAAGGAAAAACAAAAAAGACCAATGAATGCATTGTGTACATAGTATATTATATCAGTGTTCAGATACTCTACAATTTAATAATAGGACTTGTTTATTTGAAATACAAGTTTATCTGAAATAAATGTTCTTAAATTTAGATTTTCCCTAATTAAACAGCTTGTGAAATGCAGTAGGCTTTGTGCTTTCACCTAATCCCTCAGTCCCACTTTTCCCTACCCCCAGGTTATGTTCACTGCCTGTGAGTTGGGGGTGTTTGATCTTCTTCTGGAGTCAGGAAAGTCTCTGTCTTCAGATGCCATTGCTGCATGTCTGGGTGCCAGCACCATGGGGATGAAAAGACTGCTGGATGCCTGTGTGGGATTGAAGCTGTTGGCAGTAGAGGTGACACAAGAAGGAGGTAATAAAGGCAGAGGAATGGGAAAAGTTGAATGACCTAAACCTCTGAGGGTTTTGAAAGTGAGGTAAGATGTGTTGGCAAAGGTGATACCAAATGTTAAGTCAGTTAATGTAGCTGGAAGAAGGAGAGAATCACTCTTGGCATTCACTCTTTAGTTGAAAGAGAAGAGGCAGATGTCAGCATGATCACAGGTATAAAGTGAAACACAGGTGCAGAGCTCTATATCCCTGAACATCTTTGTGCAAGAGCCTCATGTGACCTTGGCAAAGATATTTAGGATCTCTGTGGCACTTGTGTCAAGTAATCTTTGGGGTATGGGCAGGATTTTAAACTTAAAACAAAATGCCAGTGTGGATGGTAACAGAATGATTTAAAATGGGTTTTGTTTTTCTTAGGGTTTTTAACATTACGTGAACTATTTTGTTAGGTTCTGGATCAGAACTGAGAGGTGATGTAAGTTTTTCCTTACATCAGAAACATGGAATCCACTTGGACAGAAAGGATCTCTGGCCATCGGACAGCTGGTCAGGACTAGCTAGAGTCTCACAAGTTGTGTCCCCTGCTCTGCCTTGTGTTGGCATGCTCCATTTTAGGGATTATAGTTGTTGCCCAAGGAGTTTGGAGAGAGCAGGATCTATCTTTTGTATTCCTTTGATATGCCAGTCCCATGGGTGAGTGATGCCCCTGCAGATGCATTGGAGGAAGAGGGGGAGATTTCTGGGAGTCCTTTGGGCATTCTTCTGTCTGCAGAAGGTCCTGGCCTAGTGAACTGAGGGAAGGTAGGTGTAGCTGGCCTGCTGTTTTGGGGACTTCCCCCCCCCCACCTGCTGACCTTATTGATCAGAAAAAAAACTTGTCTGCAAAGAGTTCTCAAATAAGGTACACTGGAGGCTTCTTCTGAGAGCAGAAGCCTATATGTGAATGATAACACTTATAAGGCATTTCTTTTGTTGTCCCTGAAAGAAATGTTTGGTGCTGGAGTTAAGCTTAGGGAGATAATGTTTACCTAGATGGAATGGGGCAACACAGATTTCAGCAGCCCTCATCCACTGCTCATTGCAGTGAGAGGATTTGGTTGTAAAAGTAATATGATTGTGTCTTTGGCGGTATAGACATCTTCTGGCGATAAACACCAAGCTGTTCAATAGACTTAGCAAGGTGTTATATCATATATGTTAGTAAATATATTTATTTTGCCTTTAGCCCTCTACAGAAACACAGAAATTTCCAACATCTACCTTACAAAATCAAGTCCAAAGTCTCAGTATCACATTATGATGTATTATTCCAACACAGTCTACTTGTGCTGGCAGTACCTGGCTGATGCTGTGAGGTAAGGAGGAGTGTTTTGTGCTGTGTGGTGCTTTGCAACATCTGTGTCACTGCTCTGAGTTTTGTATTTCTGGGGAAGAGCTCAATAAAGATTCTGGTTGGTTCTCAGAAATTAAAAGCAACAGATAATTCAGCTGTTAAGATGGCCAATATGTGCGCTTTTCCCCCACCTTGTTTTCTATTTGTGTATGTTCTTGTTTTCCTTTCCCCTGTCATTATAGAGATGATCTAGAAATCAGATTTCTTTATTTCACCTTCAGTAAAGCACTTTATCATTACAGTGGCTCTTACTGGGTGTGACATCAACAAAGTAAATTATGAGTAATGGTGGTTAAGGATCCTTCTGTTACAAAGGTTTATAGGGGCAGTTTAATGTGGGTCTGGAGTCTCACTTGTTCCAGTCCATGCAACTGAGGACCCAGCATGGTATAGATGATGGCGATGATTCCATCAGTCTTGTACATTTGACTCAGGTGTGTTCCCATAAATCACAGAATCCTAGAATGGTTTGGGTTGGAAGAGGCTCTAAAGATTATCTAGTTCCAACCTTCCTACCCTGGATGCCACTCACTAGATCAGGTTGTTTGAAGTGCCATCCGCCCCCAACCTTGAAATGAGCCATTCTTTCTCATGAGAGGTTGAGAAATACATCAGCACTCTCATAGGCCTTTTCAATTGCTATTTTAGAGAAGGAAGAAACCAATATGAAAGAGCTTTTGGCGTTTCATCTAAAGACCCTTTTGGAGCAATGTACAGGTAATTGTTAGAATATTTATAGAAATCTTATTCTTCTTGTTGTGGATAAAATGAATGTTTTTAATTACACAGGAAAATTAAATATAACTATGTGAGAAGTCCTTTCACCAGCATCATTCATTGTTTTTATTTCTCAACAATATCAATTACTGGGACAGTGTCTGATATTTTGAATTGAAGTATATAATTTCCTAATCTGAAAAACATCACAGATATCTGACACAGGCAATGGTAGCTGAAGGAAAAAAAAATCCCTTGGAAATTCTGAGAATGAGCTTCATAATACACTGTTGGATTTCACTAGTCTTAATTCCTTATTTAAATGCATGAATTCATAGCTGTACCCTCCTGCTACAGTAATATTCAAGGTAGGTTTATATGCAAAGAGGACATATTCTGTGTCAATAAAACCAGAGATTTCTGTTTAAGCTAAAACATGTAGCAGCAGTTAAATGATAGGAATCACTGATGATGTGGTAAGGAACCCTCTCTCTGTGCTGTCTCTGCATTGCTAGATCAGATGAAGAAATGCTAAAATTCATGGCTGGCCAGAACTCAGTATGGAGTATATGTGGCAGAGATGTTCTTGCTGCATTTGACCTTTCCCCTTTCACACAGATCTATGACCTGGGAGGTGAGTGTCAGAAGATCTTCTTTAACAAGCCTCTGAACTGTCTTTTATCAGCTCTGTAGCGGAAAACAACTCCTATGTTATATGGTAGGCAAAACAATGGAAAGCAGGACATAGTAATATAAGGAACATTTTATTGATCTGGTTGTGTTAAAAACAGAAATTTGAGGGTGATGAAAGCATTAGGAAGCTGAATGCTTTTCTCTACAGCCTGATTTATGTAAGTAGTCACTCATTCCCTTGTGGATGTGGCAGTTTTGGCATTTTTTCATGCCTTGCTTGATGCATTCTTCCAGTGCTAGACTCTTTCCTTCCTCGCCTTCAGTCACTGTTGTTGAGGTACTGCCTACAGCGTCCTATCCTGCAGCATCTTTCAGTCCCAGCACTGCTGAATGCTGCCAGGATTCGTGGGACGAGGCAGGCTCCCTCCTGGCCTCCCTCACTCTTCCCCAGTGCTTGGCTTAGTGACTCTGTTTTCATTTTTCACCTTCCAGCACCTGCAGCTGGTCTGGATAGGAGGGTAAGGGCTGGGGCTAACCCCACACACCTGGGTGCTGTGGGCCCCGGACCTTCCTGCAGAATACATGGAGACAGCGGCTTCTCCCGCCCCTGCTCTTCCCTCTCAGCAGCACATGGGGTGCAAATGTACATTGCCAGCTTCCCTGAGGCTGATTGTGCCATTGCCTATATACTTTCATGGGAGTGTCACTGAACAGGTTGGGTTTGTGTCAGCACTGACCTTCTTTTACTGTCCCCAAAGGAGGTGGAGGAGCTTTGGCCCAAGAGTGTGTTTCTTTGTATCCAAATTCTACCGTCACAATTTATGACCTGCCCAAAGTTGTGCAAGTGGCTAAAGAACAATTTGTTTCCCCTGAGGAGCGTCAGATCACTTTCCATGAAGGTAGGTGTGGACAGTGGTGCGGTGCTGTCACAGCTGTTGCTCCAGAGCCCTGGCTCTGCTCAGAGGTCTCATACTGAAGGCTCAGGTCTCCAGCTGCCCCTTATGGGGATGGTGTCGCAGGCTGCCACCTCCCCAGCCCGCAGCTGTCCCAGTTGTCCATCGGCAGCTGTCAGAGACACAACTCAGTCATTCAGCAACATTAATTCTTGAAGAGAACTATTTCATTTCTTAAGAACAAGGATAGATTAGCAAAAAGAAAAAAAGCATCTTGCAATTTTGAAATCTGCTTTGTCATAAATTTTCCTAACCCTCCCCTTTTCTCCCATGCAAACCTCCTGGCAGATGTGAGGGATGCCAGGTCTGCTCTAAACAAAGGTTTTTCCTTCTCTGGTCACAACTGATTGATCTTCGAGTCCTAAGGTATTTTAAACTGTGAAAGTGCATGAGCTAGCTCCTATCCCTCTTGCCCAGGCCACCGATCCTGCATAGTCTTTGTACCATCTATGAGGAAAATGAGTGTAGGGAGATCTCATTTTTAATGTTTACAAAAGTCTTCAAAGTGCTGGAAGCACTTAATATTGCTCAAAGCTCAGAGAGAGAAAAGAAGCCTTGAGGAGAGAAGGGGGTGTATAAAAACAAAGATACAACAAAATGCTGAGAAAAAAGTCTGAATGCAGTACACCAGGTGCTAAACAAAAGGAGTAACAAAGCTAATGCTAGGAGGTGAGAGATGTGTATTTTTACCTACGAATTTATGAAGTAACTCCATGATTACTGAGGATCTTTGAAAACTTTCTTAGAGAAGGCAATAGTCCTTCCTTCCTTCTCATGACAGAAACTACATGAACCCACCTCCGTAGTGCTTTATGAATTTGAATTTCTGTCATTGGAGAAAACCTGGGCTCAGATGCTTTCCTGTGCATCGGTCTGTTTCAGGATGAGTTGTTGGCTTTAAATGTTTCAGATCTTCTTGAGACTGATCAAGAGCAAAATTTCCTATGCAGTGTAACAGAGGACTTTTACCTGGTTAATTCCATTGCTATCTGATATGTCTGAAGGATATTGCAAGCCTGGAATTGAACTGAAAATATTTGTGTAACTCAGCTCTCCATGTTGTGGGGATTTGTATGATGTATGTATTCTTGCTTTACAGGAGACTTCTTTAATGATTCAATACCTGAAGCTGAACTGTATATTTTATCCAAAGTACTGCATGATTGGGATGATGACAAATGCAAACAACTGCTGGCAAAAGTCTACAAAGCTTGCAAACCTGGTAGGTGTGAACTCTTGAAGAACCGAGAGACTCTTACCTATCAGCAATGTGTAGGACACCAGTCTTGATGCTCAGTTTGGGTGGCAGAGTTTCAGTGCAGGAGTTTCTTGATTTAGTCCTTTGCTTTCCCTTAGCCAGCCATGTGCAACTGGCCTAAGATCTCTTTTTCTGGCTTCCAGTTTTTGACTCATCTGCAGGAACTCCTCTTTCAAGTCATAAAGCGTAAGGATTGAGAATTTTGGGTATTGTTTCAATAGGTGTATACATCATAGTAAAAAATCCCATTAAGCATCACAATGAAGGCTCAGAGTTTCAAAAGCACTGCCTTCAGAGCAAAATCAGTAAGTTCCTATAAATTTCAGCTGGGGAAAATGGGAAATTTCTGTCCCAGCCATAGCACCCCCTTCAGCTCTGGTATATCAGTACCAACACAGCTGAGCAAAGACATGCTCTGATGCTTTGGCTTTTTCATTGTCTTCTGTGATGCTGAAATATGACTTAATGTAGAGACTGCTTCTTCCTGAAAGTAAGGTTAGGATCTGTCCTAGTAACAGCTCAAAAATAGTTCAACTTTTCATTGCTCAGGGTGTTTTGTTTCTGTTCACTCCACCAGGTGGTGGAGTGCTGCTGGTTGAATCCCTTCTCAATGAAGATAAAAGTGGGCCTGTAGAAACCCAGCTGTATTCAATTAATATGTTGGTCCAGACAGAAGGGAAAGAGCAAGGAGCAGCAGAGTACAGCAAGCTCCTGGAGGCAGCTGGCTTTGGAGTGATTCAAGTCAAGAGGACTGGAAAGCTCTATGATGCTGTTTTAGGAAGGAAATTGTAGTACGTGTTTTATGTATGTAACAAGACAGAAAAAAATTGAGAAATGTGCTATTCTCTTCTTAGGGGGCAATGATCAACTTAGCTTTTAGTTAAGGCTGCCAACCTTTTTGTAAGCTGATACATTGCTAGAAGACTCCCTAGTAACAGATCTTCAACATGCCTGTATTGCAAGTCTGACAGCCTGGCTTGGCTTGGTTTTGGATATGGGAGGGAAAGAAGGAAACCAACACCTGTTCCACAAGAAACAATCCACAAACGGAATGTGTCATGTGTCTGCTTCAGCCTGTATCAGTCTCTCTGATTTTAACACTGTATCTGACAAAAGCAGAGCTGAATTAGTACTTGAGTTCCTGCAAAATAAAACTAATCCCTGTACTGAGCTTTGTTGCCTGCATTTTTATTCCTGAGATATTGATATAATAAAGCCGGACCAAATTATATCTCCTTGTGGTCTTTTCAGAGTTCCAGGAGAAACCCTGTCTGAGCCTTGGGGAGTTTTGCATGAAAAAATTATATTAATTTTTTATTTCCTCTAGATTTTGATTTAAATTATGAAAAAGTGTTGTACTTTAGTGACTGGTTGAGGCCCAGGGATTCTTATTACAAAACAGGTGGGAAGATGATACAGCCAAGTCATTCTGTTACGTACAGAAAAAACCAGGGGAGGTGCAGAGTAAGGAACCCCTGCTTGGAAAGACAACAGCCCCATTGTAGCAGGATCATGCGCAGGCTGGGGGCTGGATGCTGCCTAGAAACATCTCACCAAAGGAGACCTCAAATAGAGGGCAGAGGGGTGGGAAATTGTCCCATGGGATCTGTGGCTGTAGAACCACTGTGGGACAGTAGGACCCACACTACAGGCTCCCTGCTGGCTCCAAGGTTCAGCTCTCCCTTCTTCCACTGACCTTGCTCTAGAGAACACTGGGGACCTCCCCACAGGTTTTGCTGAACTGTGTGTGCTTCTTTAAGTGTGTGTTTATTTCCCCCAAATTCTCCACAGTTCTCCCTTCTGATGCTTTAGCACTTCAAAAAAGCCTTATTGCAGACTAGTTTAGTGTAGGGCAACATTTTGAATGAAGCAACATTTTGAATGGAGCTCTCTCATGGTTATGGAGAATGCTCTACTCTGTAGGCAGGGATGCTTTCTGGAACTCAGTAAGGAAAGCCTGCAACAAATGGCTTGATAAAGCAACTGTTTTAATAAGAAAAAGAGGGATATAGATAGCAAGTAAATCTTGATGTTGCTTCAGGTGCCTGGCACCTATGCCCATGCTCTATCCAGCACTGGATGGAGCTGTGTTGGATTTTGCCACAGTACGCTGTACAGACACTGTCCATTGGAGGAAGTGCCTCATTTTGGGTCATTTAGGTTGTTATTTTCTTACAAGAAAGAGGCCATTCTCACAAGAACGTGTTGCTGCATTGATAGAGGCAAGGCCGTGTGGGCGGTGGCACCAAGTGGGAGCTGCCTGAGCCCCTCCTGCAGCTGAGGGACATTTGTGGCACAGCACTGGCCTGAGACCGCCCTGGACACACAGTGTGGCAGCTGCCATGGGGGGCTCTCACTCCTGCATGTACAAAAAGCTCCTGCTCAGGGTCACTGCATTCCACCCCTTGGTCCACTTGCGCTTACCTTTCCCAAATATTTTATAGGTTACGGATTACCTTAATAACTCATGAGTTTCTCGGGCCCTAAGAGCATATGTGGCCTGTCCAAGACACAGACTCCCTGAGCAGAATGTCTTCTGAAAGGCTGCCAGTAGAACAGCCTTTCCAGAACTGTGTTCTCACGCCATGCAGCTTCTTGAAGGGGTGCAGTATACATGTCCAGGCTTGCTAAAAGAAATTTCGTTGTTACAAGGTGAAACAGATCCCTTAAAATAGGAAATAGGTCTTTATGTTAGATACTAGTGCAATCAGGCTGTCAGGGGCTGACTTAAAGCACATAAAACTTAGTGGTTTTTTTCCAACATCTCAGTATGAGACGTGAGAATGGCTTAAGACTCATGCTGTCAGAAGGATACATATTAAGTCTTTGTTCTGTGCTGTATCTCGTACCTTTAAAACAGGCAATGCTTTTTTGAAATGGAATACAGTCTTCAACCCATAAACCTTCTGTGTGATAAATGAAGCAGAGCCTGTGTTACACCTTGCCGATTTCTTCTTTCATCATTTATAGTACAAAAGGAAGATTGCAGTTCCAGGATGTGATAGGAATGCTAAGGAAATTGAGAAAACTGTTCCCTTCTCAATGCTTACTAAAAACACGCAAAAATTAAAATTTGTGTTATGTTAAATGCAAGCTGCACAGATTCTGGGCTACATTGTCCAAATTGAGGAGTCGTACACTTTTCTAGAGTTTGGGATTTGCTCTGACTTTTGTGTGGTTAGGCCTACTATTTTGGTAACACAGGAGATCCTGTAGTATCGGAAGCTGGGAAATAGATACTGTTTCTGAGCTGTATATAGTAGGACATTTTGACTATTAAGAATATTAAGAAATCCATAATTTGAGTATACCTGAGTTTTGGGACAGAATGTTAAGGGCTTTTCAGCCTCACAGACAAAAGCAAGAGACAAAAGCAGTAATCAACCACAGCTATGTACAAAAGCTAGCAAACAGGCAATGAGAAGCATAGTGACAATTATTAGAACTCCCTGTCCCCTTAGTGGAGGACTACTGCAGGATGCCACTAAGCCAAATATTTTTAGCTGAGAAGAAGGGCAGAAACAAAATGATCAAAGGGTTTATCAGAGTGGAAACATTATGGGAAGCTAAAGAGGACTTGTGGTAATTACTGTGATGTAGCCCTGATTTTTCCAGCCTTCTCTTCTGTTTCACAGTTTCATGGTTTGAGTTTTTCTCAGGCTTTGGTCTGTAAACACCGGCCAATGTTTTCATAACTTCAAAGTAGTTTTCATTCCTGTTCTTAGAGATACAGACAGCTGATGGACAGTTTTCTTGATCAATGGGATGGGGAGAGGTGTCAACCTTCTCCCCCAATCCCTGGCCTTTATAGAAATACTATATAATGGAGTCAGACCTTTTTAAATAAATCAGTTTCAGTTTTCATACCTTCTAAAAAGTGTGTGTGTGTGTCTGTGTATGTGTGTGACGAACAGCGTCACTGTGGGACTTGTGGGAACCTTGGAGTATTTAGAGAAAGGGCCAAAGGCAGGAAATGGAGGAATCAAGGAGCATAGGGGAGGAACCAGCCCAGTGAAATAGAGAAAAGGTGAGGGAAAATGTACTGATCATGTTTTGCAAGTTGCTGTTCTGCACACCTGTCTAGCCAAGCTGCATGCCAGATCAATAGAGGTTTTCTTCATATCACACTCTATCCCTTGCTATGTTCTGTTTCTTTTTGTGAAGCCTTCTCACATCAAAAGCCAGTTCAGTGGAGAATCTGTGCTTTTGAGCAAGCCTAAAGTAAGATTTTGCTTTGGTTTATGAACTCAGGTTCATCACGCTGAGTTCAGGTTCTCGGTATTCTTCTGTACTGATTCCGTTTTTCTTGTTACAAGCTTTCAAGTGCATCTGATGTGCCAACGTGTTACTGACTGATGAACTGACAATGCAAGCTTTAATCCACACTGCTTCTTTAGCTTTATACTTGATGATGGAAGAAACAGCTGAACCTCATAGAAGAACACATCAAAGCCAAATAACTCAGCTAACATGTTTTGTAACCAGCGTGTTTCTCAGAAGCAGTAAGATTATGTGGATCAGATGCTGTACTCTGTGTCTGGTAGAAAGAAGCTTATTTAAATTAAGAGAGCCAGAAAATCTGTGTCTCAGTCCAGAAAGATGAATTTGACAGAAGACCTTGACTATTCTCAAATCACTGTACAATACATCAGTGTATTTTTAGTCCCCAAGGTAAGAAATATAACTCAGTCTTATATAGTTGTCTAAGACTGAAATGCTCAGGGCATTATTCTCTGAGAATAAAATAGTTCTTAATAAAGCATCATAATGCAAACTGACTTTGAACTTGAATAAGCATGATAGAAGTGTAAAGGAAAAAAACCCCAACAAACAACTAAGGCAGATCTGGCCCTCAGGATGGACCTAACATTTATTGAGACCTCACTGACCTTTGGAGGTTTGGTTGAGTAGACCTTGTCTCTGCATGAAGGTTTAAAAACATAGTGGTTTATACGTGAGGATTTGTTGTCTAACTGGCTTAAAAGTGGAAGGTTTCTTCTGTGGTGGGATTTCTTCCCACTTCTAATTTTTGATGTCTGAGAAACAGAGGGCTACCTTCAGTTGCCTTTCCCCCCCTCTGTTATACCATGTAAAGAACAAGATTTTTCAACTATTTTCTTCCCTTTCCTAATTTGCCATGCAGATGGCTAAGTTTGATAACATTTGTATATTATGTCCCTTCAGATGGAAGGGACTGTGAATACAGAGTGTCTTATAATGACTCTCTCCCAGACAGCATATCATTAAGGCAGACAGGGAGCAGTTTCAATTTCCTTAATGTTTGCTGATGCTGTTTTCCTGTGTGTATGTGCATTTGCATAAAATTACTCTATTCAATTTCAGTTTGAATTTTCCTCATTAACAATCTATAGTAATTGTAAAATTCACATTCTTGTCACATTTTTGAGAAGTAATCTCAGCCATGTTCTAACTGAAGATAAACGAGTCTTCCCTCTGATGGATGTTACTAAGTTGCTTGCCAATGATGATAAACTAGGTAGCTTATGTTAGGGGGAAGCATTCAATCCCTTGAGGGTAGTAAGGACTTACAGTTATCTTGATAGATTAGACCACTGCACATTCTCCAACCATATGAGATTTTAGAAGGACAAATTCCAGATTCTAATGGTGTACTTCCAGATGTACTTATAGACTGGGATACTGGGGCTTAAGTGTAGCTTTGCAGGAAAGGATCTAGGGGTTTTGGTTGATTATAAGCTCAATAGGAGCCACCAATTTGCTGTGGTGGCCAAAATGGACAACCTCCCCATGGGGTGTATTAAGCACAGTGTAACTAAGCTGCTGAAAGAAGTGGTTGGCCCACTATCCCACTATGCTCAGGGTAGGTGCAGTCCCACTTTGACCACTGTATAGCTTTGGGCTCCACAATATAGGCAGGATATAAAAACAAATGTTTTCCAATTAAACTAATGCTGAATAGAAATGCTGAAATTCATGACTGGCCAGAACTCTGTAGAGTAAATGTGGCAGGGATGTTGCTGCATTATACCTTTGCCCTTTCAGGCAGGTCTGTGACCTGGGATGTGACTGACAATGGATCTTCCTTAACAAGCCTCTGAACTATCTTTTACAAACTGTGAAAACTAAAAATAACTCCTATAATATATGATAGGTATGGCATTGGGAAACAGAACTTATGTCAGAATCTTGTAAGTGGTAAAGGGAGCATTTTACTGTATTGGTTGAGTTAAAAAGAGGAATGTGAGAGCGATGAGAGCTTTAGGAAACTCGGTTTTTCTACCATCTCATTTGTGTGAGTAGTGGTTTATCCCCTTGCGTACATGGCAGCTGCGGCTTTTTCTCATGCCTGCTCGATGCATTTTTCTGGTGCCAGACTTTCCCTTCTGCCCTTCAGTCAGTGCCATTAGGTTGAGAGACTCTCTGCAGCCACTTACACTGTTGTCCCAGTGCTGCTGAGCACTGCCAGGATTCATAAGAGTCATATGGCTCCCCTATGGGCTCCATCAGTGCTTTCCTAGTGCCTGGTCTAGCGGCTCTGTTTTTAATTTCCCATCTTTCTAAATGTGGACTCCTTTCACATTATAAATACCAAAGTTGTGGTTCCCAGTGTTTTGATGCCAGGGGCCACTGAGAGTGTTACCATTAGGCTGGAGGTGACACAGTTCACTTTCATTTGCCTTCCTCTCTTTGCTCTCATGAACTCTATATCTGCATGTCTGGCTGTGAGGGCTCTGTACGTGCCTCTGATGAGGTTCAGCCACCTCCAAAGGGAGAAACCTGCAGTGTCTTTGTGCTTCAGGTTCAGCTGCCATCTTTTTTAGCTTATTTTTGTCCAAGCTAAAGAAATCTAACAGAGTGGTTATCTATTGTCTACCAATGTTTGTGCCTTTTTTATGGGAAAATTGTGTGAGCTCTTTAAAAGACATTTTTCTCAGAAGGATTAACACTTAAATCTTTTGTGGTATTTTGTTTTAAAAATAACTGCTCTCAGAAGGAATATCAGATATGTGTCATAACACTGTGCTGTTAGACAAGTGTATGCATCACAGAAAATCCCAATTAAGCATTACATTGCACCCTAAGAGCTTTGAGAACACTGCTTACAGAGTCATCTTCTGAGCGAAATCAGTAAGGTCTTATCAATTTCAGTTGGGCAAAATGGGAAATTTCTATATCAGTGATAGCACCCCCTTCTGCCCTGGGACATCAGTACCTACACAGCCAAGCAAAGACATACTCTGATTCTTTGGCTTTTTCATTGTCTTCTGTGATGCTGAAATATGACTTAATGTAGAGGCTGCTCCTCGTTGCTCACAGTGTGTTTTCTTTCTGTTCACTCCACCAGGTGGTGGAGCGCTGCTGGTTGAATCCCTTCTGAATGAAGATATAAAAGTGGGCCTGTAGAAACCCAACTGTATTTGGTGAATATGTTGGTCCAGACAGAAGGGAAAGAGCAAGGAGCAGCAGAGTACAGCAAGCTCCTGGAGGCAGCTGGCTTTGGAGTGATTCAAGTCAAGAGGACTGGAAAACTCTGTGCTGCTGTTTCAAGAAGGAAACAATTCTCTCTTCTTTCTTCTGCCATCTTGCATGCATAAGTGGGAAAATGAAACATCATCCACTTAGGGGTTTTTTAGGCCAATCATCCCTTTGGTAAGCTGATACATTATCAGTAGAAACACTGACTGCTGAACACATACTGATGGTCTGAGAGTGGGAAAAATAAACTAACATGTACTCCATAAGAAATTACCTATGAAAAGGAGTCTTCCAAGGAGAGATTATACTTCCGTATCTGTTTACCGTCTCTGCTTCACATTTTACCCATATTTTTTCCAACTTTAATGCAGTAGTTGACAATTTTCAATTAGTACTCTGTTTGCTTCCTGTAAAATAAAACTGTCCACTGTAGTGAGTTCCCAGTTTCTTCATATTCCCTGAGGACTGATGCAGTACAGAGAAAATTCTAACTCTGTTTGATGAGCCTCTTTTCAACCTGTAATTCTGTCCTAAAGCAGAGGAATGAATGATAGTTGATATACGGAATTAAAAAAAAAAAAGAATCTGGCAAATGAATTGTCTCCTTCCTTTGCTACAGTTTGTGACACACATTGGTGCAGGGTGTAGAACAGCATATGCACAAGATCTGAACAGGGTTAGCAATATGATTTGCTGTTACAGGAATCAACATTCTCACTGCATATCCTCCTTGGGATTTGAGCACTGGATTTCTGTATATGTATTGCCTACATATATAAGATTTCAGGAGGAACCTTGCTGCTGAAGACAGTTTTTCTCTAACCAGAAACTGAATGAAGGGGAAAGGTGCCTTTTTCTGTGGTTCTTCTCATCTGTGGAAAATGTCCTTCATGGAAAAAGCATCATGGATGAGGAATGGACTTGTGGGAGCACACGTCCAGACTGAATTTTGTTGTGATAATTTTGGGAGGGTGCAAACTTTGGTTGTAAGTGATCAATTCAAGGGCAAGGCAGTGTCCACGGATAAGTTCATGAAGAAGCCAAGATACCAGAAGTGTTCCAGTTAAGCTGATATGAAAAATGATGTTGTATTTCCTTTAGTATATAGTTTAACTTGTGAAAACTGGGAACTCACTACAGTGAACAGTTCTACAGGAAGCAGTATCACAGCAAGATGTGAAATATCACACTTGGTAGTTCTGGACGCAGTATAATGTGCATATTTAAAGTGGGATATTAAACAAAGGAAGCTTGGTTGTGGTGGGTTACACTGACCAGCAATCACACAACACATCCACTGCATGTTCACTCCCTGCCCCCAGCAGTGTGAGAGAGACAACTGAATGAGGAAATGCAAGAAAAACCTTCTGGGTCTTTATAAAGATATATTATAAACACAGTTGAACAAGTGAAAGAAATGGGTAGAGGAAAAAACCAAACCAAAAAACTCCAAGGGGGGAAAAGGCAATCATTCACCACTTCCCACCAGCAGACTGATGCCCAACAGCCCTCTCAGCAGCAGCTGCCTTGGAAAGACTACCCACAGTTTTTACCACTGAGCATGAAGTTTCATGCTAACTGGTCAGCTTGGGTCAGCTGTGTATCTGCTATGTCCTCTTCCAGCTCCTTGCTCACTCCAAGGTTACTGGTTACTCAATGTGGGGTCAGAGAGAGAAACAAAGAATGCTCTGATGCTGTGCAAGTACTGTTCAGCAACAGCTAAAATATACCTGTGTTATCAACACTGGTTTGAGAACAGATCTAAAACAGAGCACTATAGGGACTGCTGTGAGGAAACTTAATCTACATCTCCTTCTTGCCACTGTACTGAGTCTGGCTGGGATGGAGTTAAGTGCATGCTTTAACTAGAAAGCCATCTATCTTGAACAATAGTTATTTGGCACACGAAACCCAGGACTAGTGCCAGAAGGGAAAAAGAGAAAAAAAGAAAATAATTTAATTGTTTTGAGTCTTGCATAAGAAAGACAAGGTAGAATCCTGTCCTTGCAGGAGAACTGAATGTCCTATTGTATATCTAATGTTTCTCTCCTGCTTAAGGCATCATACTGTTCACTGCCTGAATATCTAACAAAACCATAATTGAATATATAATTTCCCTTGAAATTCTGCTGCTATGCCTCTGATGTGTAAAAACTAGGCATGCTAAATAGGATATAAACATATTGTCATCAAATCAGTTGGTGTTTGAAGTAATGTGTTAGTCGTGTGAAGCAAAGAATGAGTTAAGACTAGATTATTTTTGATATATATATATATATTCTATACATTTTGTATGCATGCAAACATGATAAATCTTTGAAATAAAAAATATTGCAGAATTTTTTTTTCCTGTCTGCTACTTTCTGACCTTGACCATTTGTGCCTGGTTTGTAGTTCCTTACCAGGAGGTGGTTCCTGCTCTGCTGCAGCCGCCCTGCCCCCTTGCCACTAGATGCTGCTGTTGCTGCGCTTGTGTGATGAGGAGCATGGGCCGCGGAGAAGCGAAAAGCACCGAGCTCTGCGCGGTCATCTGTGGTCACAAAGTGCCACGTAAATGAAATTGTTTAGGCACTGAGGGTCAAGGTAGAAGTGGTTAGAGAGCATCTGCGCCCAGCTGTCAGTAAATTCAGACCTGTTTTTGTCCTGCAGCTCATGCGTGGAAGAAAGAGAAAAACCTTTATGCACATGATGGCGATAACAACGTGAGCCCAACCTTCCTTACTGTCAAGCTGAGCCCAGGACCCTTCTTCACAGAAGGTCTTACAGAGCTGGGCTGTAAATCCCTGTCACGGCACCACAGGAAAACCAACACTTGTACATGGCCCTTACATTTAATTTCTTCTCCTTACTCTATGAATAGAGGCATCCGCACAAGAACAGAGCCAGGTTGCATCATGGGGTTGGTGCTTCTCAGCCAGTGCTGCCTGGTGGGGCGCAGAAGATGACATGGAGACTCCAGGGTATGACTCTAGGGGTCCCAGGGTCCCATGCTGTCACAGGGCGACATCGACGGCTCAGTGCTCTCCCTGGCCATAGCTGCTGGTGCTGGCGTGGGTCACTGCCTGGCCCTGGCTGAGTGTGGACCCTGATGGTATCCTGTGTCAGCCGCCTACATGAACCTCTTTCCCTTAGTCCTTGCAGGCCTCATGGCCTTCATTTCTGTTTCTCCACTCAGAATCTGCCTTTGCTGCCTCTCCACAGTGCCTGGCTCCCTCCCATGCCATTCCTAACACCCCTGGACCTCTGCAGGTCCTCCTGAGAGGCTGCTTCACCAGGCATAGCTGCCCTGTCCCCTCTGTGGGATCTGCCCTCTCTCAACTGCCTCCCTGCAGCCACAGCCACCCCTCTGGCTGTTTCTCAGCATCTGCTTGGCCAGCAACACTCCAGCCAGGGCACTGTCATCTGCCATAAATGCACAGCAGGGGTTCCTAAGATGGGCTACTTGTTCCCAGAACATTTTAATGTATCAAAGCAGTGTGCAGTGGAGGTTATGGTCCCTGCTTGTGGCTGGAAGCAGACAAGGCAGGCAATGTGACCTGCTTGGATTCATCACACAGCCCAGGGTGAAGACAGCAGTAGAATCAACCCCACCAAGACCATGTGGGTGCACTGTCACCAGAGGAACTCCACTGGTATGTGTTGTTGACATGGTCTAATCATGATACTTAACCTGTTTTTCCAAGGGTGTGGTCATACCAGAGTTCCCCTACTACAGAGCATCAACACATTTACTGTAGACAGTGGTCCATGTGATACAAGTGGAATGGTTTAGAAGTTTTTCTTTAACTTTCTGTATCCACAGTAGCCTCTAATGAGCACACAGTACATATGATTTGCTCACATCTTTGGATTCATTTGTGCACAGGTCCATGCAGTGTAAGTCTGTCTCCTACAGTAGTTGAGGTCATGTTCCTGCATTTAACAAGTGAACACATGCAAACCGTAACTTTTTTACTTCTGGACAATTTCTGACTTCTTTTGAAGGCAAAAAGCATCATTGCAGGCAGATTGTGAAAGAACTGTGTTTTCCCCTGACTCAAACTCATCCTAATGATAGTGTTTTGACCTTGGCTGGAAGCTTAGCACCCACAGTGGGATAGGGGAGAAAATATAAAGACAAAAGGTGAGAAAACTCATGAGTTGACGTAAAGAGAGATAAAAAATTTAGAATAAGAAGAAATAAAAAACAGACTAGTAATATAAAGGCAGTCACTCGCTGCCTCTCACAGGTAGACTAATTCCCAGCCAGTTTCCAAGCAATGACTAGCTTCCCTAAACCACTCACCCCTCAGTTTTTATTTCTGAGCATGACATGCAATACCATATCAGTCAATCTGGGTCACCTGTCCAGCCTACTCACTGGGGGAACAAAGTGGGAAATAGAGGCAGCCTTGAGCAAACACTGCTCCAAAATAGCTAAAACCTGGGTGTATTATTGACACTGCTTAAATAGCAGAATCAAAATACAGCACCATACAGGCTGCTGTGAAGAAAATTAACTCCATCTCAAATAGACCCAGTACACCAATTTAAAATATAATTCTGTAGGATACCAAGGTCATTCTTTGGTATTGCCAACTAAAGTAAACATATGAATGATCATTGCTTTGCATCTGGAAAGGTAATGTCTTCTTCACTTTCTTTCATGTCTTAGCCTTCATTGCAGGTGGTAGAGGAAAGCTCTTAATGGGAAACACATTTTTGATCTGTGTATGTGATAGCCGTGTCAAAGTTCAGGCTTCTAGAGTGATCTGTGTCTAAGAATACCTTTCTTAATTTCTAAATATCTTTATTTACCTTATTTAAAGGAAAAGGCCTGAAAAATGTAGTTTAGGCACATGGTAATGATTAACAAATCAGTGCTAAATAAAACAGAAAAAAAAACTTGAATTCTTCTAAAGAAAGACTTGTGAATCTAATTAATGACTTTCAAAGTGCAGGCTTTCCCTGTGCCTACCTTCTCAGGATGAGCTATTTATATTTATGTAAATGAACTTTTAAGCTTGTCCTGTTGTCTTAAAACCTAGTTCTCTGAGCACCTGGATATACATCAGGGACCTTCTGGTCTGACACACCTGGAAATTTAAACTTGGAGGGTTAGATCATACAACTACTGAAGGAGGCATGTAAGATCTGCTGAAGAGGACAATATAAGTACCAGGAAGAAGCCAATGCCAGGTGTATGACAAGTAACTGTCATGGGGCAATTGAAATAAGGAGCTGAACCTGGACATGCTGCAGTTTGCTTTCCCAGCTCCTTCACGAAATCTATACACCCAGTCTGCACAGAGATGGCATAGCAGAGATAATATAGAAAGTGTGGGTTTGAAAGAGGGCAATCTATTTGATTAATTTAGGGTTTGGGCTAGGGATAATGTTTGGGTTGTGAGAAGAAGAGTCTAGAGCTACAGGTGGAGTGATTCTGGAAATAAGCTGTCAATAGGAATGATTTGCTGCAAAGAGAACTTGACTGTAAGAAGCTTTTGATCATGATAAAGGCTTGATGACTTCATTGAGGACTCAGACAAAACTTGAATTCTAGTCTTTCACCTGCTGTGCAGACTGTAGGTTTGGAGTTTCTTCTGGATCTGTTGACAAAATCTTACATTTCTCTTCTCATTCCCCTGGGGCAGATGGTGGAAATGTATTACTACTCCTTCCTAATCTACCTTGTGGATCTGAAAGATTGTTTAATGGTGCAAGCAGATATTTCAATGTGACACCTTTCTCCTGAATGGCTTATCTTGTTTTTGAACTTTTTTGACAAAAGTTTAAGGTCATCTTTATTTATCTTTTGTGTCATTCTGCATTGTTTTAAAATTTGCCTTATGTTTTTGGCCAGAAGATGCTATTTACAGTGTTGCCAGCCTTAACTGCTCAAAGATTAGGAAGGTCTGCAAATCATGAGATTTATTTTTTAAATGTATTGACATTTTTAACTTTCAGATTTATGAGACTGTAAGACGTGTTTTTTATGTTTAGGAGTGTATCTGCACAGATACACAGGCTAGAAGCCTCTCTCTCTCTCTCTCTCTTTTATTGAAAGATAATATTTTACTTGCTTATGATTCTCTAGCTATCATGACAAACCTCCAACCAGGTGAAAAAAGAAAATTAAATTTCAGGAATAATGAAAGCAATGAAGCATTGGTGTATTCAGCATTGTTTGAGGTGAACTCATCTCAACTAAGCCTATGAAACTGAACCCTTATGTTCAAGGCACTCCAGGGTACCATTTCTCCAAAGTATTTTTGCATTTTTTTATTTTACTAGAAGGACTCAAAAGCAAAGTGAGGGTGACTGGCTGAGACAAAGATGATCCTGTCTGTAGTGCCTTCAATTCAAGAACAGATGCCTTTCTCAAATGAATGTTCACTTCAGTGAATTGTTGAGCTCAGTAATAGACAACAAAGTGTGCTTCAGAAGTCTTTGCAAAATCTATAAACTTTGTGGGGCTCATCTCATTGGGCTCTCATTATAATCAGAGGAGACTGAATGAATCAGGCACAGAAGGAGTCAACTCCTAGCCATATATAGGAGCATCCTTCTCCTTTGGTTGTAGGAGGAGCACAAGGAGAAAGTAGCCTCGGAAGAGGAAAATTGGCCATTTGTCATGTTCTGTGATGGGCATAAAATTAAATCATAAGGCTGTAATGGTCTTTATTATCCTAACAACTAATAGGACACAGTCCATGAGCCACTTATGCTCAAGCAGAATCTCAAGCTGTAGTTATCTGCAAGATAGTGCAGGAGTTGGGGCAAGTGGTTTTGGGGAGCTGCCTCTTAAGCTGCAGTCCCTGTGCAGTGTTTCCTACCGGCAAGCTATGTGGCATGAAGGTGACTTTGCCAGGAGCTGCAGCCTGTGAGTAATGTGTTCTGAATGCTTGCTCACTTTCCAGACAAAGTGAGGTGTTACATCCTGCAGCAGCTAGGCACAACACAAATAGTGAAATGAGGCTGACCCAACAGCCAGCAGGGCTGTGTGGGGCTGACTCAGATCTTTGCCTAGTTCCCTACCACTGCCTTAAAAATAAAACAGTTCAGAGAAATGATTTTGCTTATTTGATGGTACCAGTTATATTAGTTTCATGCTAAGAAGTAGCCTGAAGGAAGTGGTGGTATCTGTGAATTAATTACCTTTTAAGCGAATGAATTAAGTGGCTAAAAGTGAACCCTCCACAGTTTTTACCAAGGAAATATTAATTTACTTTTGATTGAGGAGTACTACAAAATTCATGTTATAAAAGACCCCTATGTTATATGCTGGGGGGAAAAAATAATCCCATACATGTATGCCTTCAAAGTCTCCCAAAATCTTCCTTCCCACAGTGGACATACATCATCAAGCCCATCTCACTGTCTTCCCTGCTTATAATTCTGTCCTCTTATACCCTTTCAACCCTGCCATGACCTGTTGTGGCCCTAGCTGTGTGAAGCTATCTATAAAAAGTCAGATATTTAGGTTATGGAGCTGTCACTTCATGTGCTTGTAAAACACTCTTCATGTCCATGGATCACAGCAACTCAAGAGAAAGTTTGGTCTCAGGGTGTGGTCTCAGTCTTGAAGAACTTTACACCACAAATAAGAAGGCTTGCCAAAAAATTGAAACAAGGGGCCTTTGGTTCCCAGGATGAATCTGGAGGCGCACGAAGAAGTAAAGGTGGAAAAAAGAGGTAAAATCAGGACATGCCCATGGACTGCCATTTGCTTATGTTGCTACTTTGTTCTCCAAGTCAGCAAATATGTTAGTCATAGCCAATATGCTAAGCTGCATATATAACCTGATAGTTAAACTTGAGTCAAAAATTCCTGTCTCAGAGTCAGTGGTAACTGTCAGCGTTGGACATGAAATCAGACCACATGACTCCAGATTTTGTCAGAAGGCTGAAACAGAGTTTATTAAAAAATTGACCTGTTTATATACTAGGTCGCTAGAACTAAACTGATTGGTGGTAGAAGTAACACCCATTGAATCACATTGGCCAACACAGAGAGACATCAAATTGTCTCCACCTCCAAAGAAGAATGAAAACAAGATAGAGTTAGCAAAAACATCTTCTGTTGTTTACAGAAAATTCCGTAAGAACTGAGTTTTAGAAATCAAAACATCTCAGGCTGAAAAACTAAGACTACAGATAATTATTCTCTTGTCTTCAGTAAGTGCAAGGATGGGGCATTTGGATTCATTGGACCTAATTTCCTAAACACTGTGCTTCTGTGAGTTAATTCATTTCAGTAGGAAAAGGACTATGACATGGACTTATCTCAACTGTGTCTTTACCAGGAAATTTTTACAGAGTTCAGAGTCCTTTCTGTTCTTTTGCATGCTGAAGTTATTTTGCTGTTAAGGCATCAGCATCTTTATAGGGAAGGTAAGTATCAGCTTGGATGGATGAGCTTAATCTAAAACCCTGCCACCTCTCCTTCAAATGGATTATTTTAATTTTTTCTTATTTTTTCGTCTGCATGAATTCTGTACTGAGGATCTGAAAGAACCTGAAGTGAAGCTGTGCTGGCCATATCAGTGACAGGGTAATCCCTGGGTGCTCTGCATTTAAAACAGAGGCATTGAGGCGCCATCAGTCTCACCAGAGCCTCCTCCCATTTTTCTCAATAAATAAACAAACACAGAAGAAGAGCTGTTCTCGACATGGGAGCACACATGTTTAGCAGAACCAGATTGCTTCTTTTGCTTATGAGGACACTGCTGTGTGAGGAGGAGCCACCCTTGCAAGGTGTCTGCCAACAGTGGTAATAAATCTCAAGAAAAAGCTGCTTTTTCAGGGATCTTTCTGTGTAACAAGAAATTTCCTGTATGCAGGGAAATTAAAACCCTGTTTATGGTATCATTTTTAATGCTAAAATGTGGATTTCTGATAACACCTTTTTATATTTGAAGGTTTTTTCCATTGTATTTTTTCATTGGTCTTTTAATGCAAATGTTCCAGCAACAGACACACTGGCATCCTTCCAGCAACCTTTAACCGTCCTTTAAGCAAATTGCAATCAGCATAACTAGTTTTTAGCAGAACTTTGATTAAAGGATGTGGTGTGGGAGGCTCTTACATATGGTTAAATAGTACAATCTACAAGATACTCACTAAAAGCATTTTTGCTAATAAGCAAGTAGCTTTGGGTTTAAGTTTTCCACATGGTGATTTTTCAGCCTGGTTGAACTTCCAGCCATGAAACCAAAGAGCAGTTCCAAGCTTTGAACAAGTATGTAGGCTGAGTGTGGAAAGATACCTTGAATCAGTGAGGATGTTTTATGGAAATAGGTAATGATGAAGGCTTATTTTTTTACGATGATGAAGGTATTTTCGAAGGAAAATATCCACATGATTTTAGCAGAGGCTTTGCTGCCCCTCTAAGCCTATTTAGGTGAAGCTGAGATGACATGTTTGTGTATTTGAGTAGTGATTTGCTCTCAATCATTCCATGTCATTTTTGTTTTCTGGGCACCTGACTGGGCTCTTCCTAGAGTGGTGGAATGGGGGAAGCAAATTGGCTAATCCTATACCTAAGATCCCCTTGCACCTTTTCTGCCCTTTTATTTTATCTTGGGGTCTTTGCTGCAGAGGAGGATCATCTCTTATCTGTCTAGAAGGGACATCACGGTTGTTTTTGTGACATGCAACATGTCATACAACAGAACTGCTCAGGGGAGCAGGGGACAGGTATCAATTTTCCATTGAATGTCATGGCTCTGAAAACATGATGCAGCTCATGAATCCCTTCTCTTTCACATCAGTGCAGAATGTGACTGGAAAATGTGTCTATGAACTCTACAAGTTCAAAGACTACAAGGACATATGCAAATTCTAACCTTTCATTTATTAAATTTTAAAGGAATTATCCCAAAATTCCTAGTAGTTAAACTTAACTGAAACTCAATATTTTGTCACTTTTTCTGAGGCAAAAGTTAATCCATCAAACTTAAAGTGGTTGTAATGCAAACATAAAATTTAAAAAAATCATAGTATGGAAGTCTCTGCTTTTCACCAGAAGCATTGGTTGCAAGTCCATTGTTTTATTTCTTCCTGTTTCTTAAGTCTTTCTTCGACATTCATTTCATGATGTAAAAAATTGTGTCCCATGCATTGTTGACTCTAAAATTTCAGACTATGATTTTCTTCATTTTATTTTTCCTTGGTCTGGTTCAATTAGTAGCAAAGCTACTGAATATACTTCTTTCTACTCACTGTATAATTCTATACCTACTAAACAACTGTGCAATATGGTTTTTCATTATCCTTAAAGCAAAACTAAAATTTTAAGCTTCCATGAAAATGTTCTAACATTGCAGTAGGAAAAATCATTGTCCTAATAAAATTCAGAAGCCAAGAACGGGGATACCTTCTTTATCTTTTATTGGTTTCTATAGTCTCAGGCTAACATGTTCTACAGAACTGGAGACATAGTTTATGCACGTTAGAGCATCACTTCCAGTTTTCTTGGCAAACCCAGAATGCAGTATAGCATCAATTCCTGTGGTTAATTATATGAAAGCTACTTTTGCCACAGCAATGGAATAGACACATCAAACCTAAGAATCTGCTAAGAAGAAGAATAAGTGGCTCAATTTGTTACGTTAGTCTGAGTGAAAATAATAAACCAGCCAAAAGTACAACACTGTTGTGCGTTAAAAGATAAATTAAAAAAAAAAAAAGGATTATCAAACATTACTCAATGTATTGCCATTTAAAAATGCATTTGTCTTCATGAAAAAACAACTGTTAAAACTGGACTAAGTATTTATATTTGACCTTGTTTGTTGAGTCCCTGGTAAGAAAATCCTAGTTTTCTTTGAAAACTAGCTGTTTGTGAAGTTGCCATTGGGTGTAGCTATTGTGTTACTCTCTCCCTAGACGACCGTATAACAAACACAGAACTGGTTATTTTTGCAAGACACCCCATACAGAAAAACTGTTTCTCCATAATAACTCCTGATTCAGAGGTGTCTTAGAAGGATGACAGGAATCACACTAATTATTAGCATTTCCTACAGCAGGAAAATAGTTTGCCATAAACTCATTGTTGTAACTGATGTATATTTTAATAATTGAAAAACATACATATAGTACATTTTGTGCTTGAGTTTGAAGTTGACACACTTGAGGAGATGTGTCTTTCCCTAGTTTGAATAAATTTGGTTTTGAAATAACAATGATCCGGAGGAGTGGAAAAAATCCACTTAAAGCTAATGAAACCTCGAGAGCATGCAGGGATGTCTCATAAGCAGATTCTGTGTGCCTAGCAGAACTTGTTGTTCTACTCCCACGTGATTAGTTGTTCTCATGGGAATAAAGGCAGCAAAATAAATGGTTTTCCCTCCCTCTCCCTCCTTCCCCAGCATATAGGACACTGAGATGTAAGCACTCAGCTCCTCTTTGAAATGTTAGCAGAAAAAGTAAGAGAAGTAATAGGATTACAGGATTAAGCCAAAACAATAAGGTGACCATCAAATCTTCTCAGGTCTATTGAAGAGCTCACCGCACTAAACTGATGTTTGTGTACAAATTTAAAAGCCTGAATTTATGCTCCTTATAAGCATTGCTTTTCAGATAGGGATATGATGCAGCAATAAAATCACTTGAAGAGTGGTAGAAATAAGAGCTTCAGAGATTTTTGTGTTCAGATGGCAGGGAGAAGGACATTCCCCTGTATCAAGGGCTAGTCTGTTCCCTTTTGCAGTGCAAGACATATGTGACTTCCCAGGGGAAGGACAGAAGAGTCACATTCTCTCTCGTAACTTATCGAAGCAGATCTTGCAGGGTGGAAATCATAGCAGCATAAGTCAAGCCTGGGAGGCCCTTTGTGAGGGTTCATTATGCTGTGTCTTCACTTAAAGCCATAGCTGCCTCCAGGCAGGGATATAGTCTCTGTAATCATACTGAGGGGTGTCAAACATGCTTCTGGTTTTAGCACTAATAACTTCATTTTTCAAACTATATAATTTTTTTGTTTTTTAATCTGACTTCTGGGCTCTTGAAGCTTCAGCTGACACAGTAGTTTTGGTTTTGGAATACCATAAAACTCAGACGAGAAAAATACCGAACTAATACTGTATCTTGGTGTTCATTAAAGAGAGGCAGTTCTAGCCCTGACTTGCACTAGCACAAACAGGTGTTTTCATGAACCTTCACACAACTCTGTCGATCTGCAGATCCTTCAACACTTATAACTACAGAGTGTCAGGGAATGACCTGTGCCAGGATGCTGGGAAAGATCTGACTCCAGGCTAGGATGATAGCATACGGAAGGTGCACAACTGACAAATGAATAGTCACTATTCTTGGTCTTAACCAGAAACTTTTCCACAACCATTTTAACTGGGCAGTTATTTGCTCAGCTACCAAAGAGTTTATTTGTGATCCAGGTTATGTAGGACAATCAAAATAGTCAGATATTCACAGTAAATTATTGCTTTCTTAATCACAGAATTTTTTATACTGTCAGCTAGACTATCCATAAGACTCAGACATGCATTAGTAGAGCAAAAGAATGTAATAAATTTTATATTTGACCCAGGGAATTATAAGAAATGTAGGTATAGATTCAAGAGTTCCAAAAAGCTAAACAAATATGTTGTCTTTTTGAAAATATTAACTCTGTCACCAGGTTAAATAAAGTGTATTACAAGATCCCATGCTGGACATGTCACACTGGTTATTTTGTATCAGAATATTGAAAATCAATATACAGCATAAAATATGCATTTTTTTTTAATGGTGTCCATAAAAAACCAAAGTGTAGCTGCAGGGCTACTGGTGAATTATGCTCTGGCCATTTAAGTAATTGTGAAGACAAAGAGACTTTCCACCTTTTTTATGCTCTTATTTGGGTTCTCACAGTGGATCTGCTACCTATTTTAGCCTTTGATCTTTATAAAATGTTAATCTGGTAAGACCTCATCATACTTCTTTTTTTCTCAGCCTCAGAAGCACCTGGGAGAGCCCTGCAGTTCTTCACATTTGATGGCATCGTCAAATTAGCAGAGATAAAGCGAGCAGCTCTTTTTTATGCTCTTATGACATTTTTAGGACTAGACCTTTGTAATTTTGCATTGTACCTTCAGACAAATCCTGTTTCCAGGGCTCTGGCTGTGATGAGTTTTTCAGTTGCTCTGCGTCAGAAGGATACTACAGAACTGTGGCACTAAAAGTTACAT
Source organism: Donacobius atricapilla (assembly GCA_013397315.1). Taxonomy (NCBI): domain Eukaryota; kingdom Metazoa; phylum Chordata; class Aves; order Passeriformes; family Mimidae; genus Donacobius; species Donacobius atricapilla. The sequence goes on from WBMY01000518.1 coordinate 152,237, forward strand.
TAGACCATAAAGATGAAAGAAAAGGAAAGCAAAAAAAAGAGATGAACTATGGTGTTTGGTAAGATCAGAAGACAACATAAGAACCACATTAAACATAATAAAAATGGAAGTTAAAAGGAATTGCTTACAGTACTTAAAACAGTACTCCACTCTGAGAAAAGAGGTTGAAGAATTATTGAAGACAATTTTTTAAAATCCTCTGTAGCCATTCAGAAATGGTTTCTAAGCAACAAGAACATGCAGATAGCCCCAGAAGTAAGAGGTATTATGAATGCTTGTAGAGACAAAGAGGAAGAGAAAGATGGAACGGACCTGGAATAGGACTGGGTGGATGCTGGAGTGGAGATCTCTCCCTACTTAGTGCCAGCACTGCAGCTGGTGAGACAGAGCGTGAGCTTCCTCACCGTGAGAAGATGCACCAAAAGAAGGAAAATGAAGGGTGTAAGAACCTAGATGGAAAGCATAAGCTTTCTCTGGAAAGAGAAAGAGTGATCTCTTTCGGACCTCCCATTAAAAATGGGCAAGAGTGCATATCTTACTGTATGCAATTATCTTCATTTTGCAGAAGAGTGACATTTACAGTTCCCATATACTTTGTTCTAGCTGTTTAAGAAATGTTCCTGTTAGCTTTTGTCCAGAGCAGTAATTGTTCACTTTTTATTCTGTCAAATCTTTCTTTAATGACTGTATTTAATCACTAAGGAGAAAGATAAGTATCTAAAAAAATCACTGGTTGACTAGATAAGTGGCAAAAAATGTGCATAATTGAGCGAATATGATAGAAAACACTGAAAGGCTGGTCAAAATGGTTTTATATTGTCACCTTGGGTAAAAACTGCATTTTTAGAGTATGGTTCTATATATTTTTGAACTATTGATAAATAAACCACAAACCTCCTTGTACTATCCTTGGCGAGAAAAATTGAATGTGTTTTTTATAATCTATATATAACCTAAGAAATAGCTCCTCCAGGTCACACAGGCTGTCCAGAGAAGTTGTAGAGTGTCTATCCTTGCAGATGTTTATAACCTGCCTGGACATGGTCCTGGGCAGCCAGGTCTAAGTGGTGTTGTTTGACCAGGGATATTGGACCAGATGATCTCCAGAGTTCCCTTCTAACCTCAACTGTTCTGTAATTTTGTGAAATATAGCAGAGTCCATATCAACAAGTTATAAGGTAAGACCTATTGTCTCTTTGTTTTACCCGTTTTTTCCTAAGTAAATGGCTTTCCTAAACTCTCTTTTAAGACTCACTAAGTACATCCCAGGAGACTCCATAAGTCATAGGATTGAAGCCTTCTGAAAGGTGCTTCCAGTTGAGTCCAGTAGCAATACGGTTAATTACCTGCATGCCAGCCATTCAGATCTCATCCTGGCTGTGTCAATCAGAACTTTTGCTCTTGAGTTAAATCCTCTCTTTGCCAAGCATGTACATATCTAAGTGCATTTTCATCTCTTTTTACTGTGGAATATTGCAATGGCAAATATTCCACTCTTATATAAATACTCATGATTAAAAAAAAAAAAAAGTGTATGTCTCATTACTGCTGCACTTAACATCAATGCCACCAGATTAAGGACTCTCTATTTTCTCACACTTGTAGGAATAAAATATCTCACTGGCTTTTTCCCCTAAATCATTTCTTTTTAATATAGGTAACTGCAGTTGGTAGTTCCCAGGGGAAAGGATGTTGCACACAGGCCACGTGATTGTTTATTCTCATTTTTTGGGAAGGTGAGGCTAGAATTGTTATGTGTTCATCTCTTTTGAGGGGAATTTGGGGAACCCTGGACATTTTTGTTTGATATCGTCTATTGGAGTGTATTTTAGATCTGGGTTGTCACCAGGAATCCTCTGCATTTCAGCTCTTATGGAGAAGGGTAGGAGTAAGTGGAAAATGTCTTCCATTGTCATCTCTTTAAAATGTCTGCTAATTACTTAGGCCAAGTAACAGAAACTGAGATGAACTCATTAACTCTGAATGGAAAAGAACCCTTTCAGAATGGATGGAAACCCTTCTACAACATTTATTGTCTTGTGACTTGCCTGATGCCTTGTCATGTCTCAGGATATGTCCCCAACATGAAGAAAAATTAGTAATTGTTTTAGTTAATATTTTTCAACAAAATATCATTTTCAAAACTCGTTATTAGTTAAAAGCCCTAAAAAAAAAAAAAAGCCAAAATAAAAATAATTGAATTCTTTAGGTTAAAAAAACCCCTTTAAGATCACCAAGTCCAATCATTATTCACTGCCAACTGCACTACTAAACCATGTCCCCTAGTGTAACATCTGCATGTTTTTTAAATACCTCCAGGGCTGGTGACTCAACCTTCATTGGAGAGCCTGTTTCAGTGCATGGCAAGCTTTCAGATGAAGCAATTTTTCCTAATATCTAGTATAAACCTCTCCTGGTGCAACTTGAGGACAGTGCCTGTTCTGTTGCTTGTTGCTGGGAGAAGAGACCAGCCCTCACGTGGCTACAACCTCCTTATGGGATGATTCTAGAGAGTGATAAGGTCACTGCACAGCCTCTTTTTCTCCAGGCTAAACACCCCCAGCTCCCTCAGCTGCTCCTCATAGGACCTGTGCTCCAGACCCTTCACCAGCTCTGCTGCCCTTCTCCGGACTTGCTCCAGCACCTCAGTGTGGCTGGCCTCATCAGTGCCAAGTACAGGGGGGACAATCACTGCCCTGGTCCTGCTGGGCCCACTATTCCTGACATAAGGCCATTGGCCTTCTTGGCCACCTGAGCATATGCTGATTCATGTTCAATTGCTGTCAACCAACACCCCCAGGTCCTTTTGCACTGGGCAACTCTCCAGCCACTTTTATGCCCAGCCTGTACTGCTGCAGGGGGTTAATGTGACCCAAGGGCAGAACACAGCACTTGGAACTTTTCAACCTCGTACTGTTGCCCTCAGCCCATCAACCCCGTCTGTTCACATCCCTCTTCACAGCTTTCCCACCTTCCATCAGATCAATGGTTTGGCCCAACTCGATGCCATTGGCAAACTGACTGAGGATGCACATGATCCCCTCCTCCAGACGACTGATAAAGATATTAAACAGATATGGCCCCAATATTGTACTCTGGGGATCACTACTTGTTATCAGCCACCAGCTGGTTGGAACTCTGTTCTGCACCACTCTCTAGACTTAGCCATCCAGACAGTTTTTTACTCAGTAAAGAGTAAAGTGAGCTACAATCTACAGCAATTTACCTTTATTCACTCACAAGTTTTCCTGTTTGGGACCAAGAACAGCTAATGGACTATTTCAGCAACTAATGGAAAACATAAATCTCATCCTTTTATGAATCTGTAATGTGTATCTAGACAATGATTTAATTACCAAAAAGCATTTTGAGCCTTTGATTCATTTCTAACCTTTTTTTTGAAAGTCCAAGGGTTCTGTAATAGACAGTCTTGAGTTAATGGGTGATGGCCAGCATGATTTACATAGGCTGTTAACTTGTTAATGTAGTATTTGATGTTGATCTCAATTTCCTTATAGCTACTTACCTATGACTAAGAAACTTCATACAGCCACTTCAGCTTGTACAGATACATTTCTGCCTGTCCAAAAAGTTTTTTTTTTCCATTCTGGGAGTGATGTATATGATAAGCAGCTCACTAAAATGAAGCAAGAGCACAGAAGTGGCTGAGCTATATACAAGGTACTTCAACAGCAGGCTCCAAATTGAAGGGAATAATTTGCAAGAATAGCTAGAACAATTCTGAATGCTTAGAACTGAATTAGGAAAAGATTTGGCTTTGTAAAAATCAAATTAATATAGACCTGATTCTCTAATGTGTCATCTCAAGTTTTTATTGGTATAATCTCTTAGGCTTGTATGGAGTTAAACCAATAGACAGCAAAAAGAAGAGATGAGAGCAGGGCTTCTCTGAGTTTTGGAAAGCATGCTGCAGTGCAGTGCCTGATCTGCAGTATTGAATTCAAAATGCAAAAGAGAAAGCAGTCATATTAAGCTGTCTAATCCCACACCCTCACCTCCTTTCACAAATATGAGTAATGTTTTCATCAGACAATTTAGAGAAGAAACATTTAAACACACAACAAATTGCTGAAGATGTCTTGTTTCTGTTGGAAGGAAATGTAGTTAGTTTTGAGCTGATAATGATTTGAAGAGATTGAAAATATGGTGGATGTATTTTTATTATTATGCAAAAAGAAATCTTGAGTAAGAATATCAGAAGTCTGGGAAGAATAACAGGAAAACTAGAAAAAAAAAAAAAACAGAACAAAAAAGCAGACAGATTGAGGAAAAACCCTCAGCACCCAAAAATGCTAGCACAATATTTTTTTTTCCCCCTTAAAAACAGAAATCTTGGATAGGCAACAAAGGAAAATTAGGAAATGCCCCAGTGGATGCAGGTCCGGGCAATGCCATAGATCTTTGTAAAGATGCTGAATGTACAGACTACAGAGGGACTCTGCATAGACACTAGTCTGCTCTGATAAATCTGATTACAGGAGAAAGCTTGCATATGGATATTCACAGAATGCAGAATCAACACAATGACAATAAGCATTATGAAGTTATCCTGACAGGACCTCAGAGGACTGTGAGCCTCATGCCTACTGACAGATCACTGTAAGGATGTTGGGTAGCAGGAGCCCTCTGTTTCTTTCAATTTTTTTTAAGTGCATTGTTTCATAAATTATTTGGGAAGAAGGGGTTTGTGGGCAGAAATAATTCAGCATTAGAAGGAAGATCCCAGTGAGAAACTATTTTTGCATGGGCAGATGGATTTGAAACTGCAGTTGGCTCAGTGCTGTTCCTAATCTATATTAAGAAACTGTTGTTCTGTGTGATATCCTGGCCATATGCTAAAGCCAGAGGATAGTCTATGGTAAAAGAGTGAAGAATAGTTTATCTTTCTGAAGTTGTTCATCCACTGTGTGTCTCATGCCTCTTCATCTGACAAGGAAAGCTCAGAGGGTGGTAGCAGATATTCCTCTCGATTCCTGTCTTTATTGTAAGAATGGAACATTTTCCATCTTTCCTACAAAATATGGTTTTCAAAACAGACAAGAATGAATTAAGTTTTCAGGCTGAGTGGTTTTAAATAACTTCATGTCTCAGACCTGTACCCTATTTTATGCTATGCTAGTGGGAGGAGGCACAAAGCACTTTAGTTTTATAGAAAATGCACAAACGTCTAGGGAGAAAAGAAAAACCGGGGGATTTTCTCTTCATGCCATTATATCAGACCTTTTTTGCACTTACTGTCCTAGAGGGCTGCCACTTTCTTGTCAACTTTTCTTCTTCCCAAGAAACACTGTTTCGAATTACAGACTTTTAGACCTTTGGAATATAGCACCAAGCTGGACACATGAATAAGGTCTTGGTGCCTTGAGGAAAACAGAAGGACAAAAGTGATAGCTGAATTACTAAGTGTCAGGGGACCAAACAAGGATCCTGCAAAATTATGTTACCATGCAGAATATAAGGAGCTGCTACAATTTAACAAGTAGAAAAATTTGATAAGAAAAGCACCCTAGGATCATTCTTTCCTTGGAAGAGACTTTGCATTGCCTAGAAAACTGAATTGGTATGCTACAGTGGGTGCACAGATTCACTGAAAGAAAAGTGAAAGGTAACTTTCATGGGTATTTAACAGTTACCCCAAAAACTCCATACAGTCCTTCTGGATAAGAAGGAGACTGGCAGCTGAAGAAAAATTGCTTGTGAATCCATAGTGCATCGCTGTGAACTATTAGTCTGCAAGTAAGCCAAGGGCTTCGCTGATCTGACACCCACTGACAGGCTAAATACAACAGTGGTCAATGTCCTCCTGTCTAGGGACACCTGTAGAGCCTGGCCAATGCGGAACCCTCCAAGGAACCTAGTGGGGTGCCTCTATTCTCACATATCGCAGCAACTTCCACATTTTTGTAGTTGCAGAATTTTACTTGATACTGACTTATTTGTAGAAGCTGCAGACACAATAACTAGTAGATGATACTCTTAATACATCTTTATATAAATTTACTTTGCTTGTTTGGTCCTGTGATGATTTTGTTAAGAAAGGGAGAGTGGGACCTTAGGAAGACTGAGGAGCACTTGTGTGTGGTGGAGCTGCTACTTCCTGTGTCAAATATATTCTCAGATTTCCAAACCAAATGCTATCATATTCTCCTTAGTCAGGGTGTAAAATTCAAGGAAAGGTCTGAAGATTGCTGAGACATGCATATGTACCAGGAGAAACACAGAGTTAGTCAAAACTTTTCCATTGAGATATGAAATCAGCAGGTTTGTCTTGTGCCTTTCTGGTTTAACATCCATCTTTCAAGTGACGCATTTGCTGAAAGGGATGTCACAGCTCAGGAAGGGACATATAATTTGAAGTGGACTAGGACTTAGTAGAGTTGTGGCATCACATCAAGGTTCAGGAATTCAAGTCAGATGGCTGAACACATGTATTTCAAAAGATGGCAACTCCTGAGGTAGGTTGGCACACAGAGAAAAGCATGGTGTAGCATTTCCAGGACAGCTGCAAGCTAAGGAATGCAGGACAATGCTCTGCAGGTGCCAGCACCAGTCCCAAGGGTAGAGGAGTTAGCACAGTGCTGACCATGGCCTAATTCACCCTACTGCTCTGGGCAGTTTATTCATTCAGGCAGGACATCTCATGGACTGCATTGTCTCCTTGCAGGCCATCAGCTGACTGGGGGAACTCAACGTCCTTCTCCACTTTCCAGGGCACACAAATGCTCTGCAAATGCCAATGTGGTTTGAATTTAGCACGTTTTTTCTCCTAAGTCTCTTACTGACATCACATGCCTTTTAGTTGAAAAGGTTTTTTAAAAAGGGAAATATAAATCTTTGTCACAGACCTGAGAATACAGTGATTTTCTTGAAAAATTCTATTCTTGACTTTCCAGGCGTAACTATTTCCAGTAAAATGAAGTAATTTTATAATAATACCTGGCCTGTCTTTCAGGCTATTTTGACTGCAGAATGAGTTTTTCTTATATAACAAATATGATTTGCATTTAGAAAGGCTGAGGGATATATCTTATTAGAAATGAAACACAAATGAGAATTAACTCATTTATTGCCTAATATCCAGAGAAAATTTTTAGATCTAGTAAAAATTGTGGGGAAATTATTGGAAATATTCAACTTTTTTAGTCCATAAGTCCAGAGAGTGGTTGCTTATACAACCAGAAATTTTCAGTTGAGATTTTACAAAGCTGAAGTTTCTTCCACACCTATTTCTACCCTCCTCCTTATTTGTCTGTTTCTCTACTACTTTACTAAAAAAAAAAAGATGCAAAAGAGTGAGTTGACAAAGCATATTTTCATGTTTTCATTTTCTTGGAAAAATGTGACATTAAAAATCTTATCTAAACATAATCTCTTCTAAAAAGAACATTTATCAGAAGAAGTTCAAACACCTTCCAAACAGTAAAGAACTGGCTAATAAAAACAGGATGCTGTCTGTCCTGACTTAGCTTTGCAGTAGGGTTCCATACTGTAGCATGAGATTGCTCACCAAAATGGGTTGAAATAAACAGAATATCTCTGCCGCTGTCGAACTGCTGTGCTAGAGAAGATCATGAATGGCATTTTATTCTCAAATGAGAATTGAAATATTATGGGATCTATTGTCTTCAATGGCAAGACATGAAGATTTTTACATTAAAATATGGATGAAAGACTGAAAATAAATATTTTGGGGGCAGAGGGTTAGGGGGAGAAGCATCTGTGTGCTTTGTTAATTTTAACTGAGAAAATGTTTGAACCAAATTAAAGTTGAGTAGGAATGAGCTACCTAAAATGCTGAAATAACAGAAGGGAATTTTAACAAGATGCTGTAAATAATTGCTTTTCTATAATAAATTCCAGGATGTGCTATAAAATCTAGATTTTATCCTTCTAGACAGACATAGTTTTCCTCCCAGGAGATCCAAAATTGGCTGATGGCCTATTCATGGTGTACAGAATGAAGAATAGATTCTTAGATCATGCAGAACTGGAAGAAACACGAAAGAAAAAAATTGAAAGGGATGAGTAGGAATGAACTCAGTGGATAAAAACCAGTTTGTGGGCTTTCTGTGTTACTGCGTAGGATATGAGGACACAGCCCCCTCATATGAGCTATTTCTGACCACAGTTATCAAGATCAAGTGATCTTGATTTGCAAGATCAAGTGGAGGACAGTAGTGTTTGGAAACAGTAACTTGAATGCTTGTGTAAATGAGTAAAACAGATTGACTTCACACCCAGATAATTTAAATCTGTAAGGAGAAAATTCCTAAAATAAGAGGAGATGAAACGTGTACAGAAAGGCTTCAGTCCTGGAAAACAAAAAAGGTACTATTTATATTTCACAGGGGAAAATTTTATTTGTTGTAATTCTGCTGGAGTAGGAATTCAGCTACATAGAAGACCAATCTAATGCCAGCAATAAACATAATGATAACTTTAACTCTGTGATTATGTTATTCTGAAAAGAGAAACCTATGAATTGATGGCCAGAAAAGCTATAAGTTATATAACACTAAGATAAAGGAGCTTATGAAGCTTATGAAACCAGCAGAAACCAGTACAATCATTCATGAGATGACTATAGTGGAGCACCATAAATTTACCAGTCCGACTACAGGGTAGAAGCAGTTAAAAATTTGAAAGTCTGACCAAGAGAGAGATAACCTGTTCTAGAAAAGTAAGTTACTTAATTTACAGATTAAAAGTATAAGAGTGTCTTTAAAGAAAACAGTTTGATCAGGATGGTAGCACCTAATGCTTCAAATGACTGTGCTGCATTTGAAACACTGAGGCTTACTTATTTATGCAGCACCAAGGATAAGCACTGGTGAGACAAGACACCACTTTAAACCCTCATTACTACAAATCCTTAGGGCCAGAAGCACATGCCCTTAATCATTCAGGATGGGATGCCTCTTTCCCAGTTCTACCAATTAATATGTGCTAGTGTTCTGGGAACTGCTTTCAGAATTGTGTGTGCCTCCAGAGCAGTTCAAAATGTCCTTCAAATTTGGAGGGAACAGGAACAAGAGTTTTGTATAATCGTAGAAGTTTTTCAATACTTCCCATTCTTTTTTTTTTTCTTTTTTTTCTTTTTTTCTTTTTTTTTCTTTTTTCTTTTTCCTTTTTTCTTTCTTTCTTTTTTCTTTTTTTTTTTCTTTTTTCTTTTTTCTTTTTTTCTTGGAAACTCATTATATTTCATGGTTTTTTTCCCAGCATAATACTTCCATTTCATTTTAAAAGATTCTCTTCCCCAACTCTTCCTTTTTTATAAACTAAAAATTTTATAAAATAATCTTACCTACTTCTTCTACTCTAATATTCTCAAAGGTGCCTAAGGGAAGCTGAACTAATTTCTGACTGGAAGCTAGTAAGGTTGCGGGCATAATCTGCGAGACAGTAGTGAATTAGAAATGGAAATAATTCATCAAAAATGAGCCTGGCAATGAATACTTTGAAAGCTGGAATTTTTTTCCTAATGATGTGAAAGGAAAAAAAAAGATCTCTACAGAGGAAATATAGTAAAAAATGTAGTAAAAAGGACATAAATTTTATTTTTTAATTAACTTAAAATAATAATATTAAGGATGACAGTGTTTGTTGAATTGTTCTCTCAGCTGTGCTATATACTGCACCTGGGAAAAATAAATGCAAGCAGAAGTATTCCTACTCTTACTTCTTGTCATTAGAGGTTAATCTCAAGGTTTCCCTTTTCTTATGTCTGTTCAGTGTTATCTATTTTCTGGTAAGCCAGTCATTCAGCCATCTCTTTTTAACCTTCTACAGCAAATTCCTTATTTGTCTCGCTTTTGCTTCTCTGCAATTTCTCAGTAAATTTCTCTGAAAAACTCCATCCTGGACTGCTGTTTAGCACATCCTGGGGGCAAACATGGGTTCACAGGCTTGGAAAGCTGTGGCAGACAGTACATGCACTCTGTGGCACGCAGGCACAACTGCTCTTACCTCTTCCTCTGCGAACACAAGCATGTTCCTAGAGCAGCTGGGTCCTGCAGTTTTGGTTTAGTTTTAGCCTCCTGCAGGACACTCACTCCAAACTGATGGGAGCCAGGACCCAGTAGAGGTTTTTCCTAAGGGTCACGATGCTCCCCATGAAAAGGAAAGGTATATCCGGGTAATCAGGGCTGAAAGCAAATGATTCTAAGCATGGAGTGTAGGTGAAAACTGGTTCAGTGAAGGATGATCCAACAGGGAGTGACAGAAGATGGGTGTCTCATATGTCCTCAGTCTTTCTCAGATACTCAGTAAATGGGCTTGCATCTGGAATGGTGGTTCAGATTTTACTTAACATAACCACTGCCCTTCTCTATTACTAATCGTGCAATGACACTTCATCTGTCATGTCTTGACAAGCTGGAATATTGGAAGTTGTGACACATTTCTCAAGAAAAGTGAAAAACTGTTTGTAAGAGCATCTTTTCAGATTCATCATAGAAGTGTTTTTATTGATTAACTCCAACTGCTGTATCTGTTGTAGGATGACATGTATCATCACTGTCCCTTCATCTGTCTCCATATAGCGTGCATTATCTCATATGCACCAATAGTTTACAAAATGGTTAAATCTGCTACTAAATAAATACAGAGGATATGGAAATTACTATACAATTGTTTTGTCACCCTGGCTGCTATTTATCAGCTCTCTGATAGATGTTATGAACAGATTCACCCTTCAGATGAGACACCTCTCTGATGTCAAAGCCAATACCTGCAAGGACTTCAGTAATATCAGCCATTTATCCCGGTCAATTTTTTCTGTCTTTTGTTTCCCACGTGAAGTCCATACAGTAACCTCTAAGAAGACCATGTCAGCACAAATGTGTTAAAATATTTCCCACCCTTGTCAGTTTTCTGATCCTATGTTCAGGCCACACTTACTTCTCTGCTGAATCCTTTTTGCACTGGGTATAGAAGGAAGAAGAAGGAAAATCTTGAAGGAGCCAGTGAGTGCTCCCTCAGCCATAAGTCCAACCAAGCAGAAAGCAGGAGAGCCTGCCAGGGTAATCCAGCATGAAACATTCCTGCTGGGCGAGCAGAACACAGAACAGCATGCCAGAGCACTGTCTCCCTTCCTCTCTTTACGTCTTTGAGGGAATTCTGATTAATAAAAGCAAGAAGAAAATCTCTTTCTCTCCCTGCAGGGGTACTTTTTCATTTCAGAGGAACCCTCACTAGGACACTTCAGATAAGTCTCTTCTTTCTTTCCTTTGACCTAAGAAGGTGAAGTCAGCAGTAGATCTGCCTTATAGCAGCTAGGAAGTGTTTTTTTCCCTTTCCTTCCTCTCTATTTTAACTGTTAATGATGATGAATCAACACAATCAAGCTGAAAATTCTTTCCTTTTGTTTTGCTTTCTTTCTTTCCAGTGGAAGTGACTGCTCATTGGTGCAAAGCTAACAATTACAATAATTTGTCCCAGAAGAGTTTTCAGATAAATTCTTTAGAGCCAAAGCTTTTCTTTATGACTTTGAAGTTAGGGGTTTGAGTTGCTGATTTTCTTTTTAATTGAGGTTTTCAACCCTTCAATTTTCATCCTGCATTTGAGCCATCATAGGATGCTCCAAAATCATGCAAGCTAAACTTCAAACAGAGGACTTGTTTCTTCTCCCTTTGAAGTCATGACAAATCTCCTGTTGATTGTAGAGATGGAAACTGATTGGACCAAAAGTACAAAGCATTTTTATTTCTTTCTGATTTTACCAGTTACCCTGCTATAGTACCAGGTATTAGAAGTGCTGCAGACTTTTGAGCGCAAAAGAGATAAAGCAGTAAAACAAATTCCCTAGCAGCAAATTTTGAGCTCCTGCTTCAGCACTCTTAAGGCTGATTCAGCAACAACTTTTTCTGGTCTCTGCTGAACAGTCTAAACAATCCATCTGTAATATCTTCCTCTGGCCTATTGCAGGAAAAAAAAAAAAAGAGAGAGCACCCAGAGGTGCTGGACAAGCTGCTGAGATCAGTGGTCCTGGAGCAGGCTGCCAGGCTGAGTTAGAAAGTGCAAACCTCCATGGAACATATCTCTTTCAGGTAACATCACAGGCTTTGGCTTGAATAAGCTCAAAAGCACTTATATTTTCTTTTAAATGACGTTCCCTGCAGATTGGCAACTATGCCTTCCTGCCAGATTGTATTAAAAAAGACACCTAAAATTGATCAAATGGGAAAAAATGCTTGTCCTGAACTTAGAAAAATTAAATGCTCTACTCTGATAAGCCTTCCTTTATAAAAGCTACCATAATGAATGAAATTACAGTAATCAAAAATGAAAGATATCTCAACTTCTTTAACCAAGTCATCAGCAGAGATAAGTCTACTTGTAATATGTCGGAGGAGGAAGAAACACTTGGGGTTTTCAATGCCTGGATGTTCTGTTAATGAAATGGCTGCTGCTAAGTTTTTCAAATACGTCCCATTAAGGCTGCACCAGCCTTTTGCACTGAACTTGCTGAAGTTCACTGTTTGCAAGATGATTCTCATTTATCACTCCTTTGTTCTCTCTATCTGTCTGTCCTCATCTTTCTGACTTACTCCTACTCTCTCTCTTTTTCACATGAAAGTGCAAAGAGGTTGTCCTGCTGGAAGGGAATAAAATAGAGTATGTATACAGGAATGTGTCCCTGGGGTAGTGACTGCCACTAGTGGTTGGCCTTGGAGGGGGTTACAGATTTCCAAGAGCCAGCCTGCCAGTTCTCCATGTGGGAGAAGGAAAGGAACAACTGCTTATCAGGACTTCAGGATATTTGTCAGGGGAAAAAAAACCCTAAACATGTAAAGAAAAATGTAAAACCATGTACTTAATTCACCAAAGCTGCCAGGTCTGGGGTCCCTCTCAACTGACAAAAATGAGCTGTGCATTCTCAGCTTCCCAAATTGCAAACAGAGAGAAGTAGGAGCCTATTGGGTGATTCACTTAACCTATTTAAATTTGACTTAGGATAATTGTCCTTAATTGCTTTAAGATGGAATTGGATGCAACATAGTTATTCCTGCTTTTGTCTACTGGTTGTAAATTTGCAGCAAATGCTCTGCAGCCAAAGAAGGAGGATCAGGCATTAGAGCTATGGCTGATCCCACCCCAATAGCCGTGAACAGGATGACCTGGAAATTGCTTAAGAGGTTACAGTCAGCAGAAGGGCCTGTGTTTAACAGGCCAGACTGCAGCATGGGTCAAGTCAAACTTCTAATAGGAAGACTTGCTGGAAGATAATTGCATGGGTTGATACATTTGAGTCATTCAGTTCACAGTCTATTTTACAGATGCTGCATTCTAGAGTGGTCATTACTGACTGTGTAACTTTTGGTGTCTAAAGCAATCAGGGAAACAGCATCTAACAAATGGTGGTGTCATGATCCATGGTCTTTTTTTGCAGCTGTGAAAGGAAGGGAATTTTTCCTCAGTGTGTTTTCATGTATCTTCTCTGAGCCTTTGAAGGCACAGACTTTTCACCCACTCACCTCCATTGTTTATATCTGACTTCTACTTAGTAAAAATTATTCCCTTAAAATTTAAGAATTCTGTGAGTAAAAAAAAAAAAACCAAAAAAACTGTGTTATCAATTCTGCTTTGACTTCGGAAGTGTTTCAAGTTATGTGTGTCACAGAAGAATTTTTGCTAGTATATGACTTACCAAGTAGATATATCTCTAAAGAGTCCAGACAGCATTTTCTGTTTAGGAAGGATGTGTGGTCTAGTTATTAAGGAGATAGATTACAAAACAAGGGCCTGGTTTGTACTCAACTTTGCCTGCAGCAGTAAGCAAATCCTACAGTTCCTCTGTAGCTTAGTTCTCCCATCAGTAAAATGAGAATTACAGCATTCATTTATTTCACAGGGTGAGTCTTGATCATTGTTTGTTGAACAGCTGCTGAAATGAATATGAATTCTTTCTGCTGCTATAGCCAGACCAGGTTTTGCAAAGCTCAATCCATTGCAAAAGGATTGAAATGTCATTCTTGAAGCTGTAACTGAAGAAAACATTTTCCTGTATCTTGAAAGTTCCCTCTCCATTGCTCATAGACGCCTCAACCACTCTGTTGTCACATCAATTCAATTTATGAATTTATATCACAAAAAAAAAATTAAAGTTATTAATCACATAATAATTTTCTGGTTTCTGTTTTCCTTCCTCCCCTGCCCCCCCTCCCCAATAGAGTTGGCTGAAGATGGCTATCTACTCTGGGTTTTTCTAATTTCTCCAGAAAAGTGTCTTTTAGAAGCCAGTGAGGTATTAAAACTCTCTGCTGAAGATCCTAAAGGCATTAAGAGCTTTCAGCTTTGCCCATCATTCAAGATAAACTATTCCACAAAGAGTAATGGGAAACTTGAAATTAGGGAATTTAATTATCATACTATCTCCTCCTTTGAATCCTTTAAAAAAAATTGAGGAGGCAAAGCTGTCAGCCACCTCTTATGCAACTAAGATCCTGGGCACAGATCTTGCAGTTGTCGTAGAGAGAAAATCATAGCCATTAAACATCAGACAAGCATTGAGGAAATAGCCAATGACAGAGATTTTAAGACGATTTAAAAATATCATAATAATATATTTGCTTATAAAAATTGAGAAATATCTACATTGAAAAATGGATATCCAGAACAGTAAAAACCTGAAGATGGGAAAAACATTCAAGCAGTAAAGAAAGACTATTTAAATAATGCATGACAGTTTCTTTAGGCACTAAAGGAGCACCAAGGGGGGAAAAAAAAGGAAAATTATGGCTTTTTTTCTTTCAAAAAAAGAACACTGGGATTTTTTAATGCTCATATCTCTCTTTAGTTCATTCAAAATTAAATATCAAGTAACCCCATTGCTCGTCAGCAGACTCCTGCCTTTTTGCTCTTGGTGAAGTCTGCACATTGCAAAAGTCAGAGCCTGCTGCTTCCCAAAGCACTTGGCAGCACCTTCCCCACAGACAGACATCATTCCCCACACCCAGACAACTGAATTGTCATGGAGCAGTTAAATACGCTTCCTCCATATGAGTTAAAGTGAGAAGGACAAAATCCTGATTTGTTTAAAAAAAGAAGTATTAAAAAAAGAGCGACTTCTGAAATACTATCAACTTACACAATGAAGAATCACCAATGGCCAAGAAACAAAGAATTAAATAAATACAACCTTCCATAAAGCTTTTAAAAACATGCAAATCAAACTTTATATTTACTTGATGACTTATGTGTAGGATTTTTCTTTCATAAAATTCCTCATCTTTACATTATAGTGTAGGAATGAAGGTGGCACAGAGAAAGACATTCCACGTCTTCAACCGAAGGAAATTTAATCTTGCTATTCATAAGGCAGGGGTGGAAAAAGGCAAATAAACAACACTGGACTTTTAAACACATCTATTAATATTACTCAATAGGAATATATTTGTAAAATTTTACCTGTAATAAGGAAAGAAGTACTGGAACACTTTCAACAAATGCAATAGACTTAGTCCTCAAAAAGGCCTGGTCTAAAGCATATATTTATAAATGTTACATATTTTCATATTCATTATGCAGATAGAGATACAAACAGTTCTCTAGAAAAAAAAATTGTATTGCTGGGAACAGAGTATGTTACTTAGAAGTTTTGTATATCTGGGCCAAATTTTCTTTAAAATTGTTTCAATTATTAAAAAAACCCCCACATTTTTAAAAATCTTAACAACCATCAAAATATCTCCCTTTTCCATTTGGAAATTTACACAAGAATGCCCATTACATTCAAAATGTTGAATAGATCCAAAGAGAAATCCAAGAAGTCCACCAACACATCTTGACATATCCAGGCAACATTTTTCTACTTGATACAAACCTGGATGAATTCTTTCAAATATCCTACAAATATTAATTAACTGTTGCAACTCCTCTAACTGAAAGTCAAATCATGAATAACCAGAAGCAGCGAGGATTTTGTTAAAGAGAGATAGATCTGGACATCATATGGAAGCATACAGAATGCAGGAGGCAAGACAAACAGCTAAGATTTAGACATCCATTTCCCCCTGGTAACAGAAATAGAGCCAAGGTTCATGCTGTCCCAGGAGCTGCATAGTTAGCAATGACACAAATATATGGCAGGCACTGATTTTATTCCTTTTGTGAGGAAACAGCATAATTGATATGAATGCCATTTCTGGATTTCCATTTATTCTGAATATTCACCATGTCCTACACTTGTGCCTTTGATGCTAATTGAAAAAAAATGGACAAACCACCATCTTTCAGGGTTTTATTGGGCAGTGAAGGATTACAAACTCAGAATTTCCTTGCAACAATATAAATATCAAAGTCTATGGCTTGTTTTTAGATTTTGGCAGTTCTACATATTTCTGTCACTTTTAATTCTGAGCAGGCAAAACATTAGTTTAATATAATGGGTTATCTAGTGTCTGACCAGCTGTAATATATCTGGCTTCTTTATTCCTTCCCTGGGTGGTGCCCTCAGCCTGTCACCGAAACCCTGCAGTGGAAGCCCAGCCCTAAGAAGCAGTGTGGTAGTCTCCACTATCTTGGAAATATCTTATATTTCTGTGTGTTAGGGGAACTCAAGACTCTACAGTGGAGATGAAACTGTCTTTTCATTTTGGAAGATCCTCTGTTCAATTAACTGACTGCTAATCAATGTATGGGAAAATAGGTTTTCCTTTTGCAGCAGTGAAAGGAATATTTTGTCCAGAGAATAGCCAGAAATAATATTTCCAAAGGAGGAAGGGTGCTGTCTTCTCAATAGCTTTGTTATACCTCTAATGGTGCCCTGACGCAGCACGTCACACACACACAAACACACACTCACACTTTGATCAGAAGGCATGAACTAAAACTCTACTCTATTTGAAAGTCTGACTCCATATATAGTATTTCTACAAAGACCAGGGATTGAGGGAGAAGGCTGATACCTCTCCCCATCCCATTGGTCAAGACAACTGTCCATCAGCTGTCCATATCTCTAAGACAAAGAATGTAAACTACCCTGAAAGTGTTTACAGACCAGAGCGTGAGAAAGAACCCAAAACATGAAACTGTGAAACAGAAGAGAAGGCTGAAAAAATCAGGGCGACAGTGCCCTGCAGAGTGACCTTTGTGATCCAATGAGGTTACTTGGATTGCCAGAGTATGCAACAAATTTACACATCACCCACCAGGATGTTTGAATTAAACATGGATTTCAGAGAAGAAGTTTGGGAGAAAGACCTCTGTCACCTCAAAAACAGTAAAAACATATTTTCACATGTATTCTCACCATTCCTTGGAGCTTTGCTTAGGAGAAATTCAGCAGAAAATTGCTTGAATAATTGTGTGGGGATAGATATTTAAAACAGATGATGTAAATCACACTGAAGCTGATGTTGTGACTTGGCAGGTGTTAAGTTGCTGCTTATGTTGTGGGAATACTTTAAGAACTCCTGGCTACATGTGGAGCTGGGTGACAGGTTTATATCTGCACAGTCACAACAGTGTCATTGCAGCACCACTATGCATCCTGCTAAATAGAAGTTAAGCAAATGTGAGAAGGGAAGGGCTTTTGTTTTTTGGCTTTTTTTTTTTTTTTGTCAAAGAAGTGTTGAATATTGTTCTTTTATCAATGGTGTCTCTTTTCTCTAAGTGCACAGATTTCAGCGTTAATGCCTCAAAGTGAGAATGGCCACAGCTTGCAAATCCACATGTATGGAAATCAGTGGGCAAGCCTGAGGATCTGGAAGAGCTGTCCAGGTGGAAGTCAACTACCCTGTGCCAGTTGAAATGTGAAACTTCTGTTTTGTATGGGAGAGCATGGCTGCATGGTTAGCTACAATAATTCAACAACAGCATCTCTGCTTCCTTGTTAAGGTGCAGGTGAAAATTTGGAGATTAGAATTGCCAGGACTTTGAGGTAGTGGTGAATGATCAAAAACTGAGAAAAGAACAATTGGTATCTTTTTCGGGAAAAGGCAGGAAAAAAGAACAGGAGATGATTATACAGTTGTCTACTAGGTGAGGATTTTTTGGCAAAGGTTCAAAAGGTCTGGCTTCCCTGGGAACATATAAAAACCAGAAATCAGGCTGTCTCTTGCCCAGTGAATACTGAATCAGCCCCAATAAAAAATACTAGAAGAGAACTCTGACATATCCAATAAAAATAAGAGCTTTTATGGTATAAGAACACCAGCAGGAGATCAAGGCCTTGTGTCATCTAAATTTACATACCCTAATAAAAATATTATACTGCTGTGAGGAGAAAGAAAAATTGTGTTGCCAGTATTAGGTATGATTTATATGCTGCCAAAGTTACAGGAATGCCTGACATTGAATCTGTGACAAAGCTCTTTTGTGGGATTTGTAAGTAGCTCTAGACATCTTGGGAGGATTCAAAGGTATGATGAATAATGTTATAGTCACCATGGATATTAGAAAGAAAATATAAAGACCTGAAAGGTCAGTAAACAGAGAACAGAGAATAGGAAGGACCTAAAAATTTGCCCTTGATGAGCAGGTGACCAGTCTTGTTACTTGTGAGCTAGGGCTCCTCCTCTGGAGTTTCTGCATGTAGTCTGAAGATGTTTTAAGCAGAGTAGGCAGTCACCATTAGAAGCAGGTGGATAAGGGCACTAAAATGACCTCATAATGGAAATTCTGCACTCTGCCACCTGAGCACCTTATGCTGCCCTGCGCTTGCCATCATCTCCTCCCTCTATGGGGCTGCAGTTTGAAGCTGAGTGACTCTGATTCTCTTGTCTCACATCTGGATTTCACACTGCTGTGCTGCTGCAGGATGCAAAGGGGGAGTGTGCCTTTCTGTAAACAACCCCACACTCACAATCCCTGTGTCCTTGGCTCTGAATTTTCCCTCTGTTTCAAAGACTTACAGCATGGGAATTGGGGTGTGATTCTCCAAAGGAAAGGCTTCATGTGATGAGGACTTCTGATTAAGAACCTACACTTAAATTCTTGGAGAATGGGAGTACACGAAGAGGAAAAACTTGTAGAAAGAGATATAGCAATGGATGAAGTCAGGATGAGGGACAGCAGAGATTTATTGATGGTATTAGTAGCAAAATGTATACCTGTGAATAGGGAGCTGAATATAGCATATTATGGAGGGTGGAAAATCATTTAAGCCAAAGGAAAAAGATGATGTTAGTATGATGAAGCACAATTAAGTCATGGAGAAAAAGACACCAACTGATCTGATACGAGAGGAGAGTTTGCATGTACCAGAGAGTTAAGTTCCCAGAGCAACCTTGGAAAAGTAAGCAAGCAGTACTAGAATGAAACGGATATAATTATGAAAGAAATTTAACAAGCTGGATGTTACAGCTGGCAGGAAAGTGACCAAACTGTTTAAAACATTCTCTGATGGATCTATTTGTCAGTGTTATCCTAAGGATACATCTTATGCAAATGGAGTACCTGAAAGGGGCTGCAGTCTTGAATCCACACTGTAACACAACATGGGAGAAGTCCTTGTCCCTGGTACCTGTTAAACACACACCAAAGCCCTTCTCTACCACCAAGGCTTTGCTGGACCACACCTTGCCTGGCCTCTGACCCTCCCTGGGCTGTCAGCTTGGTCCTATCCAGCACAGGTACACTCAGGGTGGGAGGTGAGCTGCAAACTGGCACTGGTCTCAGCGAGAACCTGGTTTCAGAGCCCTCTGCCTCTCCAAGAAAACAGAAACAAAGTCAGTTTCCCACCCACAAGAGCAAGTCAGCCTATGCTGGAGCAGAAATCTTGGGCTGAGGAATAAAGGGTAATTAACACATTGTAGTTTGAAAAAGAAGTCCAATAGCCCCTGTGTAGGTTAGAAAGCCAATATGAAGGTTAGAAAGCCAAGGCATACAAAGCCAGAAGAGTCATCCATGTGAGCTGCAGCTAATATATTATCTATGATTCATAATAACATTAGCTTTAACCAAGAGATTGATCAATTGTCTGTGTCTTGATTGCAGGGATGGTTAGGTAAGGAAAAAATACATCTGGTAGTCAGGAAAAGCTGTAATCTGCCAGGTTTTCTCCAGAGATGAGAGCTGGTTTTGAGCTGTGCATGGTTCTTGCTACAATAGTGTTGTGCAAGTGTTGAGTTCCATTTCTGTGGCTGGCCTCTGATAATGAAGCAATATGAATAAAACCATTTTCCATTTCAAAGGAAAACAAGCTTCTCATCCTTTCTACAGCATACAACATTTTTCTGTGGCATTTGCTTCATAATTGATTGTTTTAGGTAATGCAAATATAAAACTATTTAGGGATGTAGTTGCATATTTCACACCAGTTTTGTCTTATTTTCATTGAATCATGATGAAAAGGTACAGAATGGAATACCCTATACTTTCAGAAAAATGTATCTTTTATGTATTGCATTTTTTTTTTGTATTTGTTGCTCAAGAACCTTTTAGTTTTCTTTTGTTAAATATCCCGTTTCCTTTGGAGGTCTTCTGAAGGTTCAGCTAGCAGCAATTTTTGTGGAGTTATTGAAGTATACACTTGACAAAAATAATCTATTGTGAATAATGTGTAAATATTTTTCACCTTTTATAGGCTGCTTACAAGTTTAATGCTGGAGTATATTATGCATACATAGATGCATTTTATATATAAATTTTTTGACATTTATAAGCTCCAAAATAAGTTTCATGATTTTTAAAGCTATTGGGTGCAATAAAATAAAGAAATTCTTGTGATGCAAATCAAACATTTCCATAAAATTTAAATCAAACTGCTACATGAAACTGGTCATATATATTCTAAATTCTCCATAATGTTTGGAATTCTGCATGGTATTATCTCTGTTGCAGACCTGAGAATAGAATAAATGATATCTACATTGCCATGGCATGTATCAGCATTTAACATTTTTGCCTGCCCTCCAACCTCAGCTGTGTTTCTCAGCACCCTCCACGGGTTTGTGATTGACAAAACTTACTTGAAAAACCCCAAATAATATAGAAGTCACCACTGACATTTTGTTGCATTATCACAAATTCTCACTTCCAGAATGCAATGCACTCTGTACCAACTTTGTGGATCTATGGAGACCTCATAGATTTCTGTTGATGAAGGGGAACCCTATCTCTTCATTAGCATGGTCTCTAAGAGGTGCTATCATTTGCAGAGGAACAGCACTGCTGAGCAACTTCAGTGTCCATACTTCAACTGCATGAAGCGGTTTTCTTGTCCACAGAAAATGTGTCAGAGCTACTTGAACTCTCTCAGATCACTCACAACATCTTTTTAATAAAGAAATGTCCCCTTGAGTTTGTTTGAGTTACGCAGAACATAGCTACTGTCTGGGAGGGAGGAAATCAATGGGGAGACCGGCTGGATGTTTTGCTGCCCTGCCTGCCGTAATTGCCATCATTGCAACCTTGTGGCTTTGAATTTCCAGGAACTGGACATCTAATCATAACACAAGGCAATTTCAGGCATGCTGAGATTCTCTGCAATTGGTTAATTACTCCCCTTCAAAAAAGAAAGATGCAAGTACATGTTGTGCAGCAGCAGCAGCTTTGGAATAAATGTAATATCATATCCCATCATCTTTGAAGAGGCAATACATAATTTTTGTGACAATGGCATAGTATTTATTCTGCTATTTTTTTCCTGTAACTCCTCACCTAACCAATTTTTTTTTTCGTTTTGAATTGTTGACATTGAGTTGACCTTGATGATGGCTTTATGATGTGAGTAATGTTTTTCAGCATGACCTTATGCAATGAATGAAATGTCTCTTCTAACAGATGTGACCCTATACCACAAAGCCATGAAATGAACTTGTATTTTGACAGAAAGAATTAGTAAATGACTAGCATTTTATAAACCTTTCTGCAATGAAAATGCTGAATTTGTTCAGAAATAATTTAAATATTTCTGTGGCATGCTGAGTATTCAAACATCCTCCATTGCAAGACTTTCCTGTATATGGTAGCTTCTATGGTAAATCCTTTGCATTGTGTCTTTGTCACATGTAATGTGCCCCTCTCTTAACTCTAGTACATGAGGGGGTTGTAAATAAGATTTGTCTTTTTTTAACACTCAGTATTAAGCATCAAAGGACTCAGGCTGTCAGCTACACAAAAGCAAAATAACCTGTTGCATAGCTTACTCATTTCCAGTTTCTGATTTTTTTTTTTCCAGAAAGATAATTGAACTTAAAAATAATTAAACTTCATAACACAAAGCACTCTGGAAGGTAATAAAGGAAATAATAGATCTTTTAGGACCATATGCTTGGAGTAAGCACTTTCATTAATGAATTCCTAGCCTTGTTAGTGGTGGCCTGTCTTTTGGATATTCCTTCCGTCCCTGTGAATGATTCATCAAAAGTCAAACCAGGTTTATCTGACACATAAGCAAGGTAAATTTTCACCTCTTCACCATGTACATGTCTTTCATATCAGAATGCTAGTTAGATTAAAGGGATCCCTCTGTATTTTACAGCTGTGCTGCAGCTGTTCTGTGTACCTCATCTGAATCTTGGGGCTTGCTATAGTGTTAATTCACAGATTCATAGTTGCTCTATGCTGATTCAGTGTGCGGACCATAAGTGAACATCAAGTGCAGGGAAGAATTATTCTGTATGTGGGAGCAGCATACCTTATAGAACATCATTATTAGGGTATTTTCTACAAAAACTTGAAAATGTCAATGCTCAAAGTGTCCTATTGGCTATTATCCCCGACAGGAGTAGAAATCTGAAGGACCACATTTACCAAGGTCAGCTTGTTCATTGTAATTAAGACCATAATTAAATTTTTGGTGAGCTGTGGAGCTCTGATAATGTCTTAATGAAGACAAGTAGATATACAAAAGACTTTATCCTTTATACTTGACCATTCTTGGTAAGTGTTAAATAATCAATTTCCTTGGCTGTCAAAGGCATGAGATCTCAAGTACACCATATACAAATATTTCAACAAACTAATTCCTAGCTGTTCTGTAATTATTACTTACTGCAATATTAATGTTCTTAAGGTTCAGCAACATCTTAGAGTGTAATTGCTTCAGCATTAGGTGGATCTGTCTCTCACTTAATGGTCAGGAAACAAACATAATTCTTACTGCAAGCTAATATATATTGCATACATCATTAGGTAACGATCCATGTGAAGATTTGGTGCAGAGTTCTTAATATGCTGTAAGTTGCATTCTGATTCACTCTGCAGTAATAAGAAAAAGTGTTGGGTAGGCAAGCTTCACGTAACACCAGGAGCAGAAAATCCTAAGTGTAAGGTTATATTCATCCTGTATGTAGACTGCAAGAGAATTTAGCACAGCCTTTAGCAGAAGGTTTACAACAAAAATATAATAAAGTTGATCATGGAATTCCTAAAACTTGCTTCCCTTCTAGAAGCATACCTTTAAGAAGACAAAGAGTAGTTTTGTTATTTAATATTTTGGGGTTTTATTGCTTATGGTTCCATTGAGACAAGATATGGAGCTTTTGTGTGGAGTGTTTACATTGCCTAAGGAGCAGGAAGCTGTAGATAAAAGTGCAATCAGCTGGCAGTGCAGCACAGGCAGAGCTGGTGTGCCTTTTGCACCTGAGACTTCATAACAGAAGCAACTATTTATACTTGTCTAAAACTTTTCCAGACCTGAGTCATATCATGTTTCCATACTCACTCTTACTTTAATAATGGTCTTTCAGAAGAGAAAGAGATTTCAGAGGCAGAAACTTATGATTTATGTTCAATTTCCCTGTATTTCTTCCTAGGACAAGTCTTACAAGGTCAGACGCTCATGTGATGTTTTTTGTTAGTTGAATAGATGTACATGCAGGTAGGAATAAATAGCGTTTTGACAGCTGATTTGGCTTCTTTTATTTATTACTGCAAAATGATGTTGGAGAAGAGCCCATGAGAAAATGAAATATTACTTCTACTGAAATATTATTTATTTCTCTTCTAATAATTTTTGTAAATAACCGTTCTTAGTTGTTCTGATGACTTGTTTGCCTGAGTGAGCTGAGTGAGCTGAGTGAGCTTCCATAAATCTATCAGGCATATGTGGCTGTGCACAAGTATCTCTTAGACAGCTGCCCGAGCACAAGACCCTCATCATCAGAGATGAGGGTGGGTAAATAAGGCTGAAATGAGAATGAGCAGTGGATCTTATCTAAGTGAAGCTTGGTCATTCTATAACAAGCGCTAGCAGTGCTTTTACCAAGGTGATACACTCCTGACTTACTCCGTCCACACCTCCTGTTTGCAGGACATGAACATGGACCTTCAACAAATCAGTGCCTGCTTTGGCTGCACTTCCCATGGGTAGGGACAGTAAAGTTCAGGCTCTGTGGGAAAAGCAGATTTAAGTAGCAAGGTCTTTTCCCCTAGCAAGAGCTTTCAGTCATTCTCCTACACGAGCAAATGCTTCTGTGCAGCTCTGTGCCAGAGCTTTCTTCTGGTCTTCTTGCACTGCACGTCAAGGCTTACCAGTACATCTGCTCCATTCTGCTATGCCCCAGCAACTTGTGTAATAAGCCGTTATATGACTCAGGGTGACACCACCAGCTGTGGCTTGTTGTCACAAACTGTTTTGAAATTATTTATTCAATTTAGCAAATTTGGTGGGTTTTGTCTTGCTTATTGTGCTGTTTACCTGTGGAGTATTTTTAAAACTTGTTCACCACTGTCTTGCTCATTGATGCATTTATTTTTATATTTTATTTTTATTTTTATTTTTATTTTTATTTTTTATCTGAAATTTAAGAAGAAGAAATTTCTGCACAAGTAGTTCTGACTTCCTTAGAAAGATTTTATTGAGCATACAAATTTATGATGATTTATTTATGTTACTATAAACCTTAGTCACAGCTAGCTCTAAATGTAGATCTCTTCTTAATTTTTCTTATCACTCTCTTACTGTTCCCATTTTTCTTGCAGTAGCATTAATCCTTTGACGTGGGCATCATTAGTTTGCAGGACCTGTAAGAACATTTCCTTTATGTCTGTGTACCACACAACACTAATTCATCCATTGGTCTGATTGTCAGATTTAATATGTTAGTATGAAAAATGTTTGCTGAGAAGCATATGCATTATTAAAGATTATGAATAAACTGAAATGAGGGCAATTTATCTGATGAAGAATAGCAGTACAATTCATGGAACAGCCTTCCATTTGAATAACAACCTGCAAAGGGGGCAGTGCTGCTCCACTGAACTGAGGACCCCCAGGAAAATCTGTCGAGGGTGCTATTGGAAACACAAGATTCTGGGTCCAATTCACACAACCTTATTCAAAATCTTCCTCAGACTAAGTTTCAGACTCAAAAGCTTCAGATCTAGCAGCTTATCCTGATACTTGCCTGCCATTTCAAGAGCAGGCAGGTAATTTGGGCAGCTCTGTTGACAGAAATCTGGGGTCAAGGTGCCCTTGGAAAGTCCATGCTGCGACAGCTCTGTAAGACAAGCTCTGGGTGAACACCTCACCATCACATCTCTCATATTTCCAGTGCATGAAAAAGCTCAGATACATCTACATGACCCTTTGTAACAGTATTATGGGTTAAAGTTCGTAACCAGACAGAAACACCAAGATATGTAGTGGTTTCACATTTGCCAAATTTATTTTGTTAAATTTAGTGTAGTGGTCTATATTCCCACTATGGGAAAGGATTAGAAGAAAGGCAAAACAGGCTAAACTTAAAGATAGAAACAGATGTATTAACATGCACTAAAGGGCAAACAACTCCCCCCCCACCGAAACCTTTTTAAAAGCACTCCCCTCCCTGCTACCAACAGTTTACTTTTCCACAAAACAATGTAAAGAGACAGAACATCAGAACTTGAGGTCAGTGCCACTTATAAAATAGTCTTTCATTCAGTCTTTGAGAGAGACAGGACCCTCCTGATTTTGTTCTGGTAACTTTCCACAAGAGACACAGTCTGTTTGTGGCTTCCAGCTCCCACAAAAGCAGCCCGCCCAAGAATCTGCATTTGTGAGCTTCCCAAAATGCA